>CM031378.1:106263644-106578644 GCA_018208015.1 Medicago ruthenica | reverse complement strand
ATTTGGATAATGTGTTCAGAATGCAAGAGGTCCGCCACAAAATTAATCTCACAATTCAAAGGCTTTAGACACCAAATTTTATGTCCTTCTTGGCAAGATAACTAACCATCCTACCAATTTTCCAATAACTATCATGATCTAAAACTTCTAAGCAAGCTTGGATAATACTCGTCCAAGTGTAGCAAGAATTAAATCCAATTTTTGCATCAAGAAAACCGGATCTAGGAAAATATCTACCTTTCAAGAATCTATTGAGTAAGCTTTCATCGTAATGAAAGATTCACCATCCCTTTTAGCTAACAAAGCCAGATCCAATTGATTGCACCACACCACTCTAAATAAAATCTCTCGCCGCAAAAGACATGTGATTTCCTTTCCAAACTCTTTCCTGAACAAAATTGAAAACCTGTTGTTTGGACCGCCCGACTAAAGTCGATAGTCCCAGGTACTTTGAGTGGCATTTCACCGCCTTAATTTGCATCCATCCCTCGAATAAAATTTTCTTCTCCTCAGGAACACTGTCAAGTATATTTGATTCCGGCAAAATTACACAAATAGTTCCTTAACTTAATTTTAGGTAACGTTTTCGTCCTTTATTTTTTTTTTTCCGTTTTCGTCCTTTATCTTTTTTAAATGTTGCACAATTACCCTTCAGTTAACTCTGTTAACTATTCTGTTAAAAAAAAGACGTCGCTCTGCGAAGCAACACTTCGCTTTGCGAAGGAAAACGAAGAAAGAAGGAAGGAAAACGCAGAAAACGTGAAGATGTGTTGTCTACGATTCTCAACCTGTCTGCTATTCGATTCTCCCTCACTGTTCTGATTTGCGATTTCTGATTTCTCAAACTATGATTTGCGATTTTTGTGCCCTATATTTGCGATTTGCGATTTGCAAGTTGAAGGTATGTTGTCTGCGATTTGCGATTTGCAAGCTGAAGGTATGTTGTAGGTATATGCTATTTCCTTGGACTTAAAGGTCAAGAATGAAAGAAAATCAAATCAAATACTTCGCAGAGCGAAGTCCAGGCGAAATCGAGTCTGAGCTTCAGAGTCTAAACTATTTCGCAGAGCGAAGTCTTTTTTTTTAACAGAATAGTTAACAGAGTTAACTGAAGACTAATTGTGCAACATTTAAAAAAGATAAAGGACGAAAACGGGAAAAAAAAAGATAAAGGACGAAAACGTTACCTAAAATTAAGTTAAGGGACTATTTGTGTAATTTTGCCATTTGATTCCTCATATATGTGTGGTTATTTTTTTTAGTTTCAAAGAGTATGACAAAAAAACTCACGCCAAAAAAGCTGAGACATGAAAAATTCCGTGTCCAAACGTGAGAATTTGCGTCACACTATATCAAATATCCATAAAAAACTTATAACTATATAATAATTTTATTGAAAGTTTGTTATAATCGCAAAAAATATTTCTAAGTGAAGAATGACAAGAGAAACATCTAATAAAATCGACCTAAACTTTTTGTGCAATATTAAACTGCATTCGTCTCAATTGTACATTCACAAATTGAAGTGTTTTGGTGCAATTGCTCTCAAAATCGATAAAATAATAATCACTTTTATGAATAAAAAAACTATCTATTGACTTTTGTATTTTAATCATTTTATAAGAAAAAAAATACCATTTCATTGTTTATACTAGTATATTATTCTTTTACATTTTTCTGACACATTTGGTAAGTAAGATTTAATTATTACAATTTTTTAAATGATAAAACATGTTATATTTAAGAAAAATCATTTAACAATATATTCAAAATTAAATGTACGGATACATGTCGAATCGACTCATGTACAAGTATTAGTACAGGGTGATTGTTCAATAAGTCCTTCAAATTATCCAACCGATTGGGTCATGTTAATTCCGATAGACATAAGACATTTTAGAAATGTGAGCAATTCAAGAGGTTTATTGAGCAAACCAGTTTATATGTACAAGGAGAAGAAAAAGAGACTATGGCCCAAAGACCACGACCGAAGTCAACGTCATGCCAATATATATATATTGAAACGAGAACTACAATTTGTATTATTTTTTTCTTCACTGCTCCATCAATAGCACATTCCCTAAACCCTAACCTACTTTCTTCACTCTGCGTTAAGGCACGATCTGAGTTCAACGCCTCCTCTGCGAATTTCTCCATCTCAGTTTGATTGCTCCGTCTCCTCCAAACCAGGGTAAGTAACTGCCATCTCCCAATAGATTGATTCACTCTCTTTTGAAACCCTAACCTAATCATTCATAATGTTTCGTCATTTTTAATTAATAACTGTGTTTAGTACTAGTTTATAATCAATTCATTCTAACTTGATTGATGATGCATCAGGAACGTAATCAAAGCTAGTATTGTTCGGAGAAAACCGCCCTATGTTGTTAATGCACACGAGGTAATCCATGTCTTTTTTTTGTTGACAAAAAACATGTGTCTGTTTGGTTATTGGAGAATGAATTAATGAATGCAGGAAGGGCGGATCTACATGGTGACGAGGGTGTGCACCTGCACACCCTGAGTTTTTAAAATTTACACGTATAATCCTATGTTTTTTGTACTTTGCACACCCTGAAAAAAAATCTTTTTGCACCTCAAATCCACTCTTCATCTTACAAAGAAATTAAAAAAACTTTGAAGAAAAAGGAGTGTGGCACGGCTGAGGAAGAAGAGAACAGAGTGATTTCTTTTGAAACTAGTGGCTGGCAACCATAGTAGAAGAAGAAGTGTGGCATGGATGTGTGTGACGGCTGCTTTCCTCCACAAGCAACTAAATAATTAGGGTTATTGTATGTAATATGTATATATTACTATGGACTTGGGCTTTGTAATGTTTATATAACTTGGAAAAATTAACACTTTTTGACGGAAAAGTTTGGTCACTACACCCCCTAAAAAAAAGTTATGTCATTACACACCATTCATATATGAATTGGACAGATATTTTATATACATCCATCGTATATTTTAGTGTACTCATGATAAATATTATCTATCAGTGTAATTTTTCTTCTAAATTTACTCTTTGATTATATTTTTTAATGCAATTTAATCCTTCTTAATTTATAATTTGAATCAAATTTTAAATTAAATCAAATATAAACTAATTTCGTTTTAAATTTAATTTAACATATGGATTTTGCTAGTTATATGTTTTTTTTGACAAGTTTGCTAGTTATATGTTATTGACTAGTTGATTGGTTTGAGTTTCATAATATTGTCCATGAATTAGTCATACAAAAATTCATGCATGCTCATCTCTCTATTTATCTCTTTTGATAACATATTCACTTCCATAACAATAGTCATCTTCTACATCGTTTTGAAATTTGTTTAAAAACCTCTAATGAGTTCAACCATATCGCGTTTTGCATCGCCCCATACTTGGTCCATTATGGAAATATCTTTAAGATATGTGTGTAATAAATTTGATTATATTTATTAAAATTTATAATTGTATTACTTATATAGTTAAATATATAAAATAAATATTAAATGAAGTTAAATTGTTCGCACCCCCTGACTCAGGGTCCTGGATACGCCACTGGGAACTACTCTACTACATCATCCATCTAGAAGAAGAAAGCAACTATATTTAAAGAAAATAATGAACGCAGTCGGTTGTTAATTCTCATTCCTCAAATAAATTTCTTTTTTCCTAAATTTCCAAAATTTCATTCTATATTATTTTCCTTTTCCCCTTAGGTGTTTACTTGAATAAAAAGTTCTAATCGACTTATAATAATTATTTCAACCTATCAAAAAGAGCGTACGACATGATCATGAAGCCAAATTGAATGATTTATCTTATTGCATTCTCATTTACATTTTACGATTTTTTAACACTAAAGTTCAAACTTGCATTTTTCATCATTGAAAGTATATTCGAAAATATATTTCCATTGCATTACTCACACTTTTCCCAGTTTGAAGAGTTTTGACAAATTGTGTATAATATTTTGTCTCTTCGTGGTCGCTAAAATTCTTGCATTAGCAATTAATGAATGAAAAAAACTTAGGTACAATTCCTTAGGTGCTTTTCGTATGGTTCTTAACTAAATTCACCATGATTTCCTTAAATCCTTGATTTTCTCAAAGTTTGTTATATCCAAAAAATTTGTATTTTTAGTTAAGAACCATACGAAAAGCACCTAAAGAATTGTACCTAAGTTTTGTCCTTAATGAATTTACCGGCATAGACCTACGTACATCTAGGAAATTTTGTCATTGTAGTGTATTTGTAGAAAATCTAGGAGCTATTCTGGAATTGATACAAAATATTCTTTTTGCATGACAATTTCCAATTGTATATCATAGCAATGCAATCGTCACCGCTGTCAATGTTCACCCTTTTTACCCCATTTAATTTTACTATTCCGATTCTATCAGTGTTAGGGCTATCACCCGATGTTGAAATTTTAATCTTTGTGACAGTATCACCCGGTGTTGAAATTTTAGTCTTTGATATTTTCACATCCATACATCTTTTTGCTATTAACAGAACTCAAATGATGAACATTACCACCTGTGACAATGTCAAATGGAAACAACAAAACTCAAATGCAACGATGTTATAATCATATGACAATATCATCATGCAATCTGATATTGATGATATGAGATTATAATATCTAATGCATTTGTGTTTGTCACAAATGGTAATGTATATCATTTGAGTTTTTTAACAGCTAAGGAGACATTTTCAAGTTGAATGGGTGTGAAAATATGATTTTCACAAAGATTAAAATTTTAGCTTCGGGTGATGGCCCAAACGCTGATGGGGAATCAAAATAGGAAAATCAAATGGGGTAACTATAACAAATGTGAACATTGACACTAGTGTCGACTGCATTGTTATGCTACACAACAGATTATTACCATGCTAAGTGAAAATTTTGCATTCCAGAACAGGTCCTTGATTTTCTACAAATTAAGTGTTGCAAAATCTCCTACATGCAAGCTGGTTGAATTTAGTCGTCTTGAAACAACATTCTCCCATAATTATAACAACCTTTAGGGGAAACTAATTTCTTAAGTGATGTTAAATTCTGACATGAAGAAATGCAAGACAAAATATGACCTATATCACCTTTGACATCAATTCTTAACCAACAATGCTTGACATTGTGGGATAAAACGTAGTTTGCAACCCTTTTAAGTAAGCCAGACTCAGTACTACCGCTACGATCAAAATCTATTATGTGCAGTAGAATGAAGCTATATCCCAAAGAGACAAAATCTTATACACGAATTTGTCAAAATACTTTAAAGTGGAAAAGTGTGAGTAATGCAGTTTAAGAGTGATAATATATTTTCAAATATGCTTACATCTCTTGGAAAAATTGCAAGTTTGAACAACGTCTTTAGTCTTCACAAGTGACAAAATGAGAATGCAATCAGATAAGTCACTCAATTTGTCTTCATGATCATCTCTTATCTCTTTTATTGGTTGTATCATTATCTCATCAAGTGAAATAGAATTTGTTTAGATAAACACCTAAGGTCAAAAGGGAAAATAAAATGGAATTAAATTCTGCAATTTCAAGATCGATTTGGGAAAAATTTTGAGGAATGAGCAACACCAACATGACTAAGTTGATGATTTACACACCGATGCGAAAAATGTTGTTTGTTTGTGGTGATTGTATAGAATATGGGAGACGGAGTGAAGAAAACCAATAGAAACAGTTGTGTTCATGTTTGTGTTTTTTATTTTATAGAGTTGACCTATGTCAAACATTTGTTTAGTTAGTTGTCATCTTTGATTGGTTTATTATGCCAAATTAATGAATGGTTTTCTTGCTCAATGTGTTTATTATGTATGTCTCATTCTTTCCGCTGTTACAATCTCCAACTCTCTTTGTTTACATCCCTCGAAGATTCCGTTTAGATTTGATAAAGCATAAAAAGAAAGAGTATGCATTGACATGCATTAATAGTATAGTCATACATACTTATCCTATAAAGGGGAATGTTGTAGATCTCCTGAACCATACGCTCTAAAAGTTTGATGATCTTTTTTACTATTGTTGTGAAAAACGATGTCAAGAACAAAGTATAAACTGTTTCTCTGGTGATTAAGAAACACAAGGGTAAGGGAAAAGAATGAAAAAACAAGAAGAACAACAAGGATTGGTTATACCTGCTATTCTTTACTTTCTCTTTGAAACAAGATTACAAGCGTTACAAGAATAACAAATAACCCTCTCACCCTAAATTAGGATTTGCCGTATCACTGATGAGAGACTAGTATGCTATTTATAATAAACCTAACATACTAACTAATGGGCTTTTTTCACAATTACCCATTACAAGCTAACTTAGGGTACAAGCTAACTTAAACAATTGGACATAACAAACAGGCCCAATTCGATATGCTAACAAACCTAGCAATATCGACTAATGCATGTTAGAACAACTTCGACTACAACACGCACTACTTTGACAGCAGCATGCGAACAATCTTCGACCTCATGCTTATTCCCTGTCCACTACAAGGAATCTGGAAATTTGCCAGGGGCAAAATCCCTGGGAAAAAGCGAAATTCCCTGGCAAAAAGCAATTTGCCAGGGCTTTTGCGAGGGGCAGCATCCCTCGCAAAACAGGTCATCGCAAATGCAATTTGCCAGGGATTTAGCTCCTGGCAAATTGCGAGGGCCTACCCCTGGCAATTTCCCTGGCATGTTTCCTGGCATTTCTCCTGGCTACGCCCCTGGCAAAATGTCTGACTCAACTGTCCCCTTTTCTGTCACACTGTAAAGACTGTCACATGTCACATCGTCTGACCAAATAGTGACAGGAGTTTTGCCAGGGGTTACCCCTGGGAAATTACATCACGTTTTTTTTTTTAAAAAAAATGTTTTTAATTGTTTTTTTAATTTAAATTATTTTAAAATTAAAAACAATTAATTATATATTATTAAAATTATTTAAAAAACGATTTTTTTTTTTTTAATTTAAATTATTTTAAAAAACGTTTTTAGTTGTTTTTTTTTAATTGAAATTTTATAATTATTAATTATAATTATTAAAATTATTTTTAAAAAACGATTTTTCTTATTTTTTTTTAATTTAAATTTTATAATTATTAATTATAATTATTAAAATTATTTTTTAAAAATGCTTTTTATTTTATAATTATTAATTTTAGTTGTTTTTTTATTAAATGTTCTTAAATTATAAAAAATTATTTATAAATTATTTTAAATTATTTAAAAATAAAAAGAAATAAAAAATAATTATTAAATTAATTTTAAATTGTTTTTTTAAATTAAAAAATTATTTATAAATATTTAAATTATTTAAAAAATAAAAATAAATAAAAATAATTATTAAAATAATTTAAAAATGTTTTTTAAATTGTTTTTAAATTAAAAAAATTATTTAAAAATTATTTTAAATTATTTTAAAAAATGTTTTTATATTGTTTTATAATTAATTGTGTTAAAAAATATTTAAAAATACAAATTAAAGTAATAGCACACATAAAATATTAGGTCACGCAGCAAGAAATTTAAATTGTACGGAATAATAGTACAGACATAAGTAGAAATTGTACTGGGAAGCATAGGAAACTTCCCCAAATATTACAAAACAGAAAAATAAATAAAAACGCAATAAATAGAAGCACATGAACGGGATCCACCTTCATTCATCATCCTCGGTCTCCACCTCCTCATCTTCACCATAAATTTGATACGGGTCGTCATTGTCATTAATAATCGGCGCTCTTGTGTGGGCGGGGTCTTGCACTTGCATTTGCTCACCTGTAGAACTCCCAGCCCGTGCTTGCCTAAATTGGGCCAGTTGCTCCTCATATGATCGTTGTCTTTCAAGCAAATCTTGCACAACAGCCTGGTGACTCGCCATTTGTTGCGTGAGCTGCTCTTGTGTCAACCTTTGAATAAGCTCACGCATCTCAGGGGTCAGCTCAGGCTGGTGGGAGGATCCTTCACCATGATTCAGGGTGAGTCTGAGGGATGCTGCAACACCCTTGCGGTAGTTAGCGGCTAAGTTACCGGCGCCATATAACTTTCCTTTAGTTTTATCGCCAGCAACTTTGGTCCAGGTTCGGAGGCTCAAACCATGATTAACTGTCGACCCTTGAGAAAGAGCCTCAGCAAGCTGGCGATCATACTCCTCCTGCATAAATAACAACAAAATAGTTAATCACAAATAACAATTAGTGTTTAAAACATAATAAAATGTAACGCGAATAATTACGATATACTTATTAAATATTACCTGAACTTTCCTAGCACGCTCATCGCAAAATTGGCCGGATTTATGTCTGTGTGTCTCGTTGTGAAGCTCGTTAATAAACGGCTCTCTCCCAAGCCTCCTGGCCTATTTTTCACAAGAAATAAAATTATTAATATAAATAAAATGATTTAATACAATCAAATTTAAATATTTAAAGGTTTATTATTTTTACCAAACGTTCAGCATGCTCTCCATTGCTTATGCAGCCACCGGTGTGAATGCACCCCCCCTTTTCCGACGCCCGATTCTTCTTTGCTTTCTCAGACTTTGACTTGAACTCCTCAGTTGCCCAATAGTCAACCAACTGGCTCATCAACTCCCTCCCGATCCAATGTGGCCGCTTTTTTTTCTCCTCATAACGAACACGGGCGTTTCGAAGCATATCTGAAAGACGCGCAGCAGCTCTTATTTGGAAATTACGCCGCATTGTTTCATAGTACCTGGCATCCCAAGTACACTTAGCCTGCATTTTTGTTAACATATTAAAGAAAATTAGGATACTATAACAAATGTGCATATAAATGAAATTACAAATTATGGTATATATTTAAACTAACCTGAAAGAGATTAAACCAGCGCTCTTTCTCATCATCATCCACATCACCATAAGTCTTCCACAATTTATTATAACAATTGTGAATGATATTCTTGATAGCTTCCGCCGCGGGTTTGCAAGGCAAAAAGCTGAAACAATAAAAACTCATAATCAAACTTAAAATAATCATAAAATTATTAAAATTGAACTATGTACGAATTATGATAATACTTACGAGTTCCCACTAGGCTTTAAGATAAAGCGATTCCGATTATCCATGGGATAAACTTCTGGCTCATCAACGGCCTGCACCACCTCTCCACCACCATCCATCTGGCCTGCACCATCCTCTTCGACCACATTTTCTTGCTCGGGTTGTGGTGGGTTTTGCTGGGGTTGTGGTGTGTTTATTTGTTGTGGTTGGATTTGGAGTTGGGTTTGTGGTGGGATTGTGGTGGGATACGGGAAGGGATAGCCCCCAGGGTAGGGAAAGGAAGGTGAAGACCCAAAATGATATCCTGGAGGTCCCTGAGGGAAAAGGTAAGGAGATGTCGAGAAAGCTGGAGTCGAGAAAGCTGGAGCTATAGGAGGAGCAGCTACACTAGCCTGGGAGGACCCAGTCGATCCCTGGCTAGAAGATGCAGCAGGTGTGGGAGGCATTGGGGTTAATCGGGCTTGTGTGGCTGGGTCCACAACTTGAGTGACATACCGCCTCCTGCGGGCTTTACTCTTGCTCTGATCCTCAATCCTTGGAGGCATGGCTGACTATTTATCAATAACAAAAAAACCATAATGTAAACAATAAATCATCATAACACTAATTAACACAAATAAACAACATATTCATCCATTTTGAAATTAAAATCATTACAATTAGCACAGTACATCGATTATAACAATACAACAATACATCAATTATAATCCAAAAACACTTTCATCATGATCCCCTTCATCAATATTGTTCTCTTCAGAATCAACATCATCCTCATCATTTTCATCTTCATTAGGAGTCAACAAAACAGCAGGATCAACATGATCCCCTTCAACTTGTGCATCACGCCAACCTGTAACTTGCTCAACTTCAATTATCTCATTAACATGTGAAATTTCATCAATTTGTTCAACTTCATCAATTGATTCTTCAGTCTCAATGCGACCCCTTGGCTTTGTTTTGATTGCAACTGACCATCCTCGTTTGCGTGGTTGTGTTGGGGGATAAGGAACATAGTACACTTGCCTAACGTTATGAGCCATGATAAACGGGTCATAAACATTATATTTTTTGTCCACACGAATGTCAACATTGTTGCTTATTTTGTTCATTTTTGTCCATCTAGGTGACGGATCAAACCAGTCACAATAAAACAACACCACTTTATCCTGACTGTAAAACAACTCGTAAACGTGTTTGATCACGCCATAGAAGTCATCTTCACCTCCATCCGTAACTCCTTTTACGTATACACCACTGTTATATGTCTTCTTCCCCTCACTCCATGAATGAGTATGAAATTTATATCCATTCACGAAGTATGTATGATATTCAGTGGCACATTGTAAAGGACCTTGAGATAAACCTCTTAAACGAATGATTTCTTCGGTTGGCTCGGCATTGTATACTTGTTGTTTAAACCAACCGGGAAAATATTCATGAATATAACCAGGCGAATCATCACCAAATTCTTCATAAAAGGTCTTAAATTCCCTACACCAAAATTTAAGTCAAAGTTAGATGTGTTTTAACTTAATGTCCTAGTAAAAAGTAATAGTTTTGTTTTACTTACTCAAGGTATGGTTTAACCTCTGCGCAATTAATCAACACATGAACATGAGCTGATCGATACTCTTTCTGATCTACCATCCAATGTTCACTCGCCTTGCCAGAGGGACGACCAGGTAGATTGAAAACTGATAAGGTCGACGGATCCCTTTCATTTTCAACAGCAACATCATTTCTTGTAGTAGTTGGAATAAGCACACGGTCGATGAAGTAATGACTGAGAAAGTATGAGGTTTCCTTGTGAATGTAAACAGCACATATTGATCCTTCAACTTTAGCCCTATTTTTAACTGCTCGTTTTGAGTCACCCATAAATCTTTCAAACGGGTACATCCACCTATATTGAACAGGCCCGCCAAGCTTAGCCTCATATGCCAGATGAACCGGAAGATGTTCCATAGAGTCAAAAAAACCAGGGGGAAAAATTTGCTCCAGCTGACAGAGTATGATTGGAATTATCTTGTCCAATTTATCAAGTTCATCGACTCTCAAAGTTGAAGCACACATATTTTTAAAAAATTGACTAATCTCAGTGAGTGGATTTAACACATGGGTGGGCAGTGAACTAAACGCACTTGGGATTAAGTTCTCCATGAAAACATGACAATCATGACTTTTCATCCCATGTAACCTTCCAGTTTTAACATCGGCACACCTGCCCAAGTTAGAAGAATATCCATCAGGCATTCTCAAATCCTTCAACCACTGACAAACTGATTTTGCTTCTTCGGAAGTTAGAGTGTAGATTGCCTTGGGTTTCAACAACTTTCCATTCGGTTGAGGTTTTAACTCCAAGTCCCTTCTTTTACAATACAATTCTAAATCTTTCCTGGCTTTCTCATTATCTTTCGTTTTTCCTTTGACATCCATCACTGTGTTAAATATGTTATCAAAAAAATTCTTCTCAATGTGCATTACATCAAGATTATGTCTGAGCAAGTTATCTTTCCAATATGGGAGGTCCCAAAATATACTTTGTTTAGTCCAGTTGTGGTCAACTCCGTATCCTGGTATTGGGATAGTTTGGCCAAAATCAGTGACTTTTGGATAATCACAAACTCTTGTCCAAACTTCTTCTGATGTAATCTTAGGGGGCGGGGCATCTAATACTCTCTCATCCTTCAAGAATCCATTCCTACTTCTTCTAAACGGGTGATTATGAGGCAAGAACCTACGATGAGAGTCAAACCACGAACTCTTCCCACCATTTTTCAAAGTAAATGCCTTTGTATTTTCCATACAATGTGGACAAGCAAATCTCCCATGAGTGCTCCAACCAGACAACATGCCATACGCTGGAAAATCGTTAATTGTCCACATCAAAGATGCTCTCATTAGAAAATTTTTTTTTGTCGAAATATCGTAAGTCCATTCTCCAATCCACAACCTCTTCAAATCATCAATTAAAGGTTGTAGAAACACATCTATGCCTGCTTTAGGGTTATCTGGCCCCGGAACAACACACGCCAAAAACATGTAGGGCTTTGTCATGCACATCTCGGGAGGGAGATTATAGGGGGTTACAACGATCGGCCAACAAGAGTATGGTTTTGCTGATGCTTGGATATACGGAGTGAAACCATCAGAGCACAATCCTAGTCTTACGTTTCGCGGATCTGCTGCGAAATCAGGATATACTTGATCAAAGTGTTTCCACGCTTCACCATCAGAAGGATGTCGCAAGACTCCGGGAATTTTATTTGAATGATGCCACGTCATTTGACTAGCAGTTTTCATCGATGCAAACAACCTTTGTAATCTTGGTATTATGGGCAAATAAAACATTGACTTATTCGGAATTCTCCCTCGCCTACCCACACGATACCGTGGACTTCCACAAAATTTGCATTCCTCCAATGCTCCGTCACTTATCCCAAACTCATTGTCATAAAACAACATGCAGGCGTTTATGCAACAATCAATCCTTTTAACTTTTAATCCCAACTTCATCACCAACCTCTCAGCATCATAATAACTTGCTGGCAAATTATCTTTAAATGGAGTCGCATCCAACAACATCTTCGTAACATCATCCACGCCTTTATCAGCAACACTATAATTTGACTTATGAGCTAAAAGTCTCACACACATAGATAACTTTGATTCTGAAGACCCTTCAAACAATGGGGCATTACATTCACTCAACAATTGGTAAAATCTCTGTGCTTTCTCATTTGGGAGTTGTTCGCCTTGTTCATCTTCAACATCATCAGCGTAAGACAGTTCCACACCTAAAGCATCAGCGACCATATCATCCATCATGTTGAATTGTTCATCGTTGAATTGTTCATTGTATTCCACATTTGTTCCACTACTCGAAGCTTGTGCATTGACTCCTTGCCCGAAATTTTGAAACTTTTCACCGTTATAAACCCAAACCCAATAATCAGGCATAAACCCAACTCTATCCAAGTGTTTCTTAACTTCTCTGGGGTCACTCTTTATATATCTACAAGTACATTTAACACACGGACATCTTATCCCTCCCTCATCTTTACAAACTTGCTGTACCCATGCCCATGCAATAAATCCTTGAACTCCATCCACAAAATGGGGTTTTAATCCTCTTCTTCCTGGAAACGTTCTATCATACATCCAACTACGATAATGCTGATAATACTCCATTTTTTGCACGTTTAACTATAATGTTCACATATTGGACGATTAGTAATTTTTTGTTAGTATCGCTACGTACTAACGCAAAAAATTATAAGTTCAATCAACAAGACTAAATAGTCGATCACGTAACGAGTCAAAAAATTTATTTATCTAACTAACCTATAATTACTATATTGTGTATACTGTTTTTTTACGCGCAATTTTTTTTTTACAAACTAAAAAAAATCTCGTGAAATTTATTTACGCGCGAAGCTGTTTTTAATAAAGAAAATTTTTTACGCGCGAAAGATTTTAATACTAACTTAAAAAATTATTCCACATTTATTTCAATTACTTATAAAAAACAATTTCATATCAAAAACATTATTATTATAATTTGTTTTAGATAAAAAAACAGTTTTACTTCCTTTTAATAATTAAGAAAAAATAGTTTTGTAGTTAAAAAAACAAAATTATTTCAACAACATTATTATAATTTATTACACTTAAAAACAAACATTTTAAAATTTTAAAAAATATAAAAAACAGTTTTAATATTTGGAAAAAATTTCTCTAATTTAACTTAAAAAAATACAGTTTTAATAATTTGAAAAACAATTAAATTGAATAAACAACAATTTTCGCTGATTTAACTTAAAAAAATATGCATGGTTTTAAATTAACAAAAAACAGTATACACAATTAGGGGAACCAAATTTAATTATTAAAAAACAACCAAATATAAGACTATATTTAATCAAGAGATATAGACAAAAAAAACATGTATTCAAATGATCTTGAAAAAAAAAAATATCATAAACACAACAAACATACATACTTATTAAACACAACAACATACATACTACACTTATATTGTATATATAGATAATAATATATAATCCCTAAAAAAAACATATTCAACATGCAATACTCATACACTAAAAAAAATAAATTTATACATTCCATAAAAAAAATTCGAAATATAACAACATTATTATTCTAAAAAACAAAAATTCGTAATATAACACATTATTATTTTAAAAATTCGAAAATTATACATACACTAATTTATTTATCCATTAATTAACATCATTATTCCAACAAAATTATATATAACAGATCCAAATAAGTGAGCAGCATGCATTAATTAACACACAACACAATTATATTGTTCTTGAGCAGCATGCATGACATTAGAAAATATTTAGAAAAAAATATACTAACTTGTACAAGAGCAGCAACAAACAGATCCGAGCAAGCTTCACAGGAGGCAGAAAATAGCTTTGCCAAATGAGATTGAACAAACTAAGAAAACAACAAACAAAACAAGTAAATAAATAAGTAAAATAATTATTGTAAAAATAATACAAATAAGTGAAGGAAGTTGTTACCACAAAATTAGAGAAGTAGAAGAAGAATGCAGTAGAGAGAAAGAAGAAATGAGAAATATGAATGAGTTTTGCGTCTGAGAAGAAGGGGAGAAAGAGGAGGCACGGGCTTTTATATCCACTAGAACGTCCCAGGGCTTTTGCGAGGGGCGCCCCTCGCATTGTACAAAACCACTCTAGTCAAACGCGCAGCAGGCAGGGCAGTCTGCGAAGCAGCTTTATACGCGCTAAGCCAGGGCATTTGCGAGGGAATGCTCCTGGGAAAATGCCATGCCAGGCTAACGGTACAATTTGCAGGCTGCTTGCAGGCTTTGGTCAGGCTTTTGTCACTTCGGAATCTGCTTTTGCGTTTTGCGAGGGGCAAGCCCTCGGATTTTCCCTGGCATAAGCTGACAGATTAGTTGCATTTTGAATTTCAGATTCCCGCCTTGAAAAAAACGAGGGCTTATGCCAGGGTGTAGGCCCTGTCAAATTTCCCAGGGGTTTTCGTGGGTCTACTCCTGGCAAATTTCCCAGGAGTTCATGCTCCTGGCATAAGACCCTGGCTAATAGCAATTTTTCTTGTAGTGTGTCGAACCAGAAGCTACCCTAGAGTTCGTTCCAATATCTCACAAATCTCCACCTTGGAACAAACTCTAATATCAATAAACCAGCTAGCTTTCTTCATGCAGCTTTACCAACTGCATACAGTGGAAAAACTTGCAACTTGGCAATGTCTTGGTGATCATATCAGCAGCATTGTGATCTGTCGAAACCTTCAGCACTTGGACTTCTCCACGCTCGATTACTCCTCTGACGAAATGCAGCCTCACATCAATGTGCTTCGTTCGCTCATGATAGGCTGAATTCTTCGACAGATGTATTGCACTTTGACTATCACATTTAACAGTGATAATTCGACCTTGAAGTTTCAGCTCCTTAGCAAAACCTTCAAGCCACAATGCTTCTTTCACAGCTTCAGTGAGGGCAATATACTCTGCTTCAGTAGTTGACAATGCTACAACCTTCTGAAGTGTTGCTTTCCAACTAATTGCCGTGCCAAACATAGTGAAAACATATCCAGAAATAGATTTTCTGGAATCCATACAACCTGCATAATCAGAGTCGACATATCCTTCGATTACTGCTTTACTATCTTCACCCAAGGCTCCACCATAAATCAGAACTCTGTTCAGAGACCCATTTATGTACCTTAGAATCCACTTCAATGCTTGCCAGTGAGCCTTTCCAGGATTCGACATGTACCTGCTTACAAGACTTACTGCATATGCTATGTCAGGTCTAGTACAAACCATAACATACATCAAAGAACCTACTATATTAGCATAGGGAATGCTATTCATATAAGCTCTTTCGTCATCAGTACTGGGACACTGATCTATACTCAGCTTGAATTGAGGGGTTTGTCGGAGTCACAACAGGCTTTGAATTCGACATACCAAACTTGTAGAGAATCTTCCGTAGGTATGCCTCTTGAGATAAGCATAATTTCGACTGCTTTCTATCTCTTCGGATGTCAATCCCAAGAATCCTGGATGCAGCTCCCAGATCCTTCATGTCGAATTCCTTATTGAGTTCAGCCTTCACCCTCATTACATCTTCGACATTGTTGCTTGCTATGAGAATATCATCCACATAAAGCAACAAAATAACAAATGAATTACCAGGTCGAAATCTGAAGTAAACACAGTGGTCGAACTGACTTCTAATGAAACTTATCCGTGCCATGAACTTGTCGAACCTCCTATTCCACTGTCGAGGAGATTGTTTCAGTCCATATAAAGATCTCTGTAGTTTGCACACATAATCTTCCTTCCCCTTTTCGACATACCCTTCAGGTTGACTCGTCAGGATTGTTTCATCTAGATCACCATACAAGAACGCAGTCTTTACATCCATTTGTTCCAGTTCAAGATCGAACTGTGCCACCATGGCAAGCAACATTCGAATGGATCTGTGTTTCACAACAGGAGAAAACACATCATTGAAATCGACACCTTCTTTCTGAGTGAAACCCCTAGCGACCAACCTTGCCTTGTATCTTTTCGACGCCACTCCTTCAATTCCTTCCTTAACTTTGAAAATCCATTTACAGCTGACTAACCTTGCTCCAACAGGTTTCTCGATCAGTTCCCAAGTGTTATTATCATGAAGAGATTTCATCTCATCATCCATGGCCTTCAGCCATTCAGTCTTATTTCGACTCCTCAGAACTTCCTTATAGTCTCTAGGTTCTTCATCTAGAACCTCACTTGCAGAGATTAAGGCATAAGCTATAAGATCTGCATATCCAAGTCTCTGAGGTGGCTTGATGACTCTTCTCTGCCTATCTCTTGCCAACAAGTAGTCATCGACAGTTTCCTCAACTTCCTCAGTATCTACTTCTTCTTCGACTTCATCTGGGATACACAATTCAGCATCAACATGCTCCACCTCAACAGGAATCTCTCCCTGTTCCAGCTCTTCGTCAGAAATTTCTGCACTTCGATCAACATCATCAGTTTTCTTGAAAGCCATTTCAGCTTCATTGAAAACTACATCTCGACTGGTGATACACCTCATGTGACCTGGCTCTAGGCACCATAGCCTATAAGCTTTGACTCCTTCAGGGTATCCCATGAACATGCATTTTAGAGCTCTAGGTTCGACCTTGTCTTGCCTAATGTGAGCATAGGCTACGCAGCCAAATACTCTCAGTTTGTCGAGATCTGGTGGATGTCCCGACCAAACTTCTTCAGGTGTCTTCATATCTAACGCAGTCGACGGACATCTATTTATCAGATATGCTGCTGTCGAAACAGCCTCAGCCCAAAACACCTTCTTTAACCCAGCACTAGTCAACATGCATCTAACTCTTTCCAAAATAGTTCGATTAAACCTTTCAGCCAAACCGTTTTGTTGTGGAGTACCTGCAGTAATTCTGTGCCTTGCAATACCAGAGGCAGCACAAAAACTGTCGAACGCCTCATTGCAAAATTCAAGGCCATTGTCGGTTCTCAACCTCTTAACCTTCCTGCCAGTTTGATTTTCGACCAGAGTCTTCCAACTTTTGAAATTCTCAAAAGTTTCATCCTTAGTCTTCTGGATGAATACCCATAACTTTCTGGAATAATCATCAACTATGGATAGAAAGTACCTCGCTCCTGAATGTGATGGACACCTTGCAGGCCCCCAAAGATCAGCATGGATGTAATCAAGGGATCCATGTGTTCTTTGTTTACCTTTGTTGAACTTCACTCTACAAGATTTTCCAAGTACACAGGGTTCACAAAACTTCAGCTTTTCGACTTTGTCTCCACCAAGCAGATTTTGTTTCCCTAGTTCGACCAGACCCCTTTCACTGACATGGCCCAATCTCATGTGCCAAATTTCTGTCTTCGACAAAGGTTCCGTGGATGCAACATTTGTCGAACCACTTACAACTTCAGCCTCAAGGGCATACAAGCCTTGTTTCTTCACGCCTCTCAAGACTTCCTTCGACCCCTTCATGACTCTAAGGATACTTTTCTCTCCTTGGAAAACATATCCTTTCTTGTCGAATTCACCAAGAGAAATCAAATTCCTCTTCAAATCAGGTACATACCTAACTTCAGTCAATAACCTTATTGACTCATCATGGAGCTTGAATCTCACAGATCCAACACCAGCAATCTTGCAAGCTTTGTTGTTTCCCAGCAATACAGATCCACCATCTTGCTCACATAGTTCCTCGAACACGTCTTTGTTTGGAGTCATGTGCCAAGTGCAACCTGAATCCATAATCCACTCCTTCGTTGAGTCGCTGCTTGAAACCACAAGAACATCAGATGAGTCGAAATCATCTTGTGCAATGGCTACATTGCCATTATCCTTACCTCCATGATCCTTCAGGCGTTCAGGGCACACCTTTCTTGTGTGACCCTCCTTCTTACAATGATAGCATCGAATACCAGATGCCTCGCCACTGTAAGACTTCTGCTGACTTTTACCTTTCTTCTTGTCGAACTTACCATCCTTTCGCAAGAATTTTCCCTTGACGGCCAAACCTTCACCAACAGTCGAAGGTTTATGCTCCTTTCGTTTGTTCAAGTCCTTCGAGTACAAGGCTGATTGAACTTCTTCAAAGGTCAGGGACTCCCTTCCATACAAGAGAGTTTCTTTGAAGTGAGCATGTGTTCTGGGCAAAGCGCACAACAGCAACAGCGCTTGATCTTCATCATCGATCTTTACATCAATATTTTCCAGATCAAGAATCAGCTTGTTGAACATATCCAACTGCTCAGCCAACACTTTGTCTTCACTCATCTTGAATGAATACAAAGCCTGCTTCAGGTAGAGTCGATTTACCAGCGATTTGGTCATGTACAAACTTTCAAGTTTCACCCATAACCCTGCTGCCGTCGTCTCCTTTGATACCTGTCGTAGAACCTTATCACCAAGGCTCAGCAAGATTGCGCTGTGGGCTTTCTCTATCATGGCCGTCTTCTCCTTCTCCGTTAACGCAACATCCATGGCTGCGACTCCCTTCAAAGCTTCTAAACAACCCTGCTGAACCAGTAGGGCTTTCATCTTCAAGCGCCACAGACCAAAATTGTTCACTCCGGTGAACTTTTCAATCTCATACTTTGTTGAAGGCATCTTCTCCACGCTCACCGCACCAATTTGTTGTGAAAAACGATGTCAAGAACAAAGTATAAACTGTTTCTCTGGTGATTAAGAAACACAAGGGTAAGGGAAAAGAATGAAAAAACAAGAAGAACAACAAGGATTGGTTATAACTGCTATTCTTTACTTTCTCTTTGAAACAAGATTACAAGCGTTACAAGAATAACAAATAACCCTCTCACCCTAAATTAGGATTTGCCGTATCACTGATGAGAGACTAGTATGCTATTTATAATAAACCTAACATACTAACTAATGGGCTTTTTTCACAATTACCCATTACAAGCTAACTTAGGGTACAAGCTAACTTAAACAATTGGACATAACAAACAGGCCCAATTCGATATGCTAACAAACCTAGCAATATCGACTAATGCATGTTAGAACAACTTCGACTACAACACGCACTACTTTGACAGCAGCATGCGAACAATCTTCGACCTCATGCTTATTCCCTGTCGAACCAGAAGCTACCCTAGAGTTCGTTCCAATATCTCACAACTATTTTATTTTTACAGAATTTGTAGATATACGAAATAATTGAGCTTAGCTTTTGAAGCAGTGAAAGAATTAAGGACTCCTTTATTTCTTTTTTTTGTTTTGTTTTGTATTTTGTTGTTCATGAACTTTGTCTTGGATAGTTGTTACTTTTTAACTTACCTTTGAGCTCTGAACTCTTAGATTTTCATGACGTATTGCATCATGTCATGTGTTTTGTGAAATGAGGTTTTGCAGCTAATACTTGTCCAGAAAAGTGATCATCATTTACATAGATAGCATATACAGTTTCTATTTACAGATTGACGTATTGAGTGATTTGTTTCCTCATGGCAAAGTTGGTTTTTTTTTCCTTTCTCGCAAAATGCACTATTGCATTTACCATGAACGCGCCATCCATTAAATTCTGTACTTTAATAAAGGACATTTGAGTAGGAGAAATAATAGAGTTCATCACTTCAACTAATCTTCTAGCTAATACCTTTGAAAGAATTTTGTAAAGATTACCTAGTAAGGATATTGGCCGAAAATTCTTCAAAGCTATTGGGGATGAAGCTTTCGAAATCAAAGCCACAAAATAAGAAAGTAAATTTTTTGCACCACTTCGTTGGAATGAATTGATCAAACATAATATGCACCTCATCCTTTAACAAGTACCAAAACTCTTTAACAAACATTAAATTGACCTATTCTATGGGAGAGAGCACCTCTCCGTTCCACTAATCAAGAGAGTAATTTACACAGAGATAAAAGATTTACAAGAAATTAGCCTTCAACTAGCTCTCTAAGAGCAGACTATAATTTCTAAGCTTTTTCCGAATCTCTTTCTGTGACCAATGCAAGAGACTCTATGATTTATCACTCCCAAGGTGTTTGAATGGTGTTTCCAAACCCTAGAATTTATCCCCAAAAGCCCTCACCCTTTAACCTATTGATTTCGTAAAGGTTCCCTCTTTTGATCTCTCTAGGTTTGCCTTTTTCCACTCTATGAAACCTTAAACTGAGCATCCACGTCACGAGTCCTTCATCCACATTGTAAGATAGACATAACCTAGAGGTTCATGATTTTAAGACATATACAATAGAAAATGGGGCAACCAAACTACGATTCTCCTCATCGGACAACATAGCAAAGGGTACCCCATCCATCTTCGGACGCTCCCACCAAATCAAAGACAGATGATCAGTAAAATATTCCACCACCTCTCTACGCACCTCATTTGGTGCTTCCACCCACGCGTCATTAACCTTTATTAAAGACTTAATAGCGTTCCTAATCGATCTCATCTTCACACATTTGTGAAAATATTTAAAATTCACATGTCCTACCTTCAACCACTTTGATATTGATCTCATAACTGTCATAGCGTTTTTGGCCTTTAAAAGTCTCCACAAATCACCAAACAAGTTTTTCCTCCTTTGGACCTCTTCCCCACTCAACAAACTGACCTCTCCCTTCACATCCAAATCTGCAATATCCTCCACCAATTTCCTCCTTCCTCTCTCTCTCTCTCTCTCTCTCTCTCTATCTCTCTCTCTCTCTCTAGAACATTTGGTGAGGTTAGTTTTTTGAAATAAATTTCTACCGGCAAATGGGCGGTCCGGAATTTGATTATGTACAAATAAAAGGGTTGAATGTGTACCTGTGAATTTGTACAAAGTATAGTTTCTGTGATTGTGAATTTTACATACTAGCAGTAAGTTTTTCAAATGCATCAACACGTAGTAGAACATGAGGAATTCTTGGAAAACATCAGTTATCATTTGAAATGTAAATGTATACACATTGGTTTATTTAAGAATAGGAGCACCAATTAGCATTCACTAGAATCACTACATCTAAAGTTTGGATGCAATAGTCTTACATTTCAAGAATCAAAAATAAAATACAAGTACTCAGAAACAGACACTCGGGCCTTTTATTTCACTTTTCATTCTTCTGGTGTTACATTTCAAGAATCAACAAGGAAACATTAAAAGTTTAATGAGAAAACAAAACCAATCATCTTTTGAGGAAATTAAAAAAAATGTAAATAAACAAGTTGCTGAATTTGTTATAGGCAAGGTTAAATATGAAATAGTATGTCTAAGCCTCCGTTTGTTTCTGTGGCAAAACAAGCCCAAACGTGTGCATTTGAGCTGATGCTACTAATTGCAGCTTCTCAAAAATCAAGTTTGTTTTGCCTTGGGACGCGAAAAGAGAACCAAAATGATGATCCAAACACAGCATAATACTTTAATTGTAAAGGGAGCCAAGTTTCAAACCCTTGCAACCCAGAGCTTTCAATTGTACTTGTATTATGATCCTAAGCTAATTTCAAACCAACAAAATGAAGATTACCAAGGGTCACACGATAAATATTTTCAACAATTTCAACAGAGAACTCACTTTGGTTGACTTACTGGTGTCGACTTGGGACATTAGAGTGTGTTTTTCTCAAGATCTTAGGTTCGATTTTCTTTTATACCAATTTCGATAGGTTAATTTGACTTCTTAAAAAATATAATTTCAACGACAATTGAGAATTGAGACATTATGGGTTCGAACATTCAAACACGCGTACCCAGAGTCTATCAAATGTCCATTGAAAATTTGCAAAAGAAAAAATAGCCAAAATAAATATGCATTATCATTCATTTTTTGTAAGGGAAAGAGCTATCATTCACAGTATCTTTCAATAAAATGGCAGAAATTAAAGGAAAAACAGAAAAGGCTATCTTTAAATAAAAGGACATAATTTAAAGGAAAAACAGAAAAAGGGTTTTGACAAAATAATAATTATGTTTTTTAATGTTGCTCTTGAAATGAGGGATTGGAGTGGGGGTATTTGTAGTTTGGATTAATTTTGAAAAAAGAAATAATCTAATTTAAATATTAAAATAATATGTTGTTTCATTCAATTTAATTGCTTTTTAAAAAAATTGTTAGATCGGATATCGTGATTGGAAATCAAACTCTAACTTGTGTGTGAGTTCTCAAGTAGCGGTGGAGCCAAATACCTTTAAGGATATACAAGTGAACCCCCTGAACCTTTAATATTTACACCATTATTCCCTTTTATTACAATTAGAATCCCCTAGATTTATTGTCTTGGACCCAAGTTAAAGATATATTTTTCTCTTCAAGTGTTTTTTTTACTTTATCCTAAAGGCAAAAAATAAGCCTGACAAGCTCAAAAGACAATGTCACCAAGTCAAATTGGTTTATGTGTACTATATAGACAAATGTATCTCACACTTCGTTATTCTCTATCTCACTTGTTATCCTATTTTCTTTAATTCTTTCTTCTCTTTTTCTGTCTTTATATTATTTTTATGATCATTAATCGTCTATTATTAATGATATTATACTTCTAAATTCTATAAATTAGTTGATAGGTAATAAATAATGTTTGATAATCTTGACCAAAAAAAATAATGTTTGATAATTAGTGGTTGAACTTGTTGATAAGTTGACTAAGAGCACAAAAGATAGCAGATTTATGTTATAGTGTTTGATAAAATTAACGGTTGAATTAGTTGATAAATATGAAATGTCATAAAAAATATATTTTTAATTAATATTTAGTGTTTTCAATTAAGATAATAGCTAAGTAAAATAACTTATAAAAAACATCATAAGGTAGTAAAAATTGCTATAACTCGAATGTAAAAATTGTTACTATTTGGTCTAATTTGATCATATGAACTCAAAATATAAACTTGACAATTGACTTTACCAAACCACAACATAATTTTGCACCCCCTGACCGGGGGTCCTGGCTACGCCAATGTTCTCAAGTGTCTATTATCATTTTGTCTATCTATAAAAAAAATAAAAATAACAACTAATTATAATACATGAATACAACATTTAATACTAGTAAGAATTTGATCTGTTTTTTTTTTTTTTGAGGGAAGTAAGAATTTGATCTGTTATTTGTCAACAACAAAATTAAATGAAATTGATTTGTTCGGATTTTTATCAGTATAGATTAGATAGACACTCCTAATTCAAAGTTCATATTGAGATGGACAAGTTATGATATAAGTAACTATATTGCTTTAAAAGATTTCTCAGCAAAAAGAGATAAAGTTAATTAATTGGTATCAATTGAGAAATAAGAATAAGAAGTTATATAAATTTTGGGTAGCTAAAGTTGAATGATTAACATAAAATTATAGTAGTATGACCTAAGGATAACATAAAGTAAACATTATCTTTATATGAAAGCAACAATTTCCCCTGGATGGAGACTGTCAAGTCCCTTTCACTTCTACCATAAGAAACACTTCCTTCAAGTTTTACTTTTGTAGTCGTGGAGAGGAAATACGCAAAATTGAAGTGATGAATGTTGGCGGGTCTTAACTCCTCCCCTACATATTGGGTTAAGGTTCTCTCCTTTTATTTTATTGAGACCGAAATACACACTATAAAGCTTGAAAAAATTTATAAAATAATTAATAATGGTGGAATCCATTAAATTGTAGGATCTATTATACCTTGTTTCACATTAATTGTCTTATTTGAGTTTTATACGGTTAATAAAAAAATGATTAATAATGTTGATTTTAATAGTAAAATATGTACCTTTGTCAAAAAAATGGTAAAACATGTATCATTTACTAAAACACACTTATTAATTATAGTTAGTCGAGTAGCTTTAGATGATTGAAATACAATAAATAAGGGTATGTTAGTGGAAAAGAATAATAAATATTGTGTTTGTAAAAAAAATTGTAGTATTGATATTACAAAAGGGACAAATAATTTTAAGACAGATTATGTTTATATATATATATATATGGAATGTTCTATTTATACTTAAAAAATAGAGAGCATCCTAACTCATATATTGGATGAGTAGATATCCTCTTCATTTGTCAAAATAAATGGAGTATGCAATTTGGAGAGAAAATAGATAGTGGATCTTACCACTAAGTGGATCCCACCATCATTAATTATTTTATACTTTCAAACTTCTTTGTGTATTTATCTCTCCAATTTGAAGAAATTGAGAGAATAATAAATGGAGAGAATTTTAACTCATATTGGACAGTGGGATAAGATCCTCTGCATAAATGGAGATGATTTTTTCCCTTGGACAGTATCCTCAATAAATTATTGGATTCAATTTAACATTAATTACCTCCTTGCCATTTTAGTTTTTTTTAACCCTTCGGTTCTTGAGTTAAAGATCATCTCCATTTGTTTAAAATAAATTGACAATGTCATTTGGTGAGAGATAGATATAAAAAAGTATGTAGTAGGTTTCACCGCTATGTGGGTCCCACAATTATTAATTATTTTCAACTTTTTTGTGTCTTTATCTCCCCAAATGGAAGAAATGGAGAGACTAACAAATGGAGATGATCTTAACTCTCGGTTCTTAGGGAAATGAGACCCTCATATTCTATAGTTTGGTCGTGATGTAAGTAAAGTTTGATAAAAAATTGTTTCACATAAAAAATCGTAGTCGATTCTACAGAACGATTAGTTATATTGAGGTTATGGAAAGAAAAAAAAATCTCTTACATATAAATAGGTTCATGAATGAATGAATCTAATAATAAGGTGGAAAAAGCCAAGCTGGTTGTAAGAATTTAAAGAAAAAGGTATTCTTCTATGACCATAGAAAAGGATTTAAAGAAAGCTGGTTGTAAGGATTTAAAGAAAAGGATCACCGTTGTCAAGTTGTCATCATCTACTGAGGTCATTCATCAATAAGCAAGAGCAGGCAAACCTCATTCATACTTTTATTGTTTATAGGACAATTTGCGATAGCATCATTTAGATGTCGGCTTCCTAACCAAAAATTCTCGATGTAAAAAAATAAGCTTAATTGGTCTTTTGGTCCCCTAATTAATTTTATTTTTCATTTTGGTCTCATAACTCGTAAAATCAACGTTTTGGTCCCTTATGTTTGTCTCTGTTAGCCAAATTGATCCCCTCCGTTAGTTTTTTAATGTCTAAAATTTTTTATATGATTTTAACCATTTGATTCCATGTCCATTGTATTTAATAGCACTACAAGAAATCTTTGTTTTAGCGTCGGCCAGAAACCCACTCTAACAGGGTAAAAACGGACGCTAACAGTGATTTAGCGTCGGATTAGCGTCGGTGTCGGGGCAGGCTAAAAAAGTTGAAGCTACCGGGTAAGGTCGGTTGTCTGCCATCCGAGGCTAAGATAGAGTCGGCCGGACCGAGTTAAAATTCGACTCTAATATCCTCCGACGCTAAATTAGGCACCTCTTAAAAAGTCAATAAAATCATATAGCGTCGGATTAGCCGACTCTAGAGTCAACATCAAAAAAGTCAAATATATCCTGGAGAGTCGGCTTCACCGACGCTAAATTCAACATTTGAAAAAAAAACATTAATTGAGCTGTGTAGGCGTATCGAACACTAAAGAGAAGTAATTCCAAAATAAGTCAAAACAAAATAATCAACACAATAATTAACTTTAAAATTCACAAACTGAACTTTAACCCAAAACTAAGATTTTCTTTTATAACATAAAATAGTTCTTACAAATTGAAACTGCCCAGGTTTACATAGCATTGCCTATATACAAACAACCAACCTAAGCAAAAACATATCTCAGTTTTAAATTTAATAGCTTATACAAATCTCTCTATCACAAATCAGCTTTTGAAATTCTTTTTGACCATATAGAATACAAACAAACATAGAATACAACATAGTAGCAGATATTATATTTGCTTTAGTCACCTCTTGAATGACATGACAGCAGCAATGCAAGAAAACAACACAGTAGAAAAGACTATATTTGCTTTAGTGCAGAATCTGTCACAAGCAAAATGTTCCGAAAACTGTCACGGGGTGATTGAACGTGCGAGACAATTGCTGTTTGGATGGCGAGCTGCAAACAACTGCAGGAGTAAGCAAGGGATGGACACCACTGCTTCTGCTGTGCAGAATGCAGGGAATATACCAGATGGCAGAAGTGCTACAGCGCTGCACCAACCTCTGCACAACATCGACAATCTGCATAATATAAAAACATGGGACACAGAGTCACTTGAATGCAACTCATTCAATTTGTGAAGAAAAACTTCAAGATGCAGACTCTAATGACTTTAGGTAACTAATTTGTGAAACAAGTACTTCCCATACGAGGATCTCGTTGCAATTGCTATCTTGTAACAAATGCCAGTCTAACTAGAGTAGAAATATTAATGGAAAATAATCAAAGTAAAAATGAGTTAAAGTGGTTAGGTACCTTTCCAAGATCAAGAAGTCTTGCCATTGCCTCGTCTTTTAGAATCTTCTGTAAGATCACTTTTTTTTCTTTCTAAATCTCTAGTTTCAATTCCTAATCAATTCATTTAAGTACTTAGCATATCCATCAACAAGAATTAAAAAAGTTAATTAGTGCTTCTGTTATAGTTTATTTCCTTTTCCCCTCTTTCCAAATTAAATTAAGACAATATACACAAATTTGATTGGAACAAATGCAAGAAATAATGGAGAGAAGTGACACCAAAAGCAAGTATTGTTTCAAATGCATAGGATCATAGTTTCATGATAAGCAAGCTGAAATGAACATTTATGTCACTAATACATCACATAAGAACCCTCCAGTTCCATCAAACAAAAGACCAGTTCACAAACATAAAGCAAATACAATGAGCATTCTGCTCATCATTCAGCACCTTCCAAGCAACAACTCTCTCGTATGAGACAGGTCGTCCCATGCTTGAGAGACAAATACCACCTTGCAGACATGTAAAACCCTATCATAAGAGAATGAGCCAAAATTAATATAGAGCATTATAAAGCTCGAAAATGATGGTATGTTGAAAGCATACCGCCAATTCAGAAGGAAACTAGATTTTAATAAAAATATCGGTGCAATTTAAAAAAAAAGTTGTAGACCTGTTGAATAATCTGGGGGAACTCTGAAAAGAGAGTTTTTCGACCATTATCATCAAATATTTTCTCCAAACTTATATCTTGTAATGCAACTAGCGTAGTCTCCAGCATGTCAAGCTCTGCCTGGTTTGAGAAAGTGAACATTGGCATTGCCTGCATAATTCGAGGAAGGTAGAAGATTATAATAGTAGTTTTAGTTGAAACTGTTTTTATTTTTAACATAAACAACTAGAGTATTTCATCGATATTTCAACTCGTATGGTTTGAACATGAATAATAAGACTTTCAAAGCTGACAGGTAAAGCTCCTTTCAAGGTACCAAGTAATTGATCTATAGTTGAGGGCTTGAGGCAAAATACAATAAAATCTAAGTAAACTTTAGAGAAAATAAAATTTAATTTCAATTCAGCTATTTCAGGCTTTATAGCTCATTTTGACAGCCCCAATTTTATAGCCCAACTATTTTTTAATATATTTTTGCATTAGAGAAATGAATTGCACTGCAGACAGAAAAGATACATGAGATAAAAAACACGTCCTATGAAATAGAAATCAATTTGAAGCATACCTTTAGAGTGCAGCATAATACAGCATCTGAGTGGTGCCACAAGGACTTGAGTACATATTCTTTTCCTTCATTATTAGATTTAAGTAGCTCCACACCCAAGTAGCATCTACAAAACAGAGATAGTCAAACAACAGCCCTGTTATCAAAGTACCAGTTTCTGCCTACTAAATTTGAGCAATAAATCTAACCATGTGATAGATAACAATTACAATACTTTTTTAGAGTTGTTCAGTAATAAAAGTTCACAAGTTAGAAGGAACAAGCCCACATGCAAAACACAAAATTTATGAAAAGCAACCATTAATGTAGTGCATGCTAAGATATTGAATATTAAATGGAAGCATCTCATTTAATCTTTGTCGACAAGTATTTGATAAGGAGTTAAAAGATCAGAGATTTGCAAGACCACCAACTAGTTAGAAATTTTCAACTACAAAACTACACCAGATTTTGGAGCTATGGTATGCATCTATTTACAAAACTCGGCTTCGCTACTAGCAACACTATTTCGGCTTCGCTACCATGCTGCACCAACCTCTGCACAACATCGACAATCTGCATAATATAAAAACATGGGACATAGAGTCACTTGAATGCAACTCATTCAATTTGTGAAGAAAAACTTCAAGATGCAGACTTTAATGACTTTAGGTAACTAATTTGTGAAACAAGTACTTCCCATACGAGGATCTCGTTGCAATTGCTATCTTGTAACAAATGCCAGTCTAACTAGAGTAGAAATATTAATGGAAAATAATCAAAGTAAAAATGAGTTAAAGTGGTTAGGTACCTTTCCAAGATCAAGAAGTCTTGTCATTGCCTCGTCTTTTAGAATCTTCTGTAAGATCACTTTTTTTTTCTTTCTAAATCTCTAGTTTCAATTCCTAATCAATTCAATTAAGTACTTAGCATATCCATCAACAAGAAATCCATAACAACAATTTGAGAAAGTTCACTATATAAAAAGATGAAAACTAATCATTGACACCATAATTAGAAACACCAATTTGTTCTATATTCAAACTAGTCTTAGACACCATAACCTTTTTGTTTTCTTTTCAATCAACAAAACCTGCCTTTGTAAATGAAAATGAAAACCTTCCTGTCACATCGGCTGAGTAATTTTTTTTGAACGGCATATAGGGAAAACCAAACAGGCCACAATACACAGGACCGTATATATGCGGCACCACAACAAAACAAACAACACTGAAACATAGTCTTACATGAGCGAAGTAGCTACACCTAAATTCAGCCCCAAAACAGCTGTTATAGCATTCTGCAACACTGCTATACAACCAAAACATAAATACATAACAACACACACCAAACAAAAACACACACACGAACTATTATGTTGTCAATACGTTTTATGCATAACAAGATTTAACCTCCCAAATTTTAAGAACAATGAATACAATATAAGCTTGATGAATAACAAACAACTATGCATTTGATTCTAATTCAAGTACCTTAATTCATTCACAATATGTTGCGGTTCAATGATCTCAAACTGAGATGCCTTAAAATCCTCTAGAGCATCAACCAGCACAATGGACACATAAAGAACTAAAAACAAGGTATCTTTGAATCGCAAACATAGACGAGAACAACCAGTTTCATTGAAAACCAGAAAGAGAAATAAAAACACTCCTAAGCAAAGAACCAATTTTATCATTTTATCAAACGATGTCCGTTTTGAGCAAACGACCACTCGTTGGAAAGCTAAGGGTGTTAAGATTACAGATGTAATTTTTGTTTTGAGGTTTAACCATCCAATTGGTTCAGTTTAACAAAATAGTGGGTATTGGTACAGAAACCGGACTGAAATTTTTCTCAAACCTGCAGGTAGCTTTTCTCCTACTATACTTAATGAAATTTGATAATTCTTGTGTCTAAACCGTAGGGAATTTCGTCTTCTTTGCATTGGATTCAAACTCATCAGCATATGACCTATATTCCAAGAGTTATGCAAAATTTATCACATATATGCCATACGAATTTTGACCCAAAATTCCATAAAACTCAGCCATAACAGCTTAACCTCACAATCAATTCCGACACCAACATAAAACAGCATTAAGCTATAATTTAACTTCTTAAAACAACTTATTTGATTACCTTGTAAAACTTCAAGAAAAACCAAACCCCAAGCTTCAATCTTGCTTCTTTCCTCCACTTCTTGCTTCTAATTTACCAAATTAAGCCATAATCAGTTTCATTCCAACATGCATGAACTTAAGCTTGAGTTCAAACAAAACCCCAACTGGTGGATTGATGGTAAGGCTCGGTTTGGGGGAGAAAATGAGAGTAAGTAATTTTTTGAAGTTTGATTCTATGTCAATCTTTCATGAGGGAAGTGAAATTGAGTTTGCATGTGAATTATTGAAATGGGTCAAGTGAAGAAGGAAAAGAGGAACACGTGAGAGAGGAAGGAGAATGAAAGGGGATCTGATTCTTAGTGTGAAAGGGAAAAATGAAGGAAAAAAAGAGAGAGAGATAACTTAAATAATTATATATAAATTAAATTTTTATTAGTAAATAGACTAGCGTCGGCTAGGCCGACTCTAATTTTGTCCTAAAAAGTCATATGTGGGTCCCCTAACGTGTTGCCTCGGTTAGGCCGACTCTAATATTATTTAGAAAAAAAAGTAAAATCATATATACATGTAGAGTGAGTTCGGCCTACTCTAAGTGGACGCTATTTGCGTCGGTGTCGGTGGCCGACGCTAAAATTTGAGGCTAAAATCAAGTTTTCTTGTAGTGTAGTGAACCGTCAGCACCTAATTTTTTTCGCTTTTCATCATATTCTCTCCATTTCTTCATCTTCTCCATTCCTCTTCTTCATCATCTTCAACATCACATTCATAAACATTCATACAAAACTCAAAAAATTTCCAGAAACAACAATCATCACACAAAATAAAACAACTACAAAAGCACAAACACCCACTTATCTCTACCAGTTTTGTTCAAGCAACAAAACCACATCCAACAACACCTACAAATCAAACATCATAACCCTTTTCTCTTCACTATCTTCCAACGCCACCACAAACAATGAATTCTACAACACAGTCCCCAGCAGAAACATCTCAAACTCCGTATATGGTCTATTCATGTGCAGAGGCAAACAATGTGTAGTAAACGCAACACAGAAACTATCAACATACACAACATGTTCCTTATCCAAACAAGCTGTAATCTGGTACGACGAGTGCATGGTTCGATATTCCAACACCTCTTTTTTCTCCACCGTTGCTACAAGGCCCGACGTTTTCATGATGAACAGCCTAAATATCACGAACCAGGAAAGTTTCATGTGTTTATTGTCTGTTACCATGAATGAATCAGCAAATAAAGCTGCAAATTTTTTCCAGATCCAATTCTTTCTCCTTCTCACCTCCTCAAAACCCAGATCCAATTTTTTTCCCAATTCTCTCACAACAGCAAAACCACTGTTAACAACCTTTGATTGGAACGAAATTGAACGAAATGGGTTGTTGTTGTAGTGATGAATCAATGGGTGAGTTGTTGTTGTAGTTATGAATCAATGGGTTTTTTCTGGGGTTTTTAGGTGGGAAGCGAAAATGAGAAGATTGAGTGAATGAATTAGTGTTGGTGAAGATGAGAAGATGGGTTTTTCTGGTACAGTGAATGAATGAGAAGATGAGAATCGATGGTACTGGGAATGAATGAGAAGATGAGATTTTTCTGGGTTTTTTTTTTATGAATGTTGATGAATTTGTTGATGATGAGGAAGAAGAAGAATAAAGAAGATGATGAAAAGGAGAAAAAAATTAGTTGTTGTTGGTTCACCATAAGATACAATAGAGATGCATAATCCAATGGTCCTCTCTTTGAAAAAAAAGATCAAACGCTTTAAATTAAAATAATTAATGGATCTATGGTGGACCACTCTTAAGGTTGATCCACCATAGACATTTGAGGTTAAAGTTAACAGTCATGGACCTTTTTGAATAACGGAGAAAAAGCAAGGGGACCAAAATGTTGATTTTTCGAGATATGAGACCAAAATGAAAACTGGAAATTATTTAGAAGACTAAATGACCAAAATAAGGGTTAAATAATATTTAGCCCCCTGCCATTTGGGCGAGTTTTGATTTTACCCACTGTAAAAATAAAAGTTTTAGATTCCCTTTGCCACTTGAAGATTCTTTGATTTTAAACCTTCATACATCTAACTGTACAAAAATGATGACACGACATGCTGATTTGGATCTGACCGTGTATAATTGATGATGTGGCACAATAACTTGGATTTTTTAAAATTCTTTTTCATTTAATTTTTTTGACCTTCCTTTTTATTAATTAACAATTATTATTTAAAAAAGTATTTTTTTTGACAAAATTTAAAAAAAAAAGTATTAAATTCAAACTCCATAATCTAACCCAACAAAAAAATTCATCCAATTCTTTTCCACTATTTTCCTTTTGTATCTTTTCCAATTCTTAATCTCACGTTCAAACTCCCATGTGAATAACTATCATAACTACCATTCTCTGAAGCATGGGTACTCCAAACATGGAGAAGTACCGGTACCGGGTACGCACCCGTATCGGGTACGCGTACGGTACTCGTAATGTACGTACCGAACCGTACCCATTTTTACTTAGCTGATTTGCCGTAGTTGGTGTAGCAAAAACATACGAGCGGCGGAGAAATAACCAAAATTATTTTGCTTTTTTATTGTATTTCGATTCTCTCTCTTGCTTTTGATGAAAATAGTCGAGGAGATGATCCAAAAAAGTAAATCTCTTGAAGCAACATGATAATAGAATTGTGGTTAAACACATGATTAAAATACAAATAGTATTATACAATTTTTTATTAAAATTGATTTTTTTTTTCTAAACATGTTTTTACAACAACAATGGTAATAATTCACTTGGAAAATCTTTTTTCGATGTTTTATGTCAACGTACCCGTACCTTCATTTTTTAAAGTTAGCCGTATTACGTACCCGTACCCGTACCGGGTACCGTACCCGTACCTATGCATCATAGCTACCATTTTATCCAAAGTCACTTTCCCTTTCCTCATATAAACTATCAATCTCTCATATAAACCTCTTTCTTTTCCACAACCTAACTCCCAGATTCACCAAATCTTGTTGTGTTTTGAGAGTGAGTGTGGTAGTGGTGGTGGGTATGTGAGTCACATGTATCTCCCTTCCTTGATTATTGTGATTTTGTGGTGTGGTCTGAAATGAAGAGTTCAAGAATGCGAATGAATTAACAAGTGTACCTAAAAACACATTTACCTAATTATTATTAACAGTAGAGTTAGTAGATTAATTGGAAAAGAACTTTGTAGAAGCATACTCCAATGTGATTGTTATTGTCAATTTGTCATCACACTGATCTAATTAAACAGTATATTAATTAATTATTGGACAGATTACGGACGTGAGGTCACACAATTCTTTTTTTTTTTTTCAACGAATTATTTAAAGAAACGATTCAACAATTCTTCTGCAAGGTCCCTCCAATTGAAGTCCCCATCAAAGCAATGTCCTTTTGAGCGAATCAAATAAATCCACTTTCAATCAATTTGCATTAAAGAAACTTTACTAACATATATACATCATTTTTTTTCTTTTCGAACGGCACTAATTTATCAAAATATATGGTCTCTGTATAGTACTACATAACATTTATTCTTTGAAGTAAAAAAAGGCAATGTAGCATTTATTCTTTAGCTACTCCCTCATGTATATAAAGATTGGTTGTTCCAACTAGACACCGTTATTAATTTGTAATTACAAAAACAAAGACTACTCCATGATTTTGATTATTATCAAATCAAAGATAATTGATGATGAAGAATGAACGAACCACCAAGAATAGTAGGTGTAGAGTGACGGTTGCATGCATGACTAGTTGGGGACTAGTGACATATTTAGCCAATGATATCACATAATTGTGCAAGCAGTTGCATTGTCTTCACATAAATATTCATCACAACGACTCACATAACAAGGTCTGCCACCACCATAACTATCATAAACTGGTCTTCCGTAATACCCATCGTAACAACTTCTTGGTGGTGGCCCACCGTAGCCTTCAAAGCATGGCCCACCTCCCCTACCTTCATAGCATGACGTACAACACACTCCAATTGGAACCGCCATTGGCGGTGGACACACCGGAATATAAGGTGGCGGTTCCGGCATAGGCTCCGGTGGCGGAGCGTGTTTTTCTTTTGGCTTCTCAGGTTTTGGTGGTTCAGGCTTCGGCTCCGGTGGCGGAGGTGCAGGCTTTCCTTTGGGTTTCTCAGGCTCTTTGGGCTTCTCAAGGCTCCTTGGGCTTTTCAGGTTCCTTGGGCTTTTCAGGCTCCTTTGGTTTTTCAGGCTTTTTTGGCTTCTCTGGTTCTTTGGGCTTGACGGGTTCCTTGGGCTTTTCTGGCTCTTTGGGCTTGGGAGGTGGAGGAGGTTCGACAATTTCTATGCTTTTGATGGCACCACAACCTTTGCAACAAATCTTGTCTCTGATCTTCTCGGGGCTACAACAAACCACTGTGATTGTCACGATGTTGTTCTTCTCATCGTACACCTGGTCTCGAATTTCTCTTGTTCACAAATATTTATAAACACCAAACAACAACAAAAAAATCAACTCAATTTGATATCTTACAATAAATAATAATTTCATTAATCTATAGGCATGCAAATTTTATGTGCCAATAAAATAAAACTACCATTAGATCTAATTAAAAAAGTGAACAAATTAGTGAGGAGAGACTAACGAGGGAATTTGCAGAGAACTTTCTTAACTTTTTTGTAGCATTTAGCGCACTGAAGATCAACCTTGAGTTTCATTACGGTTACCTGAATAAAAGTGATCAAGAGAAGGATCCATCAAAACTATAAGATAAGTAAGATTATTATTTGTACATATTTCTAAGTGATCATGGCATAAAAGAATGTTGGAATTCAATCAATCACATAGAATAGAAGTAACACCAGCCAAGAACGACCACTAAAATTTGTACCATAAAAAGAAAGTGACCACAAAAATTATTAAGTAGCAATTTATTAATTTAAAACTGGAGATAAAAAAGGAAAATATGAATGAGTGAGATTAAAATTTAGTACATCCTATATCGTACCTTAACCTTTTCCTTTTCTCCCATGGCTATGGAAGATACTAGAATTTAGAGCTTAGATCTGTGGAAGGGATGAAAATGAAAATGATCGATGAGTCAACAAATTAACAAGTAGTACTGAAATAGAGAAAGGGAGAAGAAAAAAAGAGACCGTGGAAACTTAAGAATGCAACAGCATAAAAAGTATGACCAATAAAAAGGTTACACGTAACGTAGTAATACGACGTTGGATCACGTCAAGATTGTCGTCACATGAAGATGCTGGAATAGTGTTTAACGCTAGCTGCCGGTGCTTAATGCTTTTTAGATATAGATTGCCAACTATGGAATGCAGCTGTAGCGTATTCATCGTATGTGTTCCCTTCATTCACACTCTACACGTTTCGATTTTAGGTACCGCTTGACCCGATTTTTTTTTCTATTTGTCTATAATTTTAAGGAGAAGATAGGCCAAACACAATAACTAGTAAGTACTTATTAAAAAAAATACTTTTTTTAGTATACATAAAATTGAATGGAACGAGCTTTAAAACTAAAAAAAATAAAGTAACCAAACAACTTTAACTTATTTTTTAAAGTCCTTAATTTTAACTTTGTTTTAAAGTAACTTTTAAACCGTAAAAAAGTCAGGCCAAACGATACCTTAATTGGCTAGCGTTGGTTGAATCGATTACGTAGAATTGATTTTGGTTAAAAGAGATTTTGATTCAAAGTTATTTGTCTTTCATGTAAAAGTGAGTTGATCGAACTATAAATTTGTGTGTGAAAATAAATTCTAGAATCAAAAGTTGGAAATTCTAACTTCAAGTACAATCAATTCTGGATACAAAATCAATTTTATTCGACAACAATCAAACAAATCAGAATTAATTTTACACCTCTAAAATCAATTATGGTCCCTCTAAAAGTGGAACCAAACATACACATAATCTTTGAATAGATCCAAATTGTAAATACTTCTCTAAATGAATATTTTGTTTGTAATTTTTACGAAATAAATTGATCAACGAATCACATAATTGAGGAGCAAATATTACTAATAAAATGATTTGTAAAAAAAAAAAACTAATAAAATGACATCAAGATGTTTGAGTATGTGTTTGCAAATTTCGATACATTTAGAGGCAATAATGTCATTCTCTCACACACTCAAGGACTAAAATTGATGTTTACCCAATTTTAATTATCTTTGCATGTTATACAAATTATTTGGTACACATCATCTCACATTGCGGCTTTTCAGCCCCTCTTACTTGACATTCTTCGCCTTATCCATCTTCCATCAAAGGATTTTATTGTAATATTGGGACTTCTATTGTTTTTCTACCGAGCTTTGGGGTATTTACTTGGGTCTTAAACTCGCTTGTGACCTTGGTATTACTTTTCTTCTGAAATGTGATTCTCATGCTGTTATACAAAATTCTTCTGTCACTTTATCTGACATAGCGGCTTTTCAGCCCCTATTATTGGACATTCTTTTCCTTAGCCATCTTCCAAATGCAACGTCTCTTTGAAGCATATTACAGAGAGGCTAACTCTTGCACTGATTTTCTAACCAGCTTAGGTCACCATGCATGATTCTTTCTCATGGACGATTCTTCAATCTCCTTGTCCTTCTTGATCTCTTAAGCTTCAATTTGATGTAATGAGATATAATATCGCTAGATTAGTTCGTTAGTTCTTTGTAATTTCTTTCTCTTGTAATTTTTTTTTATTGTAATACAAAATTGAAAATTATAAGAAAAAGTTTTGACGCAACGGTAAAGTTGTTGTCACATGACTGAAAGGTCACAGGTTCAAATCTTTGAAACAGTCTCTTGTGTAAAAGAACAAGGTAAGTTTGCATACACTACACCAATAAGTATTTATGGTAGGGTCTCTTTCTGGACTTTGTGTATGCAAGAGCTTTAGTGTATCATGCTGACATTTTTTTTACGAAATTGAAAATTATATGTTGGACATCAATAATTATCTATGATTACAAGTTTGATATATATATATATATATATATACATTTTTTTAAAGTACATTAATATTGATAAGTGTATTTTAAGCTAAACATATATATATTTGTTTTATTTTCAATAAAACCTTAGCAACTACATTAGAAAGTGATTGAAGGCTGAACAATGAATAGCTTGTTCTTCAATATTTATATATTGAGGTCATTTCGTTTGGTGATGTGCAATGATCATAATACACCATGTAATGCATACCGAAAATATATAATAAAAAAAATATGTTTAATTGCCCTTTGATTCTCCTATTTTATAAAACTCACGAAAATAACTCAATTTTTTAAAATCAAACTTTTAGTCATTCTATTTCCTTGTTTCAAGTATGGTTCCAACCCATGTTTATTGTCCCAAAAGCGATGATTTTTACGCAAAAAATATATGATATCTCGTCTCAATGTTGAATAAAAAAAATATTACTTTTGATACCAAAACTCATCTTTTGTAGTACCACACCATTATTAGGACAAAAAACATAGGTTGAGATGAAAATTATTACAAATATGAGAATATGGAGACCAAAAAGTTTGACTTTAAAAAAAAATTGCGAGTTTAACAAAATAGTGTACCAAAAATACAATTAAACCTCTTTGTTTTTAGTTGATTGGTAGGAAATTGAAAGTGTTCTCATCTGGTTGGACCTAAGAGGATGATTGAGCTGCTTGGATCTGCCGCCTGCAGAGGTTGATCCACCAGTCTGCCTGCCTTTTGCCTGGTTCTACTGAATTGTGGTGAGGTGGTGATTCTGGTGAGGATGGTGATTCTGAATATGGAGACCAAAAAGTTTGACTTTAAAAAAAAATTGCGAGTTTAACAAAATAGTGTACCAAAAATACAATTAAACCTCTTTGTTTTTAGTTGATTGGTAGGAAATTGAAAGTGTTCTCATCTGGTTGGACCTAAGAGGATGATTGAGCTGCTTGGATCTGCCGCCTGCAGAGGTTGATCCACCAGTCTGCCTGCCTTTTGCCTGGTTCTACTGAATTGTGGTGAGGTGGTGATTCTGGTGAGGATGGTGATTCTGAATATGGAGACCAAAAAGTTTGACTTTAAAAAAAAATTGCGAGTTTAACAAAATAGTGTACCAAAAATACAATTAAACCTCTTTGTTTTTAGTTGATTGGTAGGAAATTGAAAGTGTTCTCATCTGGTTGGACCTAAGAGGATGATTGAGCTGCTTGGATCTGCCGCCTGCAGAGGTTGATCCACCAGTCTGCCTGCCTTTTGCCTGGTTCTACTGAATTGTGGTGAGGTGGTGATTCTGGTGAGGATGGTGATTCTGAATATGGAGACCAAAAAGTTTGACTTTAAAAAAAAATTGCGAGTTTAACAAAATAGTGTACCAAAAATACAATTAAACCTCTTTGTTTTTAGTTGATTGGTAGGAAATTGAAAGTGTTCTCATCTGGTTGGACCTAAGAGGATGATTGAGCTGCTTGGATCTGCCGCCTGCAGAGGTTGATCCACCAGTCTGCCTGCCTTTTGCCTGGTTCTACTGAATTGTGGTGAGGTGGTGATTCTGGTGAGGATGGTTGATTGTCAGCCCCCAGTGAGACGGAGGGAGGTTGTGTACCTGCACTTGCTCCGACGCCAAAGTAAGTAAGGGGTTCAAGAGGAGAGGTCACAAGTTTAGGGTAAGAAGTTTCATACATGTCTCAAGGCTAAAGCCTAAGTATATATAAGAGTTAGGTAGGACTTGGTTGACAAACCTTATCTTGACAATCATACTTGTTAGTACGAACGTGGGTAACCCTCATTCTTGATGAGCTACCCTCTGTCTGCTTATTAATCAATTTCCTTGAGATGTCGGGTACAAAATACAAAAGAAAGGACGTGGGTAACCCCCCAAGCAAATTGATCCCCCGACATCTCAAGGAACTTATTGACGGGTCATGAATGTATCACGTCACTAGTACAAAATACATTTATTAGCTCAAGGATTTTAAGTGAGAAACTATCCACATGACTTAAAAAAAGGAAATTTTTTAACTTCAAATGATATTAAATTGTTTGACCCCATTTAAAAAGTATTTATAAAAATTCTAAACACATGACCAACAAAAACCCTTATCCATAAACTCTCATATTTTTCTTTCTCTTTCTCTTTCTCTTTCCCATATTTCTTCACCTCTGCAAACCCTCTGCCACCGATTTCTCTACCACCGTAAAAACCGTCCACCATTGTCAGATTCACCATCATGTCCACCACCGTGAAACCCTCCACTATCAGATTTCGTGCATGCAAACGCCATTTTCGTGCTCCCTTCTTCTCCTCTACTAAACTAACACTTCTGTTTCACAGATCTGATAAGTTGAAAAAGAATCAAGTTTTTCGGCTCTGTTCGAGACCAACCACCACATCAGAATCATTATCTTCGGCTCTCCGCTATGTTCTTCTTCAACGGTAAGTGACATTCTTTCTTTTTCTACTCAGATTTCACCATTATCTAAAAGCCCCAATTTATACTTGAAACCCTAGCTCATTTTACTTAAAATCCGAAATATATCATATTCTTCAGATGATTTCTTTCCTTGTTTTGGCCGTAATTTTATGTTGTTTTTACAGCTCATTGTTGTTGTTTGTTTTGGATTTTTTTTTTGTTGGATTCGTCCTCTGTTATTGTTGTTAACCCTTTGCCATTGGAATGGAATATGCATATGAAGGACAATTGTTTGAGCTAATTTGTAATGTAGTGGTTTTCTGATTAAGTTGTTAACCCATTGTTATGTAGCAGGCTTGTTTCTTCTTTCCACAACTAATATATTGGATCCTTCCATACATCCAATTGATGCTTTTTGTCCTTTGATTCCAGAAACAGATCAGGTATTGTACTGAATGCTCTTCTAATTTAACATTAATATATGCCTTTTCTCTTGCACATGTTGACTATGGTTTCAACCATTCACTAGTTTGCCGTTAATATGAGTTCTTATACATAAGTTCATTCTGAATTATTGGTGCAAGTATTTATGTTTCAGCATATTTGTACCTTGGGTCATTTTTTTTTTAAAATAATTTTGATTTAAAAGAAATACTAAACTGTAATTGAGGGTAAGAAGGTGAGGATTTTGGAATTTGGGTATTTTCCTTCAGAATATCTTATTTGTAGCTGACTATGGTTTTATCTCTTATTGTACATTAGTTTTCCTTTAAGTTTTAAGTTTGTGTTTCTTCTTCCTTGCTTCTTTGTGGCACCCGTTGTTTTGGTAGCATATTTGCTTTTGCAGTTTGGCTTTTTTATTTTGGTTTTCAACCCCTATATAAGGGTGTTTTACTGCTGGTGTAGCAGTCTGTATTATGCTCTTTAGGCTTTGCCAGTTACGTCTTGTGGCTGTGTTTTGTGCCTAATAATATTTTGAAAAGTGAACTTTTTTATTTTATTTTTGATTCAAAGTGAATATGTTTTATCAAAAACCATGAATGTTACAAAATCAATGATGAACTATGACAAAGGAGTTGAATAAAAGTTTTTTTTAATGGAAAATCGATAGTAGTACTTAAAACTTGAATAAATATGGCTTGTGCTTAAAAAATGAACAAATATAATTTGTTAAGTTTACTGATGTTAGGTTCGCAAATAAGAACAATGTGAAATAGAAAATCCTTGGTAGATGATGATTTCTAGTTTAATTCTTTTAAACTGATTCATTTTTTTATGGAATAATACTAATTTTAGAATTTCTAATGACATTGGAGTTGCTTGATTACCTCTTGCTATTTCTATCTTTATTTCTGACTTTATATTTACACATTTGTTTGTATAGTGCATACACTGCTTCCTTATTCTTGTAGCCCTCATATTTTTGGTTACTTTTTATCAATGGAATATCATTATTAAGCGTGTGTTTTTGGTTCCTTCATGTTTTCTTCAATTATGAAAGACAAAGGTTCAAGAACGCTGTGCAAGTTTGATTTTGGAAAGACTTTGATGTAATTTAATTATGTTATGTTTTGAAACAATGACAATTAATGTTTAGCTTTTGTCTAATTTTATGATATTGTAACTTTGAATTTGTTTGATATTGTAACAATGACAAGTTTGATATGAAATTTGATCATATGATATTTCATATTAGTGGCTGTGTACACGATATTTAAGATTAATGTATTAAATTATGTACTATAATCTTGTTTAAAAAAACAGAGAGAGATTTTAAATGGGCTGAACTTATCTAAATTATGTTTATTAAATAGGATCAAAGAACAGAATTAAAAACTTGATTATTTTTTTACCCTTTTTAACCTTTTTTAAGTGGTACAACCCGATTTAATAAGAAGATTTTAAATGGGGTGAACTGACTTAATAAAAGATTTTAAACCGGGTAAGGGGGAAGACTTAAAATCAAAACAGTTTTTTAAATCGGCTACCTATAAGTCGGATCCCGAACCAACTTAAAAAGTCTATTTCACCCAATTTAAAAAGTGTTTTCTGTACTACATTACAGTCAGAAAGAACCATATTCAACGCATGCAAATATGGATTTTACCATCATTGTTGCCTTGTCAGATTCAAAAAGTGCTCCAAAAAATGCTACTTGTATTTCATCACATTGAATGGGTTTAGTAACTTTTGTCCTTAATTCCATCTTATGAATAAAAAAATTTGTTTTGCTGCTCAAATAAAAAGAAGGTGACAACTCAACATGGGTTTAGTAACATTAAATTTGTTTTTAATGTTATATAAATACATTGTTTTGATTGGTCCAACTCAACATGGGTAGTATTACCCACCTTTTATTGATGGGTAAACAAGAATTTCCCTAAAAAGAAACCCAACCATATGGAGCTAAGGTGCAAAGAGATATTTGAAATCGCTCCATCAGCAAATATGTCTAATCTCCAATAGAAGTCTCACTCTCACGATTAACAAAAACAAGTTCTAGGGGTTGCAGATCCAATTCTAGAAATATAACTGCACTACTTATGAAATGTACTACTATCAATAATGTCATGGGTAAAATGAATGAGATATTTGGTAATTAGTATTTTGAAATAATTAGTTATTGTTATGAAATTAATCTAAAGTGTTGCCACATATTGTGAAGCATAGAAGAATAGAGAGAAATGGATAAAGAGAGAATATGAAAGTATATTGCATTACTTCATAAGTGTATCATTACACTAAAATATGAGTCCAATTTATAGGACACAAAATGAGCAAATGAATGATCAAAAGTAATTAAGGACCACTATCCATCCATTCACTAATAGGAGTTATAGGAAGATGGAAGACTAAGGATGGACATCCACTAAATTATTATTATTCATAACACTCCCCCTTGGATGTCCATCAGGATATGCCTCATTAAAACCTTACTAGAGAAAAACCCAGTGGGAAAAAAATTCTAGTGAAGGAAAAAGAGTACAATATCCCTTTTATGTGTGATAATTTGCCTCGTTAAAAACCTTACCTGGAAAACCCAATGGGATAAAACCATGGTTAAGGGAAAAAGAGTGCGTAACACATTTATGTCTCCCCCTCATAAAGACAATCATATATGAGAGGAAGAAAATCAAATAATATTTGTTCTAGTCACTCGCAAGTTTTACTTGCAGCGACTTTGTTGAAAGACCTGGTTTATCTTCATAGTCTTCTTCATATTAGCGGTGCTTGAGAAGTTTCTTCATATTGAGTTGTTGCAAGAGCATCTTTAAGAAATCCACAAGTTTCTTGTATTTGTAAAGTCATCATCCTGAATAAAAGATCATTCTCCACTTTCTTGATTATGTTGTTTCTCTAAGATAAAAAATGTATGCTTGACTTTGTTTCGATATTTGTACTTACTAATATTGACAAAAACAAAATATCACAACACATATAATTAACAAAATATGGTTTAGTCAAAATTAACAAAAATATGTTAATTTCCTTGTTTGAACTAAGACATGGTACTTCATGACCAATTCAAGTTCACCATTTTCTTGAGGACATGATATATACTAACATCAAGTGATATCACAATCATTCTAGTACACAATCAACTAGATTTGTCCATATCAAATTATTTTAATATATCTTATATATAATATTTATACCATATCAAATCTTTCTACAACCAATCGATTTTAGAATTTCTTCAGGAGTTCTAATAATATTTATACCATTATCATAAATTCAATTATAACAATTTCATTTCCAAATCCTTAAAATGGACAAATGATGTCATTTTTTCAATAGTTTTGATACAATATGTCTTATGCAAATGAAATCTTAAAGGGAGTTTCATATAATCATCACTATCAAGTAATCCATGCAAATAAATCGTAACAGAGCTTTCATATAATTTGAGTCTTTCATGTGCTACTGAACTTAATCAAGTATGAAAAAAGATCTTGAATTCACTTCAGATGAATATGTCTCTTAAAAAATATATATGTCTCTAAAAAAATAAACGGGAGACATTTATCAATTCACTTCCGGTGAACATATCAATATATATATATATATATATATATATATATATCAAGTTAACTTCACAACTTCAAGTGTGCGGATTACATGTCCACAAAAAATTCTGAGTTTGATTTCGCTGAAATTGTCTCTTTCCAATTGTAGATATTTTCTTTACCTATATTCTTTAATAGACTTTAACCCATGATCCTCATTATTTAGTTATCACATATAGCGCTATATTATATGCAAAAGCACGTCAATGTTGACTCCATTTCGGTTCCATCTCATTTCATTGAGATCTTTCATTCATGACATAATTTATCGATATTTCATAAATTTCAGGTACCTGATAAGTTCTTCTGGAACTGAAAGATTCATTATGTTAGACGACTCTTTTAGAGTTTCTATATCCTCATTTGGGTTATCTTTCATTTTGGCTCCTTTTCTTATTTGAGGATTTTTATATTTGGAACCGATTGGTTTACCATGCTTGATGCATGATTGAGACTCATTTGCAATATTAGATTATCCTACAGAGACATCTATTTCATTTGGAAGCAGCTGCTATTTTATTTGTTTAACTTTGCAAATGAATGATATTTTGAGGATCAAGATGAGATAATAATATTTCCTTTCAAATAATTCAATTGAACTTCGGGTTCACATTTTCATTCAATTGAACTTCGGGTTCACATTTTCAGCTGCTTATTCTCTCCCTCTAATATTGGGAAAACTAATCCATCAATCGATAGTCGGCCTACTGAAGTTGACTTAATACAATTTATAATAGTAGAGGGATTCATATCAAATATACTTTCCCAATATTCTTTCAATATTTATCTTAGTTCATTATTTTGGAGCAATTGTGATACACACAACACATCCAAAAATTCACTCAGATGAACAATATTTGGTTGTTAACCTAAAATAAATTATAAATTAAGGGGAGGACTTACACATAATAATGTGTTGGCTTGATGCGAATCAATATCTCAACATACAAGATTACATGTTCCCAAAGTAGAATTTAGAAGTCATGTTCTCATAAGTATCATTCATACAATTAACTTTAGACGTCTAAAGAATGGACCTTCAAGACCATTTTTTTTATGAACATATACTACACAATGTTCAATATCAATTTAAATTGAGAAATGATACTTATTAAATGCTTACTAAAAACTCCAAAAAATTGAGCTCTTAGTCAAATTTGTTGAGAAAACAATCTCACAAACTTCTGGTTGTGAGTTGACAATAAACATATATGTGATCATTTAGTCGATGTATTAAATCAAGTTATAAGGTATCAAAATGATTCACATCATCGGTGTATTTATCCACAAATATCACCTAATATATATAAGAGACTTATTTTCTCCGATTGTCAACTTACTTTAGAAAGTAATAACACACAAACATTAATGGTTTGAAGAATCTTCTGGTTCTTCAATACATGTCCATATAAATTTTTAACTATTTTTGCATCATAATAGATCCGGGATAACCCAACCGGTCTTGCCAACAATAAATTTAATATGATATGTAAATTTCAATTTTACAATAATACGTGTTTCAATTGCACTAATATAAGTGTAGTCAATCCATATGAAAAGACATGTAATTTTTTATCTACACTTATTTCTATCCAAAACATGTCTCGTAATATAGAGATATTCAACATCTCCTTTATTTCTTATTTCAACATGATATCCATTTAGAAGAATATTCTTTAATAAATTTCTATGAGATCTAGATGAATATAATGCATTCTCAATGTGTAATTATATTCCTCCATATGACAATCTATCGGCTCTTCTGGAGCCTTTAATATTTTTTGCAATGCCAAATATAATAATAAAATTAGTTTCTTTGTATCACTCATCCAATTGTTTATAGTCTTCTACATAAGAAATCATTCATTTACAAACAATATCCAACAAAATATTCATAAAATTATTATTCTCCTTATTGAGGTCAAGTTCTAAGAGCTTGCTTAAGACATTAAAATAGTATAGTCATACTTTTTAGAAGGAATCAATAATTCAAATTTCATTTATAGTTATTATGTCAACTAAAAAAATTCCAATTTTTTTGTTACAAAGATAAAAATTAGAAAAAGCAAAAACAGAAAAGAACAAACACACATAATACTTACTATTTCATTAGAAAAGAAATTATGTGGAGCACAAATTATAATTGTCGAATATGCAAAGAGATGACATAGATGACAATACCTCTAATTTATATGTTTTGTGATAACTCATTAGTAGTAAAGATCATCATCATAAGTCATAAATAATAAACTTTTATCCTATTCACATGTATCATTTCAATGAGAATCTCTACTATATCAATTCGTGATATTATTTTCTCGATTTCGCTACTTCAGGAGCTGATTCAAGAGGCAATTTTGCTTTCTTTAATTTTATTTCGTCCAATTTATACTAAGATTCAATAGATCGTATATAATGATCAATTGTGAACAAAGATCTAGTTCTTTGAGAACTCAACCATAAACCTCTATCGACAATGACAAAGGAAAATCACAATATTTTTATTTTGCAATCTTTCACGAATGCTTAACGTTAAATTATTAGTTCTTTTAGAACTATATTTTAAATCTTCATAAACAATGAAAAACAAATGTATTTTTGGGCAATCCTTCAGGGATGCTTTAATATTACAAGAACTATATCATAAAAGATCTTCATTGTTTGAGCAATCCTTCAGGGATGCTTCAATATTAAACTTTAGTTCTTCTTTTCTTTACACTTAGGAAATATAGTCATGTATATGATGCAATGATCCGTACATCAAATGATCTGATTATGCTCGTAAAAGAAAGAAACGGATACAAGTATAGCACGTGAACAATTATGGATATTTTAATACGCTACTCATGATGGTAATAGTAACAGCTCCTAATGTGTAAAAACTCCAACATGAAAAAGAAACATATGTCATCTTTAGATACAATTATCGATCATCAGAATAACATCTAATGTAATATTTTTCTCAAAATTAGTTTCACAAGAAAAAAACACCACAATTTGGAAAGTAGCACTAATACCCATATCCAAGAAGACAGAAAGTGTTGCTCAAATCTAAGTCAATTCAAAATTGGAAAATAAACAATAGACGGTAAGAAACCAAGAAAGCAATATTTCCATAAACTTAATTAAAACAAATAGCAACAAGAGATAGTTGGTAGGGACTTACGGTGACTATATCAGAAGCAAACATAAGTTTATAGCACGGACAACCGATAATAAAATTTCAATGATAAGTTTTTCTATAAGTTCTTGTTTTGTTTCTTTAACTTCTCCATCACTTTTCATTGTAACAAATGCAAATCTTATACACAATATATCTAATTCAATCAAACAAAGCCAAAAACAAAAACAATGAGAAAGAACCTGAAAACATGATTATGTTGATCGTGAATTAGATTAATGAAAAGATGATGAGAAGAATGAATTTTATAGCAATATAATCTCTAAGGTAATTAAACCATCATTTTGATAGACTATCGTGCTGATAACGTGTTATGAAATTAATCTAAAGTGTTGCCACATATTGTGAAGCATAGAAGAATAGAGAGAAATGGATAAAGAGAGAATATGAAAGTATATTGCATTACTTCATAAGTGTATCATTACACTAAAATATGAGTCCAATTTATAGGACACAAAATGAGCAAATGAATGATCAAAAGTAATTAAGGACCACTATCCATCCATTCACTAATAGGAGTTATAGGAAGATGGAAGACTAAGGATGGACATCCACTAAATTATTATTATTCATAACAGTTATTATATTTAAGCTTAAATGCATTTTTTGTCATTCTATTTTTCAAAAAAAAAAAAAAATTTTTGACCACCATCTTTTAAAAGTCAGCTATTTATCCCTATTTAACTTTTTAGGAAATTGATCTCTCATCACATTTTTCTTTAATTTTTGTATGATGTGACATTTATTTATGACATGAGAGCGTTCATTGTAACATGAATATTCAATAGATTTAATTACATTTTTTGTCCTCGTATTTTAACCATCTCACGAAATTGGTCATCTCTTTTTAAAACCAAACGAAGTTGCCACTATACTACCATTTTTTTTACACTTTTGGTCATAACCCCCATTTTTCCCTCTAAAAACGCTGATATAGCAAAAAACACCTATGTGACAATGTCAACTTGGAAAATGACATTAACATGTCATCAAATCAAAACAAATTAATTTAAAAAAAAAACAATTTAAACATTTCAGAAATTAAAACAAAAACAAATTGTTATTGATAGAAAACAAAAAAAAAATTAGAAAACAAATCAGACGTGTTCCAATTCTTCTTCTTCCTCCATAGCTCTTCTCATAACACCATAACATCAGATATTATCCTTTTCAACTTCTTCTTCAACCCCAAAATCACAAAATCGTGTCCCAGTTGTTGTTGAAACTGAAGGTGAGAAAAACACAAGAAGGGGGGTTGAATTGTGTTGGCTTTTTCTTTTCTTTCTCAAAAACTAAGGTTAGTTCAGAATCAGATATTGATCAGATTCTGAAACTATTTTCAGAGTTGTTTTGCAGCGGATATAAAGTAAATGAAAGAGAGAGAGAGAGAGAGAGAGAGAGAGAGAGAGAGAGAGAGAGAGAGAGAGAGAAGCAGTTTATCCTAGTTCCTTTCACAACCCGGAAGTAGTCCAGTCCCCTTGTTACTAACAAGAGATTTTTCACTATAATCACAAAGATTACAATTGCTCAAGCACACAGCTATGAGACTTCCTTGCTCAAACACACAGTATGAGACTTCCTTGCTCAAACACGCAGTATGAGACTTCCTTGCTCAAACACAAAGTATGAGACTTCCTTGCTCAAACACAAAGTATGAGACTTCTAGTTGCTCAAGCACACAAGCAAGAGACTTTTTAATCAAACAGAATTACAAAGAATATGTTTGAGTTGAACACTTGATATACTATCAGTGGTGTTCACAAAATACAACACAGATTCAGACTCTATACTTAAGAAATTTTAAGATAAAAAAGTTTGTAAGAATTTCTAAGTTATTTGATGACTTTCAGATTTGGCAGTTTTGTGTTTCCAGAAAACAGAGTAACAGAGTTTTGTTACAGTCGCACAGAGTCATGATCTTCTTCTTCAAATCTTCAATCCTTTATAGAGAAATAAAGAGATGTTGTGAAGATGCCATGTCATCAATAGAGCCGTTGGAATTAGAAGCTTCAGCCAGCATTAAATCCTTCTGTTCTGGTGTGCGCACAGAAAACAGAGCAATACGATTTGAATGTTTCCTTAAAAACTGGAGAATGTTTGGTCCAAGGAGACAACTGTTGCATAGAGTTGTTCTGACTGTACAGTACTTTACTGTTGACAGTGACAACTATTAACTTATGTGTTTCCTTCAGACTCAGACTCCCAGTCTGTTCTTCATAAGCAGTTCTTCAGAAGCTGGTTTTTCAGACACTATTCATCAGACGCACTTCTTCAGAAGCTGGTCTTCAGACGCACTCTTCAGAATCTGGTCTTCAGACACACTGTTCATCAGACACACTCTTCAGAAGCTGCCTTCAGACACTGTCTTCAGACGCTGCCTTCAGACGCACCTTCAGAAGCTGGTCTTTCAGACGCACCTTTGCAACACAAGCTTCAATATTTTCCTTTTGCTCTTAACTTGATCTTTCAGAACCATCATTAGATACAACAATTAATTATATGGTCCTGCACACTTAGAACAAGCATTAGCATATCCAATTTTCTTTTTAACACTTTGTTATCATCAAAACTCAAAAGAGACTTGTTCATACATTTTGTTCCAACAATCTCCCCCTTTTTGATGATGACAAACATAAGTATTAAAAGAAAATTGTTGTTAATTTAATTAACAAGTTGACTTCAGGGCCTGAGGTTTGTAAGCTCCCCCTAAGTTTGATAATTCACAAGGTGACGTTTGTAAGCTCCCCCTGAGTCTTATCCAGGTTAATTAAATTCAATTTAAATCAATAAAGAGTGATACTCAAAATTTAATTGACAAGTTGACTTCAGGGTCTGAGGTTTGTAAGCTCCCCCTGAGTCTTTCCATGTTTAATTAAATTCAGTTTAAGTCAAAAATCACTCAGAATTATCTCACAGAATTTAATCAAAGGCTAAGAGATGAGAAGTTGTTCTCCTAAGTTAATTACATATCAGAAGTTAACTTATATTCTGTAAGCTCAGAGCCTGAAATACTTGTTACTTTTACTCCCCCTTTTGTCATCAATAAAAAGAAAATTCAAGAATTTAAGAGAGTTAAAACGTGAGATAAAAATGTTCAGAGCATTTTGTTCACTACCACTGAACTGTTTCAAACACAATTGTTCAGAACATATGGTTCAGTACTGATGAACTCTTTCAGACACAATTGTTCAGAACATATGGTTTAATACTACTGAACTTTTTCAGACAGAAATGAGAGTTTTTAAATGGGTCTGAAAACTGAACATATAAGATGAGAAAGTGAAAGTGTGACTGTGTTTTGAGTGTTTTTAAAACATTTCAGAAACTGAAAACAGAAAAACATTAAACACAACTGCACATTGATGACTTTAGGAGGGGCAAAGTACAACTTTCAAGACTAACTCATCACTGCCCAGCAGTTATAACTTATCAGATTCTGACCATGAGTTAAACTACTGTTCAAATTCACTCTTATTAGTGGGCCACGTGTAAAGTGCCCACTTATAATGAGTTTTATCAGAAGTCAAAAATTCAGATTCTGAAACTCAGACTCTGATGTCTTCAGAAGCTGAACTTTCTTCAGACTCTCAAAGTGAGTGTATGTTAAGTCTTAGCTTCTGATGAACTTCAGATTCTCAGTTTCTATTCAGAGTCAAGCAATTTTTTCAAGAGATGAAATGCATGTTCAGATTCTTTTTAATAAAATTAAATCTATCTTCTAAGCATAATCTCTAATAAAATGACTTTTAAATTTCAATATGCTTGGCTCTTGAATGTAGAATTGGATTTTTAGACAAACAGATAGCAGCATTATTATCACAAAGATGGTTATGCTGTTTTCATAAATCTGATAGTCTTCCAACTGATGTAGAAGCTGTTAAGTATAACATAGAACTAATCATACCTCTGTAGAGCTTCTGATCTACCTTTGAGCTTCTGACTACCACTCCTTGTTCATTTAGTTTGTTTCTGAACACCCATTTTTGTTCCAACAATGTTCTTGATTTGCTTTAGGAGAAGTGTCAGCTACTGAGAGGTTTTCAGCATTTGGAGGATTTTCAGCTTCTGGAAGTTTTTCAGCTTCTGAACTTTCTTTAGACTCAGAAATCTGGCCAGGTTCTGGAGCATCTTCTGAGAGCTGAATATCAGTACCAGTGATCTTCCCTTTTTGGTTTTCTCCAAATCCCACAGTTCCTCCCTCTTTCATGGTCAGGGTTTGGAACATAAACTTTTCTCCTGTCATGTGATGCAAGCAGCCACTGTCCAGGTACCAGAACTTCCCCTTTTCTTTGCCTTTTAAGCATATCTGCAACAGAAATAATTTCAGACCTAGGTACCCATATCTTTATGGGTCCTCTTGGGTTAGTTCTGAAAGGTTTAGACTTTTGTTGCACCTTATGTCTGGAGTTATAAGACTCAGACTTGTTCAGATACCTTGGATATGAATCCTTTAATCTTGAATAAGTCTTAGTATCAGACATTGAGTTCTTCAGAATCTGAGCTTTCAATGGTCTTGACTCAGATTTCTTCAGAACCTGAGACTTGAAGGTCTTTGGTTCTGAGCTTTCTAGAGTCTGAACCTTTGAAGACTTTGGTTCTGTTTTCTTCAGAACTTTGGACTTAAGATTCTTTGATTCTGATTTGTTCAGAATCTTGGATTCAGAAGTAGTAGGTTCTGATTTGTTAAGAACTTCAGTTTTGCCTGCTCCTGACACAAGGCAAACTTCTTGACCTTTCTTAATACAATCAGAATCAGATGAAAAATTGTCTTTCTTTTGTATCCTTTGTCTGACATTCTGAGATTTAAAAGGTTTTGTATAAACTGGTTTAGTATCTTTTAAAGATTTCATAAACACAGCCTTTTGAAAATTTGAGTCTGAATTTTTCAGATTCGGAGACTTGCTTGCCTTAGGTTCTGAACTCTTCAGACTTTGAACCTTTTCAGATTTAAAGTCTGTTTTCCTCATAGTCTTAGACTTAGAACCTTTTGGTTTAGACTTTGGCAAATCTTTAGATTCTACCTTCATCTTTCCCTTAGGTTCAGAAGTTTTGGATTCTGAGTTGTTCTGAACCTCAGGTTCAGCAGTCTCAGCTTCTGATAAATTCTGTTTCTCAGAAATCTCAGATGCAGATACAAAACACACCTTGGTGCCTTTTATAATATCTTCAGAACATGATGGTATGTTTGTTTCTTTTGAATGATTGAAAGGATCATTTTTGAAACCAATACCTGAAATTTCTGGCTGTTAACTAGTTCTGAACTAAAAACAGAGTATGAAAAACTAATGTTCAGAAGCAGAAATAAAAGGTGCAGAAAGTAAAGAGAACAGAAGTTTGTTAACCCAGTTCGGAGTAAACACCTCCTACTCTGGGGGATACCAATCCAGGAAGGAATTCCACTATAGGAATTAATCCTTATGACTCAAGACACTGACTCCCAGTTCCCAGCCTAAGCAATTAACTTCCACCTAGTCTTGAATTTTACCCAACACGTTGAGTATTAGAGACCACTAACTTCCTATTCAAGTAACAAACCTGTTACTTAACTCCTTTAACAAAACTACCCTGTTTTTGAAGACAAACTTCAATACATATGACTGCACTCGTACCTACAGGCTTAGAGTGATTACAACTCAATTAAAAACACTAAACCAACTCAATAGAGTGGTGCACAAACAAAGCTTAAAGCTTACAAACACTAAGACTCAATTCTTTGAATTTTTCTCTCTAATTCGTATATCTTGAATAGCAGCAGCACTCCTCCTTTTATAATCTTCAGCAAGTCTCTTAATTATGCTCCAAATCTTCTGAATTAGATTTGTTTCTGAATTATGAGTAATCCAATAAGGAAACAAATAAACCAGGAAAATATCTTCATAAGATTGCAACAGAAAAATACGAGCATTCATAAATCCGTGCCAAATCTTCATTAAATCTCCTTCAAATCAACCAGCATTCTAGAAGCAATATGCGAGGATAAATCCTTGTAAAATCTCGCCAAGATTTGCGCCAAAATAACTTGAAAATAACCTGCTTCTGAAGAAGTCAACAAAAGTCAACTCTGCTACAGTGCGTCTGATGCTTCAGAAGCACATTTCAGCTTCTGAAGTAAGTTTCAGCTTCTGAAGGTGATTTCAGCTTCTGAATGACTTCAAAATGAAAAACTTGCAACTGAAGATTTGTTCTAGACATTGAGATGCTTCTATTCAATACATTGGATTTGCCAAAATATGCAGCCAACACCAAAATACTCAACAATCTCCCCCTTTGGCAAATTTTTGGCTAAAACCAATGTTCACACAAGACAAGCTCTTCAATCTCCCATAAGATTAACTCAGAAATGAAGAACTCCACAAATATATAACATAGCAATCAGATTAGTAGCGGATTCAAGCTATGTTCACATTAAAAACCAATCAGTTTCAGCTTCTGAACACTGATACACACAATGCAGCTTATGAACAAATTCAGCATCACTTCAAGATAACTATAACCACATTAAAACACTCCCCCTGAAGCTTTACAAACAAACACTCACATACTCCAGCTCCCCCTGCAACTCAGCATACATCAAACTCCCCCTTACTTCTGAACTGCAGTGGCTTCTAAACTGAAACACTTCTGAAACTTGAAACAATACTTCACACTCAGGTACATAAAATTCATGCACTCCCCCTGAGACACATTCCTCCTCAATATCATCAGCACATCTCATGTTGCATTGGTTATAAACTCTGAACAAAACATGCAACTTCTGAACCAATCTAGTTAGCTTTTGAAATAACTGAGTTCTGATCAAACACTTCTGAATACATTCTGAACACCAACACAGGTTTTTCTCCCCCTTTTTAGCCTCAAAATTATGACAAAACACATGCATCACATAGGGATTGAAAACTGCAGAAATATCTTCAAACTCTGTTCCAGATTTATCTTTAGACTTAGGATCAGACACATCATCACAATTAGCATTAACAAAGCTGGCAGGTACTCTATCTTCCTCACATCCAGTTTGCATTAATTGCTATAACTCTTCATGTAAACAAACACCTAACTTACTCCTCAGATTTTCAAACTGTTTAGCATCTAAAGCCTTTGTGAAAATGTCAGCAACTTGTTCTTCAGTAACCACATGTTCCAGCTGAATGATCTTATCTTCCACAAGATTTCTGATAAAGTGGTGTCTGATATCTATGTGTTTAGTTCTGCTGTGCTGTATTGGGTTCTTAGAGATGTTGATAGCACTCAAATTGTCACAAAACAATGTCATAGTTCTTTGTTCAATGTTATACTCTTCAAGCATCTGTTTCATCCAAACCAGTTGTGAACAACTACTTCCAGCAGCAATATACTCAGCTTCAGCAGTTGACAATGAAACACAATTTTGTTTCTTGCTGAACCAAGAAATTAAGTTATTTCCTAAAAAGAAACAACCTCCTGATGTGCTCTTTCTGTCATCAGCACTTCCAGCCTAGTCAGCATCACAATATCCCATTAAATCAGAACTTGAACTATGAGAATACATGATTCCATAATCACTTGTGCTATTCACATACTTCAGGATCCTTTTAACTTGTGTCAGATGACTCATCTTAGGATCAGCTTGATATCTTGCACAAACTCCAACAACAAATGTGATATCAGGTCTGCTTGCAGTCAAGTACAATAGGCTCCCAATCATACTTCTGTATTGGCTTTGATCAACTGATACTCCATGTTAATCTTTGGTTAACTTCAGGTGAGTAGCAGCTGAGTCTGATCTTCTTGTTCTGACCCCTTGATCCAAGCTCCCAATGATAAGCTCCTTAGGATGATCCTTCTGAACTCTAATTGATGGCCCTTTATTGGTAGGATCATGATATGGATGCCCTTCTGCTTCTTCAGACTCTGGATGATTTTCTGCTTCTGAAGTTTGTTCTTCTGAGGCTTCAGACTCTGGAATAACTTCAGATTCATTCTCAGCAGACAGATCATTAATAACCACATTTATGCTCTCCATCACAACTTTGGTTCTTGAGTTAAACACCTTATAGGCTCTGCTGTTTACTGAGTATCCCAAAAATATGCCTTCATCAGACTTAGGATCCAGTTTTCTCCTATTTTCTCTGTCAGCCAAGATGTAACATCTGCTCCCAAACACATGAAAGTATTTCACAGTTGGCTTTCTCCCTTTCCATAATTCATATAAGGTACAGGCTGTTCCCTTCTTCAAAGTAACTCTGTTATGGATATATCAGGCAGTATTCATGGCTTCAGCCCAAAACATATAAGGCAGTTTCTTAGCATGCAGCATGACCCTTGCACATTCTGCTAATGTTCTATTCTTCCTCTCAACTACACCATTTTGCTGAGGTGTGATAGGTGCAAAAAACTCATGTTTTATACCTTTAGAAGCACAGAATTCTGAGAAACTCTTGTTTTCAAATTCTTTGCCATGATCACTTCTGATTCTGACAATACCACAATCCTTTTCTCTTTGTAATTGAATGCATAAGTCTTTAAACACTTCAAAAGTATCAGACTTTTCTCTAACAAAATTAATCCATGTGAATCTTGAGTAGTCATCAACCATAACAAATGCATACCTTTTACCTCCAATGCTTTCTACTTGCATAGGCCCCATTAAATCCATATGTAAAAGTTCTAGTACTTTAGTAGTTACCTGATGAACTAATCTGGGATGAGACTTTCTTGTTTGTTTCCCAATTTGACAATCACCACAAACACTGTCCTCATTGATCTTCAGATTAGGTACACCTCTGATAGCTTCAGTACTTAGGATTTTCTTCATGCCTTTCAGATGCAAATGACCCAATTTCTGGTGCCAGAGTCTGACTTCCTCTTCTGAGCTCATGAGACATGAAGTCGGGCTTCTTTCTTCTTCAGACACCCATAAATAGCAGTTATCTTTGGATCTGCAGCCCCTCATCTGAACCTTACCTTCTTGATCAGTCACAAAACACTCTTGCTTGTTGAAATTAACCTTCAATTCTTGATCACAAAGTTGACTAATATTGATCAGATTAGAGGTTAAACCTTTCACCAATAGCACATCATTCAGCCTAGGTAAGCCTTCACTGATTAAATCACCAATACCCAGAATCTCACCTTTTGCTCCATCACCAAATGTCACATAGCTTCTGGAATAAGGTTTGATATTTCTCAGCAGCTTCTTCACACCAGTCATGTGCCTTGAGCAACCACTATCAAAATACCAGTCCTCTCTAGAAGTGGCTCTAAACGAGGTATGAGCAATAAGTCCTACATTCTGAACCTTAGGTTTCCACACCTTCTGAACATTATGTCTAGTTGCAGCTGGTTCAACTCTTCTATGTTGAAAGTGTTCAGGATAACCATACAGTTTAAAGCAAAAAGGTTTAATATGTCCCTTCTTACCACAATGATGACAGATCCAGGTATGGTTTCTCCTCCTTCTGTTGAACTTCTGGGGTTGCTTCTGAGCATGCTTATGAGCTTGCATCTGGGCTTGCTTCTGACCTTGCATCTGGGGTCTCATCTGAGATGTCCCAATCATAGGATTATCAGTTTTAGTGGCAGGAACAAACTTTTTAACAAGAATCTTTTGTTTGGGGTTCTGAGTCTGTTCAACAAAACCTAAACCAGCTTTTCCTTGTTTCTGAGCATCTAGAATTTCCTCCAACACATCAGTAGCAGTATTCATCATCCTGACCTGCTTTTTCATGTTCTCAAGTTGGGAATTTAGCTGGCTTACTTCTTCTTTTAATTCTGAATTTTGTACTAACAGTTCACCTTTTTCAGCCTCCAGTTGACATATAGTCTCCTTCTGATCCAGAACTTGTTTGCACACTTCAGCACTTCTGGTATACAACTTCCTATAGTTGTCAGCCAGTTCATCATATGAGGTTTTAGCAACATCAGACACAGATGAAGCATCAGACTCTGAGTCAGACTCTGAAAATGTTTTAGACTCTAAAACTGCTTCCTTCTTCAAGATAGCTCCTAACCTTACTACCAAGCTTGTGTCACCCTTAGCAGATTCATTCTCAAAATCTTCTTCTGAATCTTCATCAGACCATGAAACAGCTAGGCTTTTCTTCTGCTTCTTAAGAAAAGTAGGACATTCAGACTTGATATGCCCATAGCCCTCACACTCAAAGCACTGCACACCTTTGGCTTGGTTACTTTTCTCCTCAGACTTGGTCTTCTTCTCATCAGTTTGTTGCTTCTTGAATCTGAAATTCTGACCTTTGGTCTTGGATTTTCTGGCAACCTTCTTCAGAATTCTGTTGAATTGTTTTCCAAGCAACACTAGAGCTTCTGATAAATCACTATCCTCCTCATTAGACTCTTGTTGATCATCAGCTCCTGAATTAACTGCAAATGCTACTCCTTTCCCTTTCTTATCAGGCTATTTGCAGAATGCAGTCTCAAAATTTAACAAAGACCCAATCAGCTCCTTAACCTTCATGGTGGTGATGTCATGAGCTTCTTCTATGGCTGTAACCTTCATATCAAATCTTCTGGGCAGTGACCTGAGGATTTTTCTTACTATCTTTTCATCAGACATCTTTTCCCCAAGTGAATCAAAGGAATTTGCCATGTCCAGCACATTCATGTAGAAATCCTGAATAGTTTCATCTTCCATCATCTTCAGGTTCTCAAACTTAGTAGTCAGCAACTGGAGTCTGGACATCTTCACTTTAGAGGTTCCTTCATGAGTTGTTTTTGTCAACACCATTGAAAATTGCATTCAAGGCTTTTGAATTCCCATGAGACAAGTCATCTTCAGCTTTGGTCCACTCCTCTTCAGGCTTCAAAACTCCAGTTTTGTTACCATCTTTGTCCAAAACCTCAGGATGATCCCAGCCTTTAAGCACAGCTTTCCAAGTTCTGCTGTCAATGGATTTCAGGAATGCACACATCCTGGATTTCCAGTACTCATAATTTGTGCCATCAAGTAGGGGTGGTCTATTGACATAGCCTCCTTCTCTATCCATGCTTGTCAGAAATAAACTCCTCTGGATCTCACCCAAAACACAGGCAGGGTTCCTGCTCTGATGCCAATTGAAATTCCTGGCAGTTAACTGGTTCTGAACTAAAAACAGAGTATGAAAAACTAATGTTCAGAAGCAGAAATAAAAGGTGCACAAAGTAAAGAGAACAGAAGTTTGTTAACCCAGTTCGGAGTAAACACCTCCTACTCTGGGGGATACCAATCCAGAAAGGAATTCCACTATAGGAATTAATCCTTATGAGTCAAGACACTGACTCCCAGTTCCCAGCCTAAGCAATTAACTTCCTCCTAGTCTTGAATTCTACCCAACACGTTGAGTATTAGAGACCACTAACTTCTTATTCAAGTAACAAACCTGTTACTTAACCCCTTTAACAAAACTACCCTGTTTTTGAAGACAAACTTCAATACATATGACTGCACTCGTACCTACAGGCTTAGAGTGATTACAACTCAATTAAAAACACTAAACCAACTCAATAGAGTGGTGCACAAACAAAGCTTAAAGCTTACAAACACTAAGACTCAATTCTTTGAATTTTTCTCTCTAATTCGTATATCTTGAATAGCAGCAGCACTCCTCCTTTTATAATCTTCAGCAAGTCTCTTAATTATGCTCCAAATCTTCTGAATTAGATTTGTTTCTGAATTATGAGTAATCCAATAAGGAAACAAATAAACCAGGAAAATATCTTCATAAGATTGCAACAGAAAAAAAATACGAGCATTCATAAATCCGTGCCAATCTTCATTAAATCTCCTTCAAATCAACCAGCATTCTAGAAGCAATATGCGAGGATAAATCCTTGTAAAATCTCGCCAAGATTTGCGCCAAAATAACTTGAAAATAACCTGCTTCTGAAGAAGTCAACAAAAGTCAACTCTTCTACAGTGCGTCTGATGCTTCAGAAGCACATTTCAGCTTCTGAAGGTGATTTCAGCTTCTGAATGACTTCAAAATGAAAAACTTGCAACTGAAGATTTGTTCTAGACATTGAGATGCTTCTATTCAACACATTGGATTTGCCAAAATATGCAGCCAACACCAAAATACTCAACAATACCTTCTCCCCTGTTTCTGTTAATATTATAAATCATAGAAGCAATTTTACTTCTGTTGATTCCAGTTAAAATAAAATCTTGAAGAGCAATTTCTTGTTCACTTGGAACTTCATCAGGTTTCTTATGAACCATTTCTCTGAGTTCTCTAACTTCTTCATCAATCTCATTGATGTGATTCTGAAGTTGGAGATTCTCATCAGCCAGCAAGTTATGTTTCTTTTTCAAAGATTTTAATTGACTTAACTTGCTTCTGAGGTGGTTCATAAGATCCTTAACTATATCAACAAGCTCAGAACGAGTAAGTTCAGAATATACCTCATCTTCTTCTTCAAAGTCTGATCCTGACTCTTCATCAGAAGATGTTGTAGCAATCAGAGCTGCATTTACTTCTTCTTCATCTTCATTCTCAGACTCAGATTCATTGTCAAGCTCTTCCCATGTAGCCATAAGACTTTTCTTGAATCTGTCTTTGAATTTGCTTGATTTTGAGTTGGACTTTCTGGATTTCTCCTTTGATTTGTCCTTTTGAAGATCTGGACAATCAACTATCAAATGACCATTTTGTCTTGCAGTTGTAGCAACCTTTCTGTTCTTCCTTCTTGGAACCAGATCCTTTGAAGTTGCTGCTCCTGTTAGAGGATTTCTTTTGTCTCTTCATCAGATACTGAATTCTTTTAGAAAACATTTTCAGCTCCTCAGCTTCTGAATCTTCTTCAGAATTTCCCTCAGGAGATTCTTCATCAGATTTTATAGCTTTTGGAGCTTTTGATGACTTTCCTTTAGATTTCAGTGCTATATACTCAAATTTTCTAACAGGTTCATCTTCATTGAGTTCTAGTTCATGCACTTTGAGAGAGCTTATAAGATCTTCAATACTTAGAGTATTTAGATCTTTAGCTTCCTCAATAGCAGTCACTTTAGGTCTCCATTTAGATGGCAGACTTCTGAGGATCTTGTTCACATGATCAGCAGTAGTATAGCTTTTCTTCAGAATCTGAAGTCCAGAAACCAGAGTCTGAAATCTTGAGAACATAATCTCAATATTTTCATCCTCCTTCATTCTGAACAGCTCATACTGCTGAACCAGAAGATTTGCTTTTGCTTCTCTAACCTTCTTGTTTCCTTCACAGTTAATGCAGAGAGAGGTGAAGATGACTTTTTCTGTTGATTTATCACTCAGCTTCAAGTATTAATTGTGGGGCAGAGAGTCCACAATAATACCTCTTACATTGTGATGCTTTCTGTAGATCTTTCTTTCAGCATCAGTAAGGCTTCTTCTGTTAACAGCTACTTTGTAACATCCGGTGGCTCCCAATGGGCTGGCCTCCCTATCTTTCAAGGGCCGAGATGTACTCATGGTCTTCTCCACCCCCCAAGTGGAGTTTCATGCCTTCCGTGGGAATCGAACCACGTACCCTGGAGGCTATAAGTACATGGCCAATGCATTCCCACTACCAATTGAGCTAGTAGTGGGAATGCATTGGCCATGTACTTATAGCCTCCAGGGTACGTGGTTCGATTCCCACGGAAGGCATGAAACTCCACTTGGGGGGTGGAGAAGTCCATGAGTACATCGCGGGGGATCGCGGGGGCCGTTAGTTGCCAAATCCCGGATGTTACATACTCCTTCTTCATCAACTGGTATAGTTATACCATCTTCAATGATGTCCCATAGACTATCATCTATTCCAATGATATGACTATACATTTTGCTTTTCCACCATGAAAATTTCTCAAGATCACCAGTAAACATAGGAGGTTTATGGTGTGAGTGAGATTGCTTGTCATAGTCACCACCACCACTTCTGGATGTGGATTCACTAGATACACCAGAAGCCATGTTTTTCTCAGGATCTTTACTGACTCACTGTTAGGTGATTGAATATCAGAACCGGAGCTCTAATACCAACTGAAGGTGAGAAAAACACAAGAAGAGGGGGTTGAATTGTGTTGGCTTTTTCTTTTCTTTCTCAAAACTAAGGTTAGTTCAGAATCAGATATTGGTCAGATTCTGAAACTATTTTCAGAGTTGTTTTGCAGCGGATATAAAGTAAATGAGAGAGAGACACACACACAAGCAGTTTATCCTGGTTCCTTCCACAACCCGGAAGTAGTCCAGTCCCCTTGTTACTAACAAGAGATTTTTCACTATAATAACAAAGATTACAATTACTCAAGCACACAGCTATGAGACTTCTTGCTCAAACACACAGTATGAGACTTCCTTGCTCAAACACACAGTATGAGACTTCCTTGCTCAAACACAAAGTATGAGACTTCCTTGCTCAAACACAAAGTATGAGACTTCTAGTTGCTCCAGAACACAAGCAAGAGACTTTTTAATCAAACAGAATTACAAAGAATATGTTTGAGTTGAACACTTGATATACTATCAGTGGTGTTCACAAAATACAACACAGATTCAGACTCTATACTTAAGAAATTCTAAGATAAAAAGGTTTGTAAGAATTTCTAAGTTATTTGATGATGTCGCGGTGATTTTTGGATATCAAGCTATTAATTAGCGTTGACTCGCAATTTTAAGATTCACCACCGATCTTTTATTTTTTCGAGGAAAAGGGAGAAAGTTCGAAAAAACCCTATTTTTAGAGATTAAGGTCCGGGGGTTGGTTACGCAAAGGGAAGGTGTTAGCACCCTAAACGTCTATAGTACTCTATAGGAACCTCTTGTTTTTATTTATTTTTATGCTAAATTGATCATTTGTTTGTAAATAAATGCCTAAGTGTGAAAAAACTAAAGTGATGAATTTAAAAGAAAAGGAAAATGTTTTGTTATTTTTGTTGATTTGGAAAGACAAAGTCTTTTGCCTACATACCCGAATGGGATCAAAATCATGTAGTTCGGGGTAAAAATGCGGATTGATTAGTTTTGTATTTTTTATTGGTTTTTTTAAAAAAGGTTTTAAAGATAAAATAAAGGCCAAGTGGCAAAACGAGATTGGTTTGTGTTTTTTAATTTTGGAAAATGATTTAAATGTTATTAAAGTAGATTAATGGTTTTTTAAGAAAATAAAAGAAAAAAAAGGGCACTTGATTGAAAATCAAGGTTTATTTAAGAAAAGATTTTTTTGAATTTTGACTTATTTGCATGTTTTTGTTTTTTTTTATAATTAACTAAGACTAAAAAAGGTAACTAGAAGCTAAACGCGAGGAACTTCCGTGATGACGTTGGATCACCACGAAATCCTTTTGAAAATAAACTAGCCTAATATTTTTTGTATTTTTTTTGTAAAGCGAAATAAAAAAAAATAAAAAATATAAGACATAAAGGAGGAATGATAAAAGAGAAAGGAAGTAAAATTATTTTTTATGAAAATTCATGTGAAAAACACTAGATGAAGTTTAAAAACATACCTTTGATTTTGATTTCTGTTTTCGGTTATGGGTGTTCTGGTTCGGATTGTTCTTGTTAGTGGATTTGAGGTGGTGGTTTATGGTTTTGATTTGCTGGGTTTGTGGTGGTTAGTGAAGCAGTGTGTGAGTGGGGTTTCGGTTTTGTTAGAATCGAAGGAAAAAAAAGGAAGAAAAGAGGTGGTTTTGCTTGGTAGTGTCAATTGGGGTTTCTGACTGATGATTCTCTTCAAGAGAGGTGCCTTCTTTATATAGCCTTCAGCAGCAACAAATATTTGAACCAAATATTCTTCAAAGATATATTTCCAAAATTCTTCTTTAGAAATATATTTCACCATAAAATCTTTCTTCACACTAAAACACATATTTGCATCAATTATTCTTTTCAGAAATATATTGAAGCAAATATTTTTCAGAAATATATTTCCCAAAATCTCTTTTGAAAATATATTTCCAAAATTTTTCTTTAGAAATAAAACACATATTTGCATCAATTATTCTTTTCAGAAATATATTGAAGCAAATATTTTTCAGAAATATATTTCCCAAAGATCTCTTTTGAAAATATATTTCCAAAATTTTTCTTTAGAAATAAAACACATATTTGCATCAATTATTCTTTTCAGAAATATATTGAAGCAAATATTTTTCATATTGAAGCAAATATTTTTCAGAAATATATTTCCCAAAGATCTCTTTTGAAAATATATTTCCAAAATTTTCTTTAGAAATAAAACACATATTTGCGTCAATTATTCTTTTCAGAAATATATTGAAGCAAATATTTTCCTATTGAAGCAAATATTTTTCAGAAATATATTTCCCAAAGATCTCTTTTGAAAATATATTTCCAAAATTTTTCTTTAGAAATAAAACACATATTTGCATCAATTATTCTTTTCAGAAATATATTGAAGCAAATATTTTCATATTGAAGCAAATATTTTTCAGAAATATATTTCCCAAAGATCTCTTTTGAAAATATATTTCCAAAATTTTTCTTTAGAAATAAAACACATATTTGCGTCAATTATTCTTTTCAGAAATATATTGAAGCAAATATTTTTCAAAAATATATTTTCCAAAGATCTCTGCAAATGAAAATATCCAATCTGAAAAATATATAATTAAATCTTCAAAAGACCAGGAAAATAAACAGCTCCAATGCTTCTGAAAGTACTTCTGAAGTAAGTGCTTATGAAGGTTCAGCTTCCAAAAAAAACCTCAGCTTAAAAGGAAAAGAAAAAAAACGAAATGAAAATGGGTCAAAAATGGGGTATGACAGATGCCCCTATTTAAGTTTCTTCGTTACGGAGATTTAAAAGTGAAATTTTAATTCGACGGGTCAAAGAGACTTAAATACAGAGTACACCATTTTTGACCAATTTCGACTGTAAAATGATATGGATGCAATGCTATGTATGCAAAGTTATAAATGCGTTGCTATGCATGTAATGCTGTGAATGTTTGCGATGCAAGTATGAATGCAAGACGGCGAAGATGACTCGACTGGGGATAACAAAACAAAAGGATACCCGAGTCTGTTAAAGAAACGGGGTCCGACTCTACTGGGGATAACATGATTTCACTGGGGATAAATGTCAGCTGTTCGGGTTAAAGCCGAACTGCCACTGACGATGAGCAAGAAATGGTAAATGCCAACTGTTCGGGTTATTGCCGAACTAGTCAACTGACGACAAACAAAGGTAAATGCCAGCTGTTCGGGTTATTGCCGAACTAGTCAACTGACGACAAAAGATAAAGGTAAATGCTGGATGAAAGGTAAGAGCTGGATGAAAAGTAAAAGCTGGATGAAAGATAAAAGCTGGATGAAAGATAAAAGCAGGATGAAAGATAAAAGCTGGATGAAAGATAAATGCTGGATGAAATATAAATGCAGGATGAAATATAAAAGCAGGATGAAAGATAAATGCAGGATGAAATATAAAAGCAGGATGAAATTTAAATGCTGGATGAAATATAAAAGCTGGATGAAAGATAAATGCTGGATGAAAGATAAATGCTGGATGAAATATAAAAGCTGGATGAAATATAAAAGCTGGATGAAATATAAAAGCAGGATGAAATATAAAAGCAGGATGAAATATAAAAGCAGGATGAAATATAAAAGCTGGATGAAATATAAAAGCAGGATGAAATATAAAAGCAGGATGAAATATAAAAGCTGGATGAAATTTAAAAGCAAGATGAAATTTAAATGCTGGATGAAATTTAAATGTCAGCTGTTCGGATTGTTGCCGAACTTGCCACTGACGACAGGATAAAAGGATAAATGTCAGCTGTTCGGATTGTTGCCGAACTTGCCACTGACGACAAAAGACTGGATAAGACAAATGCACAAGTTGTTCGTTAAGGAACTGCCACTTGGCGAAAAGAGGGTGACATCTTAGGACCAGACACACTGGGGATGACACTTGGGGAAGAGAGAGTTACAGATTATTCATGATTGATTGATATGAAAAGATAGTCAAAACAAGACTCAGGGTGGTTAATGCAACCATGTATGAATGATATTGTCTTTATTGTATATGCATGAATGTGTATATGCATGAATGTATGAATGCATGAATGAAGACGCGACTTGTATGACTGTATGGATGAAAGATTGACTTGTATGATTGTATGAAGGATTGACTTGTATGATTGTATGAAGGATTGACTTGTATGATTGTATGAAGGATTAACTTGTATGATTGTATGAAGGATTGACTTGATGATTGTATGAATGATAAACTTGATTAGACAAAATTGGACGGATAAAATGGAAAGTGACCCGACGTCGCATCACAAATACTCAGTAATCTTCAATGGAGATGATGCCACTGGGGGCATATCAAAACAATGACGAGGTAAAGCCCGACATATGCAACAACTGATGGGGAGTAGACACTTCCTGGGGAGAGCGTGCCAATCCAAAAACCATGGTAGAAGAACTGGTGCTTCTGTGGTCATGCTTATTTTTGCTTTGTTTTTTTTTTAATCCCTAATTTTTGCCTGGACCGCCTTTTCAGGTTTTCAGCCCACCGGGAATATATTCTTTTGTATGCCCCTAATTTTTGCCTGAACCGCCCTTTCGGGTTTTCGATCCACCGGGACGCTCATTTTTGCCTAAGCCGCCCTTTCGGGTTTTCGACTTACCGAGCTGTTTTCTCTTTTCTCTTTTTCTTTTTTTTTCTCTCTTTTTTTTTTATATGTATTTTGTATTTTTTCCGAAGCAATTGACCAAGTTCAACCTGCAAAGTTTATCCGTTCTCAGGATAGCTGTTGACGCACCCTTCACTTATTCATGAGTTCAAAGAAAATGTGTTTTGTTGTTTGTGCTTTTCAAAAAGACATGAAAAAATATTTATGATTTTGAAAAATATTTTGTTTCAAACACTACCATCAAAAATAGAAGAAGTTTTTATGAACTGAATAAATGGGAATTCCAAATGAAAGGCAATAGGCTCAAATTTATTTAGGAGAGTGGTGACCCGCCAATGGCATGGCTCCACGGATCTTAAAAAGTTTGGAAAATGGTAAATATAAGGGGAAGGTACATTGAACACAATAACCGCCATTCTCCCTGACAACTTTGAATTCCACTGTTTGGATGCTTCAGATTCAGAGTCTCTTTGATAGCTAATGTGCCCCAGGTGAGTAGAGGTTAACCCAATGCAGTTACTTTGTCTTTTGATCCTTAACTTTTGCATAGATCGCCCTTTCGGGTTTTCGACTTATCAGGATGATTATTTTCTGTTTTATGTCTCTAATTTTTGCCTGGACCGCCCTTTCGGGTTTTCGATCCACCGAGACGCTCATTTTTGCCTAAGCCGCCCTTTCGGGTTTTCGACTTACCGAGCTGTTCTTTTATTTTTTAGACAAAGTATTTCTTGACTGCATCAGCATTCACAGGACGGGGAAGCTCGTCACCATCCATAGTCGCAAGGGTCATTGCACCACCAGAAAAAGCTTTCTTGACAACATATGGTCCTTCGTAGTTAGGCGTTCATTTGCCCCTGGAGTCCGGTTGGAAGGATAAAATCTTTTTGAGCACAAGGTCTCCTTCTCGAAATTCACGGGGACGAACCTTTTTGTCAAAAGCTTGCTTCATCCTCTTTTGATATAGTTGTCCATGGCATAAAGCATTCATACGCTTCTCTTCTATTGAGTTCAGCTGATCATATCTGCTTTGACACCATTCAGCCTCCGACATCTTGGCTTCCATTAGAACCCTCATTGATGGAATCTCATCCTCCACAGAGAGTACTGCTTCCATGCCATACACTGAAGAAAAGGGGGTTGCCCCTGTTTGAGGTACGCACTGAAGTACGATATCCATGTAAAGCATATGGTAACATCTCATGCAAGTCCTTGTAGGTGGTTACCATCTTCTGCACTATCTTTTTGATGTATTTTTTTGCTTTGTTTTTTTTTTTTTTTGCTTTTGATTTTGATTTTTTTTTTGCTTTTTTTTTTTTTGTGCAGCTTCGATGGCACCATTCATCTGGGATTCGATCAGGAATACTGTAGTGCCTAAGTTAATCACTTCCAGTGCTTCTTCATGAGACTGAATGATGTTCTTTTTATATTCTAGTGACAGATAAGATCTCTTCGTCGTCCTCCTCTTCAGCTTCGTAAACAGGGAATTCAAAGTCGGGAGAGAGCATGGGGTTACAGTGTTCAACGGGTTTATTGGTGTTTAAGCTTTTTATATGATTGATGATTGATTTGAGAAAATGAGTTGATGCATACATTTGAAAATGATTAAAAAGGAAACAAGTAAAAGAAAGATAATTAACTTTTGGGTTTTTTGTGTTACCATTTTCCAGAAAAAACGAAATACAAAAAGACAAAGTCGAGGACAAAACGACTTTTTATTTAATGATGAGAATGCATGAAACAAAAAGCCCTAAAAAGTTCACTTTCGTCTCGGGTAAAACAAAAGGATTTTTTTTGAAAAGACAAGACAACAAAACACATTACTTGGACCTATGAGTAGCTGAGGAAATGTCAACAGCGACCCAATTGTAGTAATCTCTGCCATGTGTTACAAAATTCACTGCCACCTTCTTCAACAGGGTGAGCTTCTGAACAATCTTACACCAAATTAACAGATGGGGTCCCATGGCCAGGTAGTAGATTAGCTTGCACATTGGGACTCGACCCTTTGAAGGATAGGATGTTGGCCTGGATCAACTTCTGGACTTCGGCTTTCAAGGCGTAACAATGCTCAATGTCGTGACCGGGTGCCCCTTGATGGAAAACACAAGAGAGATCAGGTCTATACCCCTGTGGCAACCTTTCAGGTACCTTAGGAGGTGCCTTAGTTTGAACAAGATTTTTATCAAGCAAAGCGGGGAGCAACTCTGCATATGCCATGGGGATTGGATCAAACTGGGATATCCGCTGAACCCGATTCTGTTGTCGAGGCTGCTGTTGATACTGTTGCTGAGGCCTTTGTTGGTACTGTTGCTGAGGCCTTTGTTGGGGCTGGAGCTGATTTTTGGATAGCCGGAGTTGGGATTCCGAAAGAAGTGGGATGGAAACCTTCGTCTGATAGAAATGACATCCCCATGGGTAAGCTCTAGACATGCCGGGCGGTGGAGCAAGTATGGTAGAAGTTGGTAAAGCAAATAAGATTGGCTGCTCAAGAGTAGTGACAGCAGGCTGGGGGCTTCCACAGACTGGAGGTGGCATTCCCCATGTACAACCTGGAGGCATAAAGAAGGGTGGGGAAGCCACTGTGGATAGCGGGGTCGTGCTCACAAAAGGCTGCTCTACAACAGCAGCAGGAGCTTGAGAGTTCTGGGCTGACAGGAGTGCATTCATCATGGTCGTCAACCTATCCATTCCCTCTCGTAAAGTGGCAACCTCCTCCCTGAGACTCTGATTTTCTTGTTCAACTAGATCCATCCTTTTCCGATTAGCCCTGGTGTTGTAAATGCGAGTTGGTTTGCGGAGAATTCGTCGGGCCACTTTCTTTGGACGACAGCTGATTAACCTTTGTAGTAGTGAACACAGTGTGAGACTCGATATAGAAACTATGAATGCAAGATGATGCATGATTATGCTTATGCAAAAAGAGAAAGTTTTGTCATCGAAGGACTTGTCGAAGTAATTGTAAACACCATAGTTTGAACGTTTCATTTAAAATATTACAATCAATCCCCTTTTTAGGAACAAAGTCAAGGGATATGCTCAGAAGTTCATCAGTAAAAATCTTGAAAAAGTCTCGATATTTCAAACTTGAGGATGCCAGGTGATCTCTCATAACGAGCTCGAGAAAATCCTCTGGACTAGTCATTAAAGATCCTAGCTTCCTTAAGCTTGTCAAATCCGAGTTTTTGAAATTGTATTTCTTAGTGTTTCTCTTTGTGAAGTTCATCCCTATGATGTTTACAACAAAACTTGTCTAAGTCCTTTGATACTTGATGAAAAAAGATGTTTATGAATGAATGCATGTATGCATGATAATGCTAAAGAACGGAGAAAACATGGCGAGGTTAGGTCCATAATGTTGGAGTCAAGGGTAAACACGCCATTTGGTAAGGACTATGGTTTCACATGTACCTGTATCACGGGTTCTACCAAGTTCCCAAAGTCATTGACCACTTCCGAATATTGTCGGATTACGGGACTGACTCCCGGTCCAACAACGTCCGTAGGAAAGTCTCGTTTGAGTGTAGTATCGCGTATCAACCAATTCAAGACTACTCTTGATTAGCCACCGCACTACGTCCTAAAAGGCCAAGATGGGTTAGGTAACTAAAGGTCCTCAACTTCATAGGTCACTTGAAAATATCAATGCCGAACACGACTACTCATGCCAACATAATAATAATTCCAAGATTCCTCCATTGAGCGGGGTTATCACATGTGCCACATCCGAAACTCACTCTCGGAAAGCCACTATGATTATACCACCATCCTATCTTATGTTTCCCTCAAGTCCGGGTGTAGGACTTATCTCACCACTCACGTAAAAAGGTAAACACTTAAGCACATATTTACAATTACAAATAATAATAAAGCATAAAGGTAAAGAAAAGCAAGATAGGTTTAAACCACTTAGGATTTTTATCCCCAGTGAAGTCGCCATTTCTGTCGCGGTGATTTTTGGATATCAAGCTATTAATTAGCGTTGACTCGCAATTTTAAGATTCACCACCGATCTTTTATTTTTTCGAGGAAAAGGGAGAAAGTTCGAAAAAACCCTATTTTTAGAGATTAAGGTCCGGGGGTTGGTTACGCAAAGGGAAGGTGTTAGCACCCTAAACGTCTATAGTACTCTATAGGAACCTCTTGTTTTTATTTATTTTTATGCTAAATTGATCATTTGTTTGTAAATAAATGCCTAAGTGTGAAAAAACTAAAGTGATGAATTTAAAAGAAAAGGAAAATGTTTTGTTATTTTTGTTGATTTGGAAAGACAAAGTCTTTTGCCTACATACCCGAATGGGATCAAAATCATGTAGTTCGGGGTAAAAATGCGGATTGATTAGTTTTGTATTTTTTATTGGTTTTTTTAAAAAAGGTTTTAAAGATAAAATAAAGGCCAAGTGGCAAAACGAGATTGGTTTGTGTTTTTTAATTTTGGAAAATGATTTAAATGTTATTAAAGTAGATTAATGGTTTTTTTAAGAAAATAAAAGAAAAAAAAGGGCACTTGATTGAAAATCAAGGTTTATTTAAGAAAAGATTTTTTTGAATTTTGACTTATTTGCATGTTTTTGTTTTTTTTTTATAATTAACTAAGACTAAAAAAGGTAACTAGAAGCTAAACGCGAGGAACTTCCGTGATGACGTTGGATCACCACGAAATCCTTTTGAAAATAAACTAGCCTAATATTTTTTGTATTTTTTTTGTAAAGCGAAATAAAAAAAATAAAAAATATAAGACATAAAGGAGGAATGATAAAAAAGAAAGGAAGTAAAATTATTTTTTATGAAAATTCATGTGAAAAACACTAGATGAAGTTTAAAAACATACCTTTGATTTTGATTTCTGTTTTCGGTTATGGGTGTTCTGGTTCGGATTGTTCTTGTTAGTGGATTTGAGGTGGTGGTTTATGGTTTTGATTTGCTGGGTTTGTGGTGGTTAGTGAAGCAGTGTGTGAGTGGGGTTTCGGTTTTGTAAGAATCAAAGGAAAAAAAAGGAAGAAAAGAGGTGGTTTTGCTTGGTAGTGTCAATTGGGGTTTCTGACTGATGATTCTCTTCAAGAGAGGTGCCTTCTTTATATAGCCTTCAGCAGCAACAAATATTTGAACCAAATATTCTTCAAAGATATATTTCCAAAATTCTTCTTTAGAAATATATTTCACCATAAAATCTTTCTTCACACTAAAACACATATTTGCATCAATTATTCTTTTCAGAAATATATTGAAGCAAATATTTTTCAGAAATATATTTCCCAAAGATCTCTTTTGAAAATATATTTCCAAAATTTTTCTTTAGAAATAAAACACATATTTGCATCAATTATTCTTTTCAGAAATATATTGAAGCAAATATTTTTCAGAAATATATTTCCCAAAGATCTCTTTTGAAAATATATTTCCAAAATTTTTCTTTAGAAATAAAACACATATTTGCATCAATTATTCTTTTCAGAAATATATTGAAGCAAATATTTTTCATATTGAAGCAAATATTTTTCAGAAATATATTTCCCAAAGATCTCTTTTGAAAATATATTTCCAAAATTTTCTTTAGAAATAAAACACATATTTGCGTCAATTATCCTTTTCAGAAATATATTGAAGCAAATATTTTCCTATTGAAGCAAATATTTTTCAGAAATATATTTCCCAAAGATCTCTTTTGAAAATATATTTCCAAAATTTTTCTTTAGAAATAAAACACATATTTGCATCAATTATTCTTTTCAGAAATATATTGAAGCAAATATTTTCATATTGAAGCAAATATTTTTCAGAAATATATTTCCCAAAGATCTCTTTTGAAAATATATTTCCAAAATTTTTCTTTAGAAATAAAACACATATTTGCGTCAATTATTCTTTTCAGAAATATATTGAAGCAAATATTTTTCAGAAATATATTTTCCAAAGATCTCTGCAAATGAAAATATCCAATCTGAAAAATATATAATTAAATCTTCAAAAGACCAGGAAAATAAACAGCTCCAATGCTTCTGAAAGTACTTCTGAAGTAAGTGCTTATGAAGGTTCAGCTTCCAAAAAAAACCTCAGCTTAAAAGGAAAAGAAAAAAAACGAAATGAAAATGGGTCAAAAATGGGGTATGACAGATGACTTTCAAATTTGGCAGTTTTGTGTTTCCAGAAAACAGAGTAACAGAGTCTTGTTACAGTCGCACAGAGTCATGATCTTCTTCTTCAAATCTTCAATCCTTTATGGAGGAATAAAGAGCTGTTGTGAAGATGCCATGTCCTCAATAGAGCCGTTGGAATTAGAAGCTTCAGCCAGCATTAATTCCTTCTGTTCTGGTGTGCGCACAGAAAACATAGCAATACGATTTGAATGTTTCCTTAAAAAGTGGAGAATGTTTGGTTCAAGGAGACAACTGTTGCATAAAGCTGTTCTGACTGTACAGTACTTTACTGTTGACAGTGACAGCTATTAACTTCTGTGTTTCCTTCAGACTCAGACTCCCAGTCTGTTCTTCAGAAACAGTTCTTCAGAAGCTGGTTTTTCATACACTATTCATCAGACACACTTCTTCAGAAGCTGGTCTTCAGACGCACTATTCATCAAACGCACTCTTCAGAAGCTGGTCTTCAGACGCATTGTTCATCAGACACACTCTTCAGAAGCTGCCTTCAGACGCTGTCTTCAAACGCTGCCTTCAGAAGCTGCCTCCAGACGCACCTTCAGAAGCTGGTCTTTCAGACTCACCTTTGCAACACAAGCTTCAATATTTTCCTTTTGCTCTTAACTTGATCTTTCAGAACCATCATTAGATACAACAATTAATTATATGGTCATGCACACTTAGAACAAGCATTAGCATATCCAATTTTCTTTTTAACACTTTGTTATCATCAAAACTCAAAAGAGACTTGTTCATACATTTTGTTCCAACAGAAACTGCAAAATCGTGTTCCTCTGTTGTTGAAACCGTAAATCACGAATTGATGATGACCCGAAGAAGATGAAGTTGTAAAACAAATTGATGATGACAGTGTAAATGGAAAGAAGGATCGAATCGAAGCAAGTAGAAGGAGGAAAGGGATAAATCAATTTGGAAAACCAGGGTTTCTATCTTTGTTAACCCAAACTCTTCGACCCACCCATCTCACATGAAATTCTGGCCAGGCAAAAACAAAGAGTAAACAGGTTCTGAACCTAACAGGTTCTGAACTAAACTTAGCACAATTAACAACAGATAAACAACAGAAATTAAAAGTGCAGGAAAGCTAAAGAAGGCACAAGGTTTGTTAACTCAGTTCGGAGTAAACACCTCCTACTCTGGGGGATACCAATCCAGGAAGGAATTCCACTATAGGAATTAATCCTTATGACTCAAGACACTGACTCCCAGTTCCCAGCCTAAGCAATTAACTTCCTCCTAGTCCTGAATTCTACTCAACACGTTGAGTATTAGAGACCACTAACTTCCTATTCAAGTAACAAACCTGTTACTGAACCCTTTAACAAAAACTACTCTGTTTTGAAGAAATACTTCAATAACAAACCTTCATTCGTACCTACAGGCTTAGAATGAATTTACAACTCAATAAAACCTAAATCAACTCAAACAAAGAGTGGTGCACAAATAAAGCTAACAGCTTAAAACTCTAAGACTCAATTCTCTGATTATCTTCAATTATGTGTATGTCTTGAATAGCAGCAGCACTCCTCCTTTTATAACCTTCAGCAAGTCTCTTAATTCTGCACCAAATCTTCTGAATTAGATTTGTTTCTGAATTATGAATGATCTAATAAGGAAACAAATAAACCAGCATTGAATCTTTTAAAGATTGCTTCAGAAAAAATACGAGCTTCATAATTTAGAGCCAAATCTTCATTAAATCTTCTCCAATTCAATCAGCAATCTAGAAACAATATGCGAAGATATATCCTTGTAAAATCTCGCCAAGATTTGTGCCAAAATAACTTGTAAAAACGCAGCTTCTGAAGAAGTCAACACAGCTACAGTGCGTCTGATGCTTCAGAAGCACATTTCAGCTTCTGAAGTAACTTTCAGATTCTGAAGGTGATTTCAGCTTTTGAATGACTTCAAAATGAAAAACTTGCAACTGAAGATTTGTTTTACACATTAAGATGCTTCTATTCAACACATTGGATTTGCCAAAATATATGCAGCCAACACCAAAATACTCAACAATCTCCCCCTTTGGCAAATTTTTTGCTAAAACCAATGTTCACACACCCAAGTTCTTCAATCTCCCCCTAAGACTATCTCAGCAATGAAGAACTCCACAATGATCAATAATAACATTGGGATAAGCAGCGGATTCAGCTATGATTATCATGAAAAACACAAACCAGCTTCAGTTCAACACAACATATCAGCTTCTGATATTCTCAGCTACTGAAGCACACATATAAGCTACTGATCAACTCCTGATCATCACAAACACTCCCCCTGAAGCTTTACATACATAAACAAACACTCACATACTCCAGCTCCCCCTGCAACTCAGCATACATCAAACTCCTCCTTACTTCTGAATTGCAGTAACTTGGAAGACAAGTAACTTCTGAAAACTCCAGGAACACATCATCACTCAGGAATATAATAACCTTGTACTCCCCCTGAGACACACACTCCCCCTCAATCATATATGGACATATCTTGTTGCAAAGCTTCTGAACAACTCTTGTCTGAACTTAAACATAAGATTTTCTCCCCCTTTTTAGCCACAAAATTATGACAAAATATAGTCTTCATATAGGGATTAAAATCAAAACAAGTAACACAGATCCTTGAAAGACCAACAAGTGACTCAGACTCAGGTTCAGGATCACACTTAGCATTAACAAAGCTGGCAGGTACTCTATCTTCCTCACATCCAGTTTGCATTAATTGCTATAACTCTTCATATAAACAAACACCTAACTTGCTTCTTAAGTTTTCAAACTATTTAGCATCCAAAGCCTTTGTGAAAATGTCAGCAACTTGTTCTTCAGTAACCACATGTTCCAGCTGAATGATTTTATCTTCCACAAGATTTCTGATAAAGTGGTGTCTGATATCTATATGTTTAGTTCTGCTGTGCTGAATAGGGTTTTTAGAGATATTAATTGCACTTAAATTGTCACAAAACAATGTCATAACACCTTGTTGAATATTATATTCTTCAAGCATCTGCTTCATCCAAACCAGTTGTGAACAACTACTCCCAGCAGCAATATACTCAGCTTCAGCAGTTGACAATGAAACACAGTTTTGTTTCTTGCTGAACCAGGAAATTAAATTATTTCCTAGATAGAAACATCCTCCTGATGTGCTCTTTCTGTCATCAGCACTTCTAGCCCAGTCAGCATCACAATATCCCATCAGTTCAGAACTTGAACTGTGTGAATACATGATTCCATAGTCACTTGTGCTATTCACATACTTCAGAATTCTCTTCATTTGAGTTAGATGACTCATTTTAGGATCAGCTTGATATCTTGCACAAACTCCAACAGCAAATGTGATATCAGGTCTGCTTGCAGTCAAGTACAATAACCTTCATATCATACTTCTGTATTGGCTTTGATCTACTGAAACTCCATGTTCATCTTTAGACAGCTTCAGATGAGTAGCAGCTGGTGTCCTCTTATGAGCAGCAGATTCCATACCAAACTTTTTCACAATGTTTTTAGCATATTTACTCTGAGAAATAAAGATGGTATCTTCCATTTGCTTGACTTGCAATCCAAGAAAGTATGTCAGTTCACCAACTAAGCTCATTTCAAATTCAGACTGCATTTGCTGAACAAATAATTTAACCATTTTATCTGACATTCCACCAAACACAATGTCATCCACATAGATTTGAGCAATCATCAGACTTCCATCTTGATCTTTCACAAATAAGGTCTTATCAGAACCACCTTTTCTGTAAACCCTAAACCCTAAACCCTAAACCCTAAACCCTTGAGCCACAAGAAACTGAGTCAGTCTTTCATACCAAGCTCTTGGTGCTTGCTTGAGTCCATATCAGGCTTTCTTCAACTTGTACACATGATCTAGAAACTGATGATCCACAAAACCCTTAGGTTGTTCAACATAAACTTCTTCTTGCAGATATCCATTCAGAAATGGACTCTTCACATCCATCTGGAATAGCTTGAACTTGAGAATGCAGGAAACACCCAACATCAATCTTATGGACTCTAGTCTGGCCACAGGTGCAAAGGTTTCATCAAAATCCAATCCCTCTACTTGAGTATAACCCTGAGCAACCAACCTTGCCTTGTTTCTGACCACAGTACCATTTTCATCTGTTTTATTCTTGTATATCCATTTAGTGCCAATCACATTCAGCCCTTCAGGTCTTGGAACTAGATCCCACACTTCAGTCCTTTTGAATTGATTCAAATCATCTTGCATTGCTTCAATCCAAAATTCATCAGTTAGGGCTTCTTTTACATTTTTGGGTTCAAACTTAGACACAAAACAGGAATCAGTAGCAGCTGAGTCTGATCTCCTGGTTCTGACCCCTTGATCCAAACTCCCAATGATAAGCTCCTTAGGATGATCCTTCTGAACTCTAGTAGATGGCCCTTTAGCAGCAGAATCATGATCTGGATGCACTTCTGCTTCTTCAGACTCTGGATGATTTTCTGCTTCTGAAGTGTGTTCTTCTGAGGCTTCAGACTCTGGAATAACTTCAGATTCATTCTTTTCATTCTCAGCAGACAGATCATCAATAACCACATTTATGCTCTCCATCACAACTTTAGTTCTTGAGTTAAACACCCTATAGGCTCTGCTGTTTACTGAATATCCCAAAAATATGCCCTCATCAGACTTAAGATCCAGTTTTCTTCTATTTTCCCTGTCAGCCAAGATGTAACATCTGCTCCCAAACACATGAAAGTATTTCACAGTTGGCTTTCTCCCTTTCCACAATTCATATAAGGTACAAGCTGTCCCCTTCTTCAAAGTAACTCTGTTATGGATATAGCAGGCAGTATTCATGGCTTTAGCCCAAAACATATAAGGCAGTTTCTTAGCATGCAGCATAACCCTTGCACATTCTGCTAATGTCCTATTCTTCCTCTCAACTACACCATTTTGCTGAGGTGTGATAGGTGCAGAGAACTCATGTTTTATACCTTCAGAAGCACAGAATTCTGAGAAACTCTTGTTTTCAAATTCTTTGCCATGATCACTTCTGATTCTAACAATACCACAGTCCTTCTCTCTTTGTAATTGAATGCATAAGTCTTTAAAAACTTCAAAAGTATCAGACTTCTCTCTAACAAAATTTACCCATGTAAATCTTGAGTAGTCATCTACCATTACAAATGCATACCTTTTACCTCCAATGTAATATCCCGCTTAAACGTGACTTTAACAGTGTTACAGGAACTAAACGAAAGGAATGGCAAGATTGTAATTAGAGGAGTGGCATATTTGTAAATAGAGGGAAAGGACCCATTTGGATAAATATGAGAAATTCTCATATTTATCTCTCATTTCCAATGGAAGAAAAATCTGAAATTTCACTCCCTCTCCCTCTCTCATTTTCGTCCCTCATCCTCACCATCATCATCTCATCAATCATCATCCTTAAAGAATCAAACTCCTCCCTAAACCTTGTGTTCCAAGCAAGCATGGCTTTTGGGAAGATTGGAGCAAGAGGAAAGTTAAAGAAAAACAAGAGCAAAGGAAAGAATCAAGAGATATGGTTTTGAGGAAGTTGGAAAACAAGCTAAACCAGCACCAATCATGTATAAGGTGAGCTCCTAGTGGGTTTTAGAACCCTCCTTGTTTAAAGTTTTGAGGTTTATAGTCATTTGATCAATTTGTGGATCATAGAACCCTAGTTTTCCCTTTGTTGGTTTTTCTTGATTAAACATGTTATAGGTTGTTAATATGTTATAGAAATATGCCATAAGCTGTATGATGTTTGGGTGTGATTGAATGTGCCAAAAATGGTGAAAATATGCTTTGAAACTGCCCTTTTCTGTCCAACTGCAGGTAAAATCGTGTCACGATTTTACAACCGTGTCACGATTTTACAGGCAGGAACAAACACGAATTCTGGGCATGGAATCGTGACACGATTCCAAAATCGTGTCACGATTTTGAAGGAGGCAGAACATGAAATTTTTTCCACATTTACTTGCACCATTCCAGCTATCCAACATTATCCCAAACTCATTAAGCGATGTGTAATGGCTATGTATCTCATTATAGTGTTAAAGGACCTATCCCTTAGGGCATGACTAAATCATTAGGGAAGGCTTATAGTTTGATGATTAGAGAGCCTAAAGAGGTGAACAAGTCATAGAAAGGTTCCTTTGGAATCCATAAGCATGGAATGTTTAGCAATCATAGTTAAAGATATAGTTAATAGAGTTGGTTTTCCAACAATTATAGGAGGCTTATGAGAACGATAAGCCAAGGTTATAGATTACAGGTTATAGATTACAGGTTATAGATTACAGTATTGTTATAGAATCAAAGTAACAGATTATACGTTCAAACGTTAAAGTTAAAGAATTAAAGAATTAAAGATCAAAGTTATTGGCGTGCTTGCACGTTTCACAGTCATAGGCATGTTCAGCAGACTCCGGGATACGCCGGATGGGATCTCTCCGAGAGGGTTATCCACATGCAATTTCATAGGGAGTCCGGTGATAGCCTGATATGATAGGAGTTTCACCGGTTCATAGGGAGACGTATCTCGGGGTTGCTCCACCCGGGGTGCCCTCCGTAAAACGAACTCAGATAATTGTTTGTTCAACGCTAACAGCTAACATAAAACTGCTATCGAACTGCTTATATGTTTTATGTTTTATAGATATAGTCAAAGTTACAATTACAGTTATAGTCACAGAAGACTCACAGTTATAGTTATAGACAGTTAACAGAATGTGGTTCTAGGTTTCCCCTCGACCACTAAGTTATAGTCATAGGAAGTTACAGTTATAGTTAAAGCCAGATCATAGTTATAGTCATAGGCAGATAAAAGACTTGGCGATCATAGGAAATCCCCAAGATTGCCAAGGTAGGCATGGCGACCCTAGGTTCCCTGTGGTTGCCAACAGTTGGTTGGGCTAGAGCTCACTGAGACATTATGTCTCATCCCATTCCTTCTGGTGCAGGTTTTCAGGTAAGTCAGAGGTTCGTGACGAAGATCTTCATAGAGGTACTGGATGGAGTGCATTTGCTCGTTGTGTACCAGCTCAGAAGCTTAGTGGACATTTGTATAAGCATTGTATAAATATTGGATATTTGTACAGACGAGTAAACTTGTATTCAATCTTTGGTGATGTAATATTATTATTATTGAAATTTTTAAATGTATCCAGTATCAGTTTAACGCACATGCTAATATACTAGTTAAAGTTAGTATGGGTGTTACAATTGGTATCAGAGCAGGTCGATTCAGACCGTGCCATGGGTCGTTTAAGATTCAATAAAAGTAGTGGAATCATTGGGTTCCAGATGTTGTTCTAAATGTCATGTCTAGTTGAGCCTGATCAACTCAGTCTAGTATATGACAGCTAGGACAAATATCTGAGAGCTGAATGTGACCAAGGAGGAAGAAGTGTTCAAAGGGTGAAAGCTAAGACGTCAGATTCTGAGACGAATGTGGCAAAGTGTTTATTATCAAAGGATGGTTCTCTAACAGTGAAGTAACTGAGCAGATAATGGTAAGGTTTCAGGAATATAAGAGGTATTAAAGAGTAAGGTCAGGTACCTTAACTAGTTGGACGCATCATTGAGCGATGCTTTCTTTGAGGAGATGTGTAGAGTAAAGGATTATAGAATACTCTGAAGAATGATTTGGAATCCTAACGGAAACCGTAATTTGGAAAGTTAAAGTGAACTGTACAATTAGAGTTTTAATTCCGGCTGCAGATGCAAAGGATTGTAATACCAAACCCAGCGACTTGGAATAAGGGATAACAAGTTAACGATTGGAAACTCTGGGCTTCCAGTGACTATATAGTGTGTAAGGTGGAAGGACTTGCACACTTAAGACGGACGAGATTTAAATATCTGATAGGTAAGAGACTCATTTATGGATTAAGCGAATTAATGAATAGATGGAACAGGTTACCTTCCTTTATTGTGGGCCATCAAGATACTTGGTATGAGGAACGCGAGTTTAGCAACAAGTGAAGGAAACCCCCGGTAAGGGTATGGATTAAAGATTGAATCTTATGTTGGCGGATTATAGTAGACCGGTTTCGAAAATTGAACAGGAAGATTGTCACTAACGTATAAGTTGTAGTTAAAGCTATGGTTAATGTTAAGGAGTTATATGTTTTCTTTTAATGGGCTCCTTACACAAGTATTCGGTAAGTCGACAAAGATTACCTTATGATGGTAGATGTTAAAGATGGTAGGAAATATATACCTTGGATTGTTCGAAACCGTGAAGAGGGCAACGGTCGAGAAGACATATGGACTATTGTTCGGATAACGAGATTGGAATGGAACTGTGAATACAGTAATAAGTTATAGGAAGGATCCAATGGAAATGTTAAGTATTGAAACTTACAGATTTATTAATCGGGTACTCGAAGAGGTGCATCATGTGTTTGAATTTACAGGAGAACCGGTAAGGTTAAGTTTTTACAGACGGATTATTTCCGGAGTAACCAAGGGTTATGTTAGAGTTATGTGGACCTAAGTGTCTTGGAAAAGGTTGTGGATGAGAAATCCCTACGGATAATTATAGGATGAGACTCGATTCATTAATCGATTAAGTATATGAAAGACGAGGATTTCCGGAAGTCATAGAATGTTTCTAGAAGTTACCACAAGTAAATAATGTATGAACTTAAGTTGTTTTAACAAGAGCATCGTTGGGCTCGTATTTATTGTTAAAGACGGTTCACAGGTTTCGGCGTGTTTCGTGAAAGTAAGAATTTCGTTTATGTTCGAAAAGAAAAGCAAAGTCAAGCGTCGAGCAGTCAGTAAGTTTAACAGGTGGTTTAAACCATAAGAGAAATTATAATGTAAGACGGTTACGTATAGTAACTACAAAGTTATAAAGTCAAAGGATTATCCAAAGAGATTTTATATGGTAATAGTGGTGTATTACTTCTATCTCAAGGTGAATTGTTAAAATCAGAGTTGCGCAGCGGAGAAGTAATCCAATTATGAGTTAACAGACAAATCAAAGCTGAAGTTTAGAGAAAAGGATGTTTGTGAAGTCCTTGTCAGAGGAATTACAGGAAAGGCATTCAGAGATTAACTCTCAAGTTACAGAATATGTGTAAGTAGTGATGATTTGAACTTATCATCAGTTCTAACAGGAAATTTTAATAGATAAGTCGAGGAATGTATCAGACCCCGAAACTCATGGAATAAGAGAATCGAAACTGGATGATAACTTTAAAGGATGTAATTATAGCACGCGAAGGAGGCCACACTTAATACGGTGATTTAGCTGTTTAGCTTAGTAACTTAAAGATAATTTGAGTAGTAAGTTTAATCAAAGAGGAATTATGCCGTGGCATACAGTTATTCCGCATCGTATCCGCGTTATGCTAGCATGTCGCATGTTACAGGCATGTAACAGGTTATGATTAGTATTATGTATACTGATCAGGCAGAGTTTATGCTACTTAGATAGTAGTGTAACATATTTTATAGTCGGGTGACATGTATCGGTAACCGTGGTACGCAGTCGGTAATGTTTTAACAGGAAAGTCTTAAGCAGAACGGGTTTGTTGTTATTGGACAAATTTCGGTAAAGTAGTTCAGAAATTCTTGAACTTAATGTTAACAGTTAAAGGAAGGAAATGTTTTACACAGATCAGAAGAGTACTCATAGTTTATAGTAAAAGGCTACGTTAATTGAGGTTATGAATTAAAGGATTCAGAGTTTAAGAGTGCTATTTTGATAGCGAACAGAATAGGGTTTTCTTTTCGAAAACGGAGAATGTCCTTGGACAAAATAAGTTATAACGCCAACGGAATGTAACCATAATTTATGTTATGGGATTGTGAATGTTCAAAGAATACAAGTATGAATCAAAAGTTAAGAGAGTGACCTTGGTTGACGTGGTTTTGTCTCAAGTATAAGTTGATTAAGTATGGTGTCCCATTAGTTGGACAATGATGAAGCGATGTACCGTGTATCCGATAGTAGTGTACACGTATTCGAGCGTGTATGGAAGCTATGTGCTATGGACTGCATTATATGATGATATGTTAGACGGCTTATGCCACACGTTACTTATATTGGATTTTCATAAGTTTGAAAGTATTGGTAAAGAAGAAAGTTCCTAAGATCTTTGGCTATATGTTATTGTTGATTTATTAATCGTAGCATAACTGACTTATGTGATTTTTTTTTGAGCCTTAAGGTTTCCTGCAGTGGGAATGTGAACAATGTATATGCTTGAGATAACAGTTACATCAGGATGTCAAAGAGAAGTGAACTTGTACCATAAGTTCAGCCACCACTTTGAAATTAAATCGTGGAGGTAGTTGTAATAGATTTCATTTCCGTCTGAGGATACCCAATATCAGATGCCTTCCAGTGTAAGAATAAATTTATATGAAGAATGATACGAATGTAACAGTAACAGGTCGTCTTACGAGGCGAAAGTTAAAGACAAGAATTCTTTTGAACTGAAGACAAAGTAATAGATTCCTCAGAAAGTTGAAATAATTGAGGAAAAGCAGAATGGCTCGACATCCTCAGGGTAAGATGGAAAAGTTGGTTCAGACAACCATACGTCTTTACAGGTAATAGTTATGCAAGATGCACCAAATCTTTCGGCAAGAAAGAAATTGTCGTACGTTTTGGTTTGTAGAAATGGAAATCATGGCTAAAGAAAAAGTTTTAACCAGTATGGTTTAATAGGAATGCGTAACTAATCTACATGTTTGACCCTGGAATTGCCATGAAATTCAAATAAGCTAATAGAATTGGAAGTTTTCATAGTAGAGGAAGAGGTAGGAAGGATTTACCTTTCAGGATCTCAGAAGGATTTTCTAAATTTCGAGGACGAAATTTCTTTTAAGGGGGGTAGAGTGTAATATCCCGCTTAAACGTGACTTTAACAGTGTTACAGGAACTAAACGAAAGGAATGGCAAGATTGTAATTAGAGGAGTGGCATATTTGTAAATAGAGGGAAAGGACCCATTTGGATAAATATGAGAAATTCTCATATTTATCTCTCATTTCCAATGGAAGAAAAATCTGAAATTTCACTCCCTCTCCCTCTCTCATTTTCGTCCCTCATCCTCACCATCATCATCTCATCAATCATCATCCTTAAAGAATCAAACTCCTCCCTAAACCTTGTGTTCCAAGCAAGCATGGCTTTTGGGAAGATTGGAGCAAGAGGAAAGTTAAAGAAAAACAAGAGCAAAGGAAAGAATCAAGAGATATGGTTTTGAGGAAGTTGGAAAACAAGCTAAACCAGCACCAATCATGTATAAGGTGAGCTCCTAGTGGGTTTTAGAACCCTCCTTGTTTAAAGTTTTGAGGTTTATAGTCATTTGATCAATTTGTGGATCATAGAACCCTAGTTTTCCCTTTGTTGGTTTTTCTTGATTAAACATGTTATAGGTTGTTAATATGTTATAGAAATATGCCATAAGCTGTATGATGTTTGGGTGTGATTGAATGTGCCAAAAATGGTGAAAATATGCTTTGAAACTGCCCTTTTCTGTCCAACTGCAGGTAAAATCGTGTCACGATTTTACAACCGTGTCACGATTTTACAGGCAGGAACAAACACGAATTCTGGGCATGGAATCGTGACACGATTCCAAAATCGTGTCACGATTTTGAAGGAGACAGAACATGAAATTTTTCCACATTTACTTGCACCATTCCAGCTATCCAACATTATCCCAAACTCATTAAGCGATGTGCAATGGCTATGTATCTCATTATAGTGTTAAAGGACCTATCCCTTAGGGCATGACTAAATCATTAGGGAAGACTTATAGTTTGATGATTAGAGAGCCTAAAGAGGTGAACAAGTCATAGAAAGGTTCCTTTGGAATCCATAAGCATGGAATGTTTAGCAATCATAGTTAAAGATATAGTTAATAGAGTTGGTTTTCCAACAATTATAGGAGGCTTATGAGAACGATAAGCCAAGGTTATAGATTACAGGTTATAGATTACAGGTTATAGATTACAGGTTATAGATTACAGGTTATAGATTACAGTATTGTTATAGAATCAAAGTAACAGATTATACGTTCAAACGTTAAAGTTAAAGAATTAAAGAATTAAAGATCAAAGTTATTGGCGTGCTTGCACGTTTCACAGTCATAGGCATGTTCAGCAGACTCCGGGATACGCCGGATGGGATCTCTCCGAGAGGGTTATCCACATGCAATTTCATAGGGAGTCCGGTGATAGCCTGATATGATAGGAGTTTCACCGGTTCATAGGGAGACGTATCTCGGGGTTGCTCCACCCGGGGTGCCCTCCGTAAAACGAACTCAGATAATTGTTTGTTCAACGCTAACAGCTAACATAAAACTGCTATCGAACTGCTTATATGTTTTATGTTTTATAGATATAGTCAAAGTTACAATTACAGTTATAGTCACAGAAGACTCACAGTTATAGTTATAGACAGTTAACAGAATGTGGTTCTAGGTTTCCCCTCGACCACTAAGTTATAGTCATAGGAAGTTACAGTTATAGTTAAAGCCAGATCATAGTTATAGTCATAGGCAGATAAAAGACTTGGCGATCATAGGAAATCCCCAAGATTGCCAAGGTAGGCATGGCGACCCTAGGTTCCCTGTGGTTGCCAACAGTTGGTTGGGCTAGAGCTCACTGAGACATTATGTCTCATCCCATTCCTTCTGGTGCAGGTTTTCAGGTAAGTCAGAGGTTCGTGACGAAGATCTTCATAGAGGTACTGGATGGAGTGCATTTGCTCGTTGTGTACCAGCTCAGAAGCTTAGTGGACATTTGTATAAGCATTGTATAAATATTGGATATTTGTACAGACGAGTAAACTTGTATTCAATCTTTGGTGATGTAATATTATTATTATTGAAATTTTTAAATGTATCCAGTATCAGTTTAACGCACATGCTAATATACTAGTTAAAGTTAGTATGGGTGTTACATCCAATACTTTCTACTTGCATAGGCCCCATTAAATCCATATGAATAAGTTCTAGTACTTTAGTAGTTACCTGATGAACTAATCTGGGATGAGACTTTCTTGTTTGTTTACCAATTTGACAATCACCACAAACATTGTCCTCATTGATCTTCAGATTAGGTACACCTCTGATAGCTTCAGTACTTAGGATTTTCTTCATGCCTTTCAGATGCAAATGTCCCAGTTTCTGGTGCCAGAGCTTGACTTCCTCTTCTGAGCTCATGAGACAAGAAGTCAGGCTTCTTTCTTCTTCAGACACCCATAAATAGCAGTTATCTTTGGATCTGCAGCCCCTCATCTGAACCTTACCTTCTTGATCAGTCACAAAACACTCTTGCTTGTTGAAATTAACCTTCAATTCTTGATCACAAAGTTGTCTAATACTGATCAGATTAGAGGTTAAACCCTTCACCAACAGCACATCATTCAGTCTAGGTAAGCCTTCACTGATTAAATCACCAATACCCAGAATCTCACCTCTTGCTCCATCTCCAAATGTCACATAACTTCTGGAATAAGGTTTGATATTGCTCAGCAGCTTCTTCACACCAGTCATGTGCCTCGAACAACCACTATCAAAATATCAGTCCTCTCTAGAAGTGGCTCTTAATGAGGTATGAGCAATCAGGCCTACATTCTGAACCTTAGGTTTCCACACTTTCTGAACATTGTGTCTGGGTGCAGCTGGCTGCACTCTTCTATATTGAAAGTGTTCAAGGTAACCATACAGTTTAAAGCAAAAAGGTTTAATATGCCCCTTCTTACCACAATGATGACAGATCCAGGTGTGATTCCTCCTTCTTCTGTTGAACTTCTGGGGTTGCATCTGAACATGCTTCTGAGGTCTCATCTGAGTATGCTTCTGAGGTCTCATCTGAGTATGCTTCTGAGGTCTCATCTGAGTTTGCTTCTGTCCTTGCATCTGGGCTACCTTCTGAGGTTTCATCTGAGATGTTCCAATCATACGATCATGAGTCTGAGTAGCAGGAACAAACTGTTTAACTGGATTTTTCTGCTTGAGGTTCAAACTCTCATCCACAAATCCTAAACCAGTTTTTCCTTGTTTCTGAGCATCCAAAATTTCCTCCAACACATCAGTAGCAGTATTCATCATTCTAACCTGCTTTTTCATATGCTCAAGTTGGGAATTTAGCTGGTTCACTTCTTCTTTTAATTCTGAATTCTGCACTAGAAGTTCTCCTTTTTCAGCCTCCAGTTGAAAAATAGTCTCCTTCTGATCCAGAACTTGTTTGCACACTTCAGCACTTCTGGTATATAGCTTCCTATAGTTGTAAGCCAGTTCATCATATGAGGTTTTAACAACATCAGACACAGATGAAGCATCAGACTCTGAGCCAGACTCTGAAAATGTTTCAGACCCTAAAACAACTTCCTTCTTCAAGATAGCTCCTGACCTTACTACCAAGCTTGTATCATACCTACGAGATTCACTAAGAGCATCTTCTTCAGAATCATCATCAGACCATGATACATCCAAGCTCTTTTTCTGCTTCTTGAGAAAAGTGGGACATTCAGACTTGATATGCCCATAGCCCTCACACTCAAAGCATTGCACACCTTTGGCTTGGTTACTTTTCTCCTCAGACTTGGTCTTCTTCTCATCAGTTTGTTGCTTCTTGTTATTGAATCTGAAATTCTGACCTTTGGTCTTGGATTTTCTGTCAACCTTCTTCAGAATTTTATTGAATTGTTTTCCAAGCAACACTAGAGCTTCTGATAAATCACTATCCTCCTCATCAGACTCTTTATGATCACCAGCTCCTGAATTAACTGCAAATGCTACTCCTTTCCCTTTCTTATCAGGCTGTTTGCAGAATGCTGTCTCAAAATTAAGCAAAGACCCAATCAGCTCCTCAACCTTCATGGTGGTGATGTCATGAGCTTCTTCTATGGCTGTAACCTTCATATCAAATCTTCTGGGCAGGGATCTGAGGATTTTTCTTACTATCTTTTCATCAGACATCTTTTCCCCAAGTGAATCAAAAGAATTAGCCATGTCAAGCACATTCATGTAGAAATCCTGAATAGTTTCATCTTCCATCATCTTCAGGTTCTCAAACTTGGTGGTCAGCAACTGTAACCTGGACATCTTCACCTTAGAAGTTCCTTCATGAGTTGTTTTTAAGATTTCCCAGGCCTCCTTTGCAACTGTACATTGCTTGATGAGTCTGAACATGTTTTTGTCAACACCATTGAATATAACATTTAAAGCCTTTGAGTTTCCATGTGACAGATCATCTTCAGCTTTGGTCCACTCTTCTTCAGGCTTCAGAACCTCAGTTTTGTTACCATCTTTGTCCAAAACCACAGGATGATCCCAGCCTTTAAGCACAGCTTTCCAAGTTCTGCTGTCAATGGATTTCAGGAATGCACACATCCTGGATTTCCAGTACTCATAATTTGTGCCATCAAGTAGGGGTGGTCTGTTGACATAGCCTCCTTCTCTATCCATGCTTGCCAGAAATTAACTCCTCTGGATCTCACCCAAAACACAGGCAGGGTGCCTGCTCTGATGCCAATTGAAATTCTGGCCAGGCAAAAACAAAGAGTAAACAGGTTCTGAACCTAACAGGTTCTGAACTAAACTTAGCACAATTAACAACAGATAAACAGCAGAAATTAAAAGTGCAGGAAAGCTAAAGAAGGCACAAGGTTTGTTAACCCAGTTCGGAGTAAACACCTCCTACTCTGGGGGATACCAATCCAGGAAGGAATTCCACTATAGGAATTAATCCTTATGACTCAAGACACTGACTCCCAGTTCCCAGCCTAAGCAATTAACTTCCTCCTAGTCTTGAATTCTACCCAACACGTTGAGTATTAGAGACCACTAACTTCCTATTCAAGTAACAAACCTGTTACTGAACCCTTTAACAAAAACTACTCTGTTTTGAAGAAATACTTCAATAACAAACCTTCATTCGTACCTACAGGCTTAGAATGAATTTACAACTCAATAAAACCTAAATCAACTCAAACAAAGAGTGGTGCACAAATAAAGCTAACAGCTTAAAACTCTAAGACTCAATTCTCTGATTATCTTCAATTATGCGTATGTCTTGAATAGCAGCAACATTCCTCCTTTTATAACCTTCAGCAAGTCTCTTAATTATGCACCAAATCTTCTGAATTAGATTTGTTTCTGAATTATGAATGATTTAATAAGGAAACAAATAAACCAGCATTGAATCTTTTAAAGATTGCTTCAGAAAAAATACGAGCTTCATAATTTAGAGCCAAATCTTCATTAAATCTTCTCCAATTCAATCAGCAATCTAGAAGCAATATGCGAAGATATATCCTTGTAAAATCTCGCCAAGATTTGTGCCAAAATAACTTGTAAAAACGCAGCTTCTGAAGAAATCAACACAGCTACAGTGCGTCTGATGCTTCAGAAGCACATTTCAGCTTCTGAAGTAACTTTCAGGTTCTGAAGGTGATTTCAGCTTCTGAATGACTTCAAAATGAAAAACTTGCAACTGAAGATTTGTTCTACACATTAAGATGCTTCTATTCAACACATTGGATTTGCCAAAATATGCAGCCAATACCAAAATACTCAACATCACATACACGACAACAACAACAACAACAACAACAACAACCAAAATAGATCTAAAAAGAATAGATTTTGGGGTTGGAGAATTTACCAGAGGAAGAAGAAGTGAAAATAATAAATCTGAAATGAATGGATTTTGGGGTTGAAGTTCAGAGGAAGAAGAAGAAGAAGAGATTGGAAGGTGGTGTTGGTGGCTGGTGTTGGTAGAGAGAAAGAAGGGAGATTGAATCAAACATGGCCAAACTGCAGATTCCTCATGTGCCCCTTCCTTTTTTTTTTATTTTTTCTGAATTTTTTCATTTTCTTCTTCTTTCTCCAAGTGTTCTGATTTTGTGTTTGTTGTGTTATTTTGTTGCTGGATTTGTAGTTGTTGGTTATGTGCTTGTTTTCATCTTTAGTGATGCGTCCATTGTTGTTGGAATCAAGTGTATGAAAATTGTGAAGAGAAATGTTGCTATGTTGCTGGGTTATTCATGTGATAAAGTGTATGAAAAATGAAAAATTTTGATTGGTTGTTTCATTGATGTGTTTGATGGATTTGTGAAGAGAAAGATGAAGCAGAAAGAATGTTACTAGGTTGGGTTTGATGATGAAATTTGGGGATGAAGGGGAATAAAAAGATTTTAAAAAATATTTTTTATTTTGTTTAACTTTTCTTATATAAATGTATTTTTTCATTAATAAAATAGCATTTGCTGACATGTACAAGTGTTTTTTCAAATGTGATTTTCCACCTAAACCCCTTTTTGGCCACATCATTAAAAAATTGGACACATCAGGGTTTTTGGAGGGAAAAATTGGAGTTAGGACCAAAAGTGTAAAAAAAATGGTAGTATAATGACAATTTTGTTTGGTTTTAAAAAAAGATGACCAATTTCGTGAGATGATTAAAATACGAGGACCAAAAGTGTAATTAAGCCTATTCAATAGGATCATTCAATTCAACTCCAATAATCTCATGGACACCAACGTTCCTCCAAGGCCTTAATTAGGTGTACGTTGATAATATTCTCGTTTATAATATGGTTATCAATTCAAGTATTAGTATTTCATTATTCATCATTCATATACATAATGTAATACACATAAACACATGCATGCGCTGAGTATGGTTTTACATGGCCGTATCTGAGGCAGGACGAGAAGGGAGACCGTCCTAGGCCCAAAAAAATGAGCACGAAATTTGGGCTCCAACAAAGTAAAATTAGGGGTTCGTTATGTCCTAAAAAAATTATTTATATTCTAAAGGGAGATGTGGTTGTTAGTAATGTGATTAATTCTTTGTTGACCTATTTATAATTTCTTTGTATGGACATTTGAGTATTAAATAAAAAATTCAATGTTTTTTTTGTATGAATTTTGATGTTTTTGTTAGATAATTTCTTAATGTAGTAAAAACCATCATCTTCAAGTAAATTATTTTCATATTTTGGAAATTTAAATTTTTTATATATGCATTATTTAAGACTCAAATTATAGGTTCGCTCTAGACCACCAAAATCTCAGAACAGGCCTTGTTCTATCCTATGAAGTTAGCTATAGAATATTGAAAAAGCAGAGTCATTCCTGCTTTTCTCACCTTGTTTATATATCACTACTGAATTGATGGAAAATTCTGGTTATGAATAATCAATATTTTTAAGTCATGTTCATGTTATTTTTTTGCAATATACACTAGTAATCAATTGGACTTTTTTTTAAAACACATCTTATCAATTTTTATTTTTTTTGGGGCGTCATTTTTCATACTTTATATTTTGTATTTATTTATATACTTCAAATTACCCATAATCAATGGGATCTAGTAGAAATAATTGATGTGCAATGTGTGTGAATGTTGTAAATTCTCGTACTCGAAAACATCAAAAGTTATGCAAAATGATATAATGTAACAACAGAAATTAAGCCATAAATCAGAACAACAGTTATGCAATCACACCATCTAGCCCCACATTTAAACACCAAAAACACTCAACAAAACAGACATTAAAAAACCAGCACCCTTAAGCCAACATGTTTTGCATAATAGACTTGATCTCCATGCCATAAAACCAGACCACACAACATGTGCTGCAGCGCCCAAACACCATATTACAACAATCAAAGCAAACTTTGCTAATAGCCTTGAACAAATCAACAATTTGTATTTCTCTATTCTCACCAATCAATGATAACACTTGAAATTTCCTTTGGCAGTCCAGTTAATTACCAAGGCAATTGCAAGCCAAATAATTACAACACCATTTATCTATTGTAAAATCAAAGCACTAATCAATAAACACTATTCAAGGCATAAGGAATGCTAAGATACATATGATACAAAGACTAATCCACACAAAAATATAATCACACCGACTGCGAAACTCCGACCACTGACCCAATAACATGTCAAGAACTATAGAATCCTAAACACACAAGTGGTTGTGTTCACTACTGATTAATGTCTTGACTAAACCTTTTATTACTTTAGATTTTAGCAAAAACCAAGAATTAAACTTAATAATTTCAAACATCTGGCTCACGTGGATTTCCTTTTGACAAAAGACAACACTATTCCGAGCTATTTGTGTACTGAAAAATGAAAGTGGCATACAAACCTGCCTGCCTAGGCATGGCTCAACCACCACCATGTACCAACTACCAAGGGTATGATTTCTCAAATAGACACTATTTTGCTTAAACTTCTACAAAAAGACTTACAAAGAAGAAAATTATAATTAAGATTAGTCTTGTAATAACTTTTTGAGTCATTTTAAACATACAAATTTAGGTATAAGTTCAACTTAACTTTTGCATATTAATTGTTTACTGATTCTCTCATTTAACTTCTCAATAAATATATATAAACTAATAAGAATTTTTTTCATAAATGCCCTTAGAAATAATAGTATATCTCTTTACTTCCTATCAGAGCTTTGACTGTCACTCAATGACACTCCACCTCTAGCCTCAGTTTTTGCAAAATCAATATTGTGAAAACCAAACACTACAATCAACAAATGAAACTCAAGGAAGTTTAAAACCTAAGCATTAGTTTGGTTGCATATACACTGATCAAGCCGATATGGAAATCTATACTCAAAAATCTAAAGCATGAACATAAATGAAAAACAACCTAGAAATAGAATATAATACCTATGTAAATTAACATCTGTCTGGTTTGAAATGTGGTTGCAACGGTTAGCTGCGCACACCATGTTTATAGACTTTAGAGGTACTCTTGGAATATAAGTATTTTAGTGCAGCAACAATTTCACCAATGGTTGGACGGTCTGTTGGATTCTCCCGGAGACACATATCAGTTATTAAAAGCAGATGACGTAGACCTCGTTTGCGGAAGTGTCCTTGCAAAAGAGGGTCAACCTTATGCATAAACTCTCTTGGTTCATTCAAATATGGGAGACACTGAAAAGAAGAAAAAATAATGTAAGTGTAAGAAGTAATTTAACATGCGAGATAAATATAGATACAATCATCTAGAGAGATCGAAGATATATTATGATGAATCAATCTAAAAGGAATCACCAATTTTGTAGCACCGACATTTCTAATGAAAGGTGTGTCAAATGTCTAACATGTGTCAGTGTCCGACACCGACATGTAAATGCTAAGACATACTTAAAAAATGGATTTAGTTTTAAAGAAACCATTCAAACTAAATATTTACCCATGAAACTAAGTATTGCTCTCCTGCTTCCCTACTAGTATCCAGGGCTCTACGTCCGGTGATCAGTTCCAGCAAAACCACACCAAAACTGTAGATATCGGATTGTTTAGTTAATTTTCCACTCATAGCATATTCTGGTGCGCAATAGCCTTCAGTACCCATCACTCGGGTGGAAACATGTGTGTTGTCTCCAACCGGTCCAAGTTTAGCGAGCCCGAAATCCGACAGTTTTGCACTGAAGTCGTTTTCCAGTAAAATGTTTGAAGATTTCAAGTCTCGATGGATAACCGGTGGATCTGCTTGACAGTGGAGATACTCTAGACCTTGAGCTGCTCCAAGAGCAATCTTTATCCGACAGCTCCAACTTAATGGTTCTTTGTCTTGGCTAACATCTGAAATGAAAAATAAGTTATGATCTAATTGATGTGTTTTGTCATATAAAATTGGTCCCCAAAAAATAAAACAAAGATAGTATCTAATAAAGCATCCTAATCATTGTTCTTCTCATAGGTTTTATACAAGTATAGCCCAATGTTCAAAACCATTCTCACTCGGAAACTATTAGTTGCTTAGGGCCCCTACAGCAAATAGCACTAAGATCTCAAAGGAATACATGTGATGTATAGCTAAAAGTTAAAAAAAAAATACTTTACAAGACCAAGACAAATGAACTTAAATCTTTTTTCACATTAAGTACAGAAATTGTGCATAAACAAAGAATGAAAATATTCAGCTGCATCATAACTATTATTAATACTAGTGAAAAGACGGACACTAAGTGTCCGTTTTTCCGCACTTTTTATTACGCTAACGTTTGAAAATTATGAACGATGTTTTTTTATGAAATTTTGATTTTGATTAAACGTAAAAATATAAATGTTTTTTGCTTTCAAATTATAACAAATCAAACTAACTATGATTATCTATTTCAATGACACCAACAACATAACAAAAAAATAATCTAAATTCTTATTTTTTTTAATGACATCAACAACAATCTTTATTATAGAAAACGTTGTTTAAGGGTATAATTGGGATAATGAAAAAATAAATATAGATATATTCATCTAGTTTGTTACACTTTTTAAAGGATAAAGGAAAAAAAAATTGGACATATATATACTTATATCATGTTTGTTACACTTTTATTTTAATATTTGAATTTATTCTTTTCTATTTGTTATATGTGTTATTTGTATTGAAAGTTGAGTATAATATTGAGAAGAGAAAAAACCAACACAAAAGAGGCAAAACATGTTATATATATATATATATAGAGGACATATCAAGTGAGAGGAGTTGTTATAGTGAGAGATGAGAGGAGTAATTAACAACCGTCCGATTAAAACCAACGGTTAACATGCTTTCGACTTTAAAATATGCTAAAATGTGATTAATTTCCTTCTTCTCTGTATTGTTTGGGTTTCTTTTGCCTCAGCTTTAAAACCAACCGTTCCTATGAATTTCCTCAATCCCATTACTTGGATGCCCACAAATTTCCTCTTATTCAGATTTCCAAATTTGAAAAAACCTTTTGTTTCTACCTTTGGATTCTAATTTCAACCTAATTTTTAAGCAATTAAATTAATTTATGAAATTACAAAGAAAAAAAATTATGAAAGAAGAAAATTTTATTTTATTTCAAAGAAGAGAACTGTTCGATTGAAAAACATGAATAGCAAGCCCTCATTCTTGAATATCTAAGCTTTGCTGTTGATTTTTTTAAAAAAAGTTTATGTCTTTAATATGATTTTTGTTTGGGAAGAGATTGACAACAATGATTCTTTATATCTGTGAATCTATTGCTGCATAAATGGTAAAAAACTGGAAAACACAATTCTTTGTTTATCTTCTTTACGTTTGACACTGTGGGAGAAGGAAAGATGCAGTTTTTGTGTTGGAACCAGAGGAGAAAGGGAAGTGGCGCTTGAGAAGAAGGGGAAATTAATCACATGGTTTTAATGGGTTTTAAAGCTAAAAGAATCTTAATCGTTGTTTTTAATCAAATGATTGTTAATCACTCCTCTCATCTCTCACTATAACAACTCCTCTCATTTGATATGCCCTCATATATATATATATATATATATATATATATATATATATATATATATATATATATATATATATATATTATTAAGTGGCGGCACGAGAGGAATAAATAAACAAGAAAAATGTTACCAAAAAGATGATCTTCAAGACATCCCTTAGGCATGTATTCATAAACCAAAAGCATTTGATCTCCATTGGTGCAATAACCAATTAACTTAACAAGATTAGCATGACGCAGCACGCTTAGAATATCAACCTCTGTCATAAATTCGTGACAACCTTGACCACCATCAGGGTTTAATTGTTTTACCGCAACAAGCTGCAGATGGAAAATATAACAAACATTTCTAACTTAAAGACCAAAATGAAATAAAAATAACTTAAGAGAACTAAAGTATATTTTAGCCAAAAAGAATTCATTCATAATCACAATATTGAAATGATCAAAGTCCTAAAAGTTACCTTGCCGTTTGGGAGACGACCCTTGTAAACACTTCCAAAACCACCTACCCCTAGCAATTCCGTAAAATTTTCTGTCGCAGTTAAAAGCTCATCAAAACTAAAACTAGTGCTGCTGTGACCACCACTGACACTCTTCAAGTTTCCTTCTAAACATATTAATTTCTTCCTTTCACCCTCTGCACATTAATAACTAAAATCATCACTAATTCCAAACAAAAACAAAAAAGCCGCTTTGAATCAATTATGAGGTAAAAAAAAAATTTTATCTAATCAAAAAAATTTGAATATCAGTGGTTCGGTTTAGACGAATACCAAAAAAAAATTCCGATCAAATTTTATTTAACAATTAAGAATAAAAATAATCGATTATGTTTGAAACACATGAAATAGTAAAAAAGATATATTGAATTTAATTGATAGTTTTTATTTAAAAAAACTAAAAACCAACAAATAATAAAATCGCGCAATATTCTTTCAAAAAAATCATGCAGTGTTGTATTTGTTTAATTTAACGGCAAAGGATGCGTTTAATTTTCTTCATCTGGCGCCTATTTCTATCGATTGGGCTGCTGCCATTTGGAGACCATGTATTCAGGGATGAATCTAGACATTCAGTGTATGTGTGGCTAAAAGTTCAAAGAAAAAAGTAATACAAACTATATTAAAAATAAAAAATAACATTGTTAGATGCAATAAAATTACAATGAAAATTGTCTCTTATCCATTTGTTGAAAATGAGCTAAAACATTGTTAATTGTTAAAAGAACATTTCTTTCTATATAAGTTACAAGACGGTCATTCAGTCAGTGATCACCTATTTTGTTACATAGTTGATTTTCATAACTTTCGTAGTTAAAAAAACACGTTCAAGATTTACAATTGCTACCCAGAAGAACAAAGTCAAGTTCAAAAGCTTATAAACCATAACAAATGTGTTGCACTTATTTGTTTCGCGCGAAAGAGAACTGTTTTGAAAGTTCAAAAGCTTATAAATCATAACAAATGTGTTGCACTTATTTGTTTCGCACAAAAGAGAAGTGTTTTGATATAGTTGTGTGTTTTATTTATTAAAAAAAAAAACTTTGGGGATGGATGTGTGGCTTTAGCCACACATTAGATCCGCCCCTGCATGTATTCCTCCTTCACATTCTTTTGTCTTTTGGAGGTTGATGCATCATAAAATGGCGACGAATGAGAATCTTCGTAGTCGGGGTTGTTCCATTGTATCTGTGTGTATTCTATGTATGAGGCAGGATGAGACTTCAAATCACCTGTTTTTTCAGTGCCCTTTTGTGGTGCAGCTTTGGGATTGACTAGGTTCGAAAATGCGACGTGTAATAGATGTTACATATGTTTCCACTATGCTTTCTTGTATTCCTTCCCCTTGCTCATCTCAGGTTTCGGATTTGTATATTGCAGCAATTGTCCACACTTTGCATTCTCTATGGATGGCGCGAAATTTTTAAGATTTTCTTCAGACAAGGTGTCTTTGCATGCTACGAAGATTAAAATTTCGTATTCGACTACTTTGAGTGGTAACACTTCTACAGGGAATTGTCTGCACTCTGACACTTGGATTGTAGAGGACTTCATGTTTTCTCCGCATCGTCGCCGCTTTAAAGAGATTGTCACTATTTTTTGGAAACTTCCATCGGCTCCTTGGATTAAGGTCAATACGGATGGATCGGTGGTTGGTTTTCATTCTGCTTGCGGCAGGGACAACAAAGGTACCTTATTGGGGTGTTTTGCTAGTAATCTAGGCCCTTTTTCGGTGTTTGAATCGGAAATTATTGGGTATATCTTAGCTTTCGAGCATGCGGCGCAAAACAGGTGGTTGAATGTTTGGTTGGAAAGCGACTCCACTAGTGCTTTACAGGCGTTTAAAAATGCGGTTGTGGTTCCAATCCGTCTTCGCAATCGTTGGTATAATTGTTTTCATTCAGGTGTTCAGGTTGTTTCCTCTCTTATTTTCCGTGAAGACAATGCTTGCGCTGATAAGCTGGCGAATCATGGACACTCGGTTCAGAGTGCTTGGTGGTCGGATTCTTTACCGGAGATTATTCGAGAGCCTTTCTTTAGAGACCGTTTTGGTTGGCCTACTTATAGATTTCCCTAATTTTATTTTCCTTTCTCTATTTTCTTGGAGGGTCGGGTCTAGCCCCCTCTTTTGTACATATTTTTCCTATTTTTTAATAATATTAATTTTATGGGGTCGGCGGTAGGGGGTGTTCGCGGTGCGGTTTAGATCGGTTTTGAGGTAAAATGTCATCCGATCCAAAATAAAAATCACATGCGGTTCGGTTCGGTTTGAATGACTGTTCTAAAAAAATTCAAAACGATCCGATCTAAATATATGTTGTTTAATTTGGATCGGTTTTTGGATATCCAAAATGCAAAATATATAATTTTTTATTCACTCTTTTTAAGATATAATATTGTATTAATATTAATATTACACAAACACCTTAAAATAATAGGTTTGATGCAAAATATATTATAAAATAAAAATTACAGTATGAAAATTATCGATTCTTTTTTAAACATGAAGTAATAATAATATTATAGATTAAATTAGTGCAATATATAAGATTAAAAACTAATAAGCAACATAATAATGCAACATATAATACTAATAAAAGAATAAATAAGTATTAATATTTGCTTTTGCGGTTCGGTTCGGTTTAGTTCGGTTTTGAAAAAGTGATCTAAAATCTGATCTGATCTTAACGGTATTTTACAAAACAACATTCAAGCACATCCAAAAATATTCGGTTTTTTGTGGTTTTCGGTTTTTTTGGATCGGTTTGCAGTTTTATTTTGGATCGGTTTGGATTTGAACACTCCCTAGTCGGCGGCAAAGGATAAGAGACTCTCAGAGGTGCTAACCTAGTTGGGATGTTTGCAAGTTTCCTGATGTTTGTCCGCCCCTTCATTCAGTAAAAAAAAAAACTCTCATTTCTTAATAAAATCAAGGAACAGATATGCTACGCATGACAAGGTAACAAAGGACAACATAACGAAATAATTTGGTAAAAGAGCATCTCGTACCTGATGTGTTTGTTCCTCCATTCCCTGTAAAATCCGCACAGCAACGTCAATAATATTAATAATAATATTTATTTAGAAATAAATAAATAAAATTGATGAAAAAAATTGGAAGATGAACCTGCAGTAGCGAAAGTATTGTCAACTTGCACACAGCTAACATTTTTGTTGCAAAGATAAGCGAAGCAAGAAAAACAACTCATATCTTCTCCCACAAACTACACAGAGATAAAGTTAAACTTAAAAATTGTTCAAAAGAAGTATTAACAAACACACAATTCTTTTTTTCTTTCTTTGCTACAAAAATAGTTATGGTAATGAAAAAACACTAGCCCACAGCACCGAATATATTGAAAAAAAAATATGTGGTAAAAATTTATGGAAGGTATTAATTAGAAAAAAAATGACTCCGGCTGTAATTTTTTATTTATAAATAGAAAGAATAATAAAGGAAAAAAATCAAAAGCCAATGAATTTTTAGTGCACGTGATGATTCTCATTGTGCAAAGGTACAAACTGTGCAATAAATAAAATATAGGAGCAAGCATTAATTCAAGGCAAAAATAAATATGTGGAGAAAGATCCCACAAATTGTGTCAAAGTGGAAAATTGATTTATGGCTCAACACGAGCAAAATTCTAGCTCACATATCCAACCATTTCACAGGTTGGTCGGATGGGTTTAATCGGGTTAGCCCATTAATATTAATGTATTCAATGCAAATCATTGTAATTAATATAAGGTTAAATATGTTTAGTCTTTATAAAATATTTAAAATTTCGTTTCTAGTCCTTGCAAAACAAAATCACACTTTTTTAGTCTAAAATAAAATTATATTCAATTGATTGTTTCATTTTATTATGCATCCTTTAAAAAAATATTTATAATTAGGGATGGATGAAGCATTATATATAAATCAAAAAATATATATCTATATTATTATTTGGTAAGTCTTTACGTGGTGATCAAATAAAAAATATGTAAATCACTACGGTTATCTACTAAAAATTGTGAAGAACAAACTAAATGACTATTTAACCAATCATCATCTCTAAAAAAAACTAATCATCAATTTGTTTTTTTAAGGATTAATCGTCAATTTATTGTTTCTTTTTAATGAGAAAAAAATGAATTTAAAGAAAAGAAATCGTGGATCAGTATGATTCGTGAATGAGAATATGACTTTTTTTTAGAGGGTGAATGGGAATATGTTGATGATATTGATATGAAACAAGGATTCTCAACAACAACAAAAATTGAAAAAAATCAAGGATTTTTTTTTTTGAAGAATGAGAAAGAAATCAAGGATTGTCAAATTGAATAAATAGTAACAATACCTCTCAAAATAATAATAATAATTCCCTAAAGAAAAATAACTGTATAAGTACCAAAAAAACAATAATAATATTTTTTTAGGGAAACAAGAATAATATTATTAACATACACACAAATTAGCAATCAGGAAAATTAACAAAAGTGAGCGTAGCACCAAAGAGACGGAAAATGAAACTTCATGATACGAGTAACAACATAGATGAATTTATGAAACATACCTCAAATAGAGGCTTAAAGATGTTTTCTATGTCTTCTTCCTTTGAACTTCTACCACCCTTCTTGATTTTTCTCTTAATTCACACTAATTACTTCTGTACTTTTTCTTGCGTTAAGGGAGGCTATTTATAGAGATGTGACGATGCAAATGGACATGGAAGACCGAAAAAAATGAAATCAAATTGATTGTAGAATTAACCAGCCATTAAATTGATTGGAATTATTAATTAGTATAGAGTAATGACTGCATTTTTTTAAGGAATATAATAGAGTAATATTCAATTTTATCCCTCACAATTTTCTCGGAACACAATTTAATCTCAACAACAATAAAACTCAAACCAATCTCTAATGTTTTTTATATGTAGGCCAAATTAGTCCATGACTTATTATAATAGAAGGATTAATTTGTCACCAATTTGAAAATGTCAAACACTACTTTGATATTATTTTTTATCGATGACTACATTTGACCGTAAAAAAAGTGTGAATGATCAAACGAAATCTTCGCTCATTAAGTTATTTTTTTTATTATTCATTAATCCTTAGGTAAGATTAAACAGTCATCTTTTTAAAATTAAAATGATACACAATTTTGAAGGAAAATAAATTATATGTAATTTGAATCAAATTGTGTGTTATTAAAATTAAAATATTTGTTTTAGAAAAATAAAATAGGGAAGTGTAATTTTTTGTTAATTAAAGCAATATTAATAGCCATTTAACGACCATCTCCAAGGGAATTTGAGTTATCAATATTGAGGTAACAAACTAAGCTCTTACTTCTTTCAAAAAAAAAAAACTAAGCTCTTACCATCCAATTACTACTAAAAATGTTTGATTGTCACCTAATGAAATGTTTTATTTTAAATGAATAAAAGAGATTTCGATTATCTCATAAAAAACGATTTAGATTCAATTGGTTCTTTCATTTTTTTTTATCTGCACATGGTTATATATGTATATTATATTTAAATCAAAAATTAAATTTTTATTATATGATAACAGAATTAAAAGAGAATTTAGCAAATCCACACTCTCTTTGGTTTCAACTGGGGCTGGAAATGAGTCGATCTGAGTCGAACTCGTCTGAGCTCGACTCAATAAGAATTAGTTCGGTTCGAAACTCAACTTGAGTTCGACACGAACCTTTTTTCTGGTTCGAGTTCGGCTCGTTTAAAGTTCACGAACAACTCGGCTCGACTCGTTAGGTTCAGTTCATTAGCTCGAATAAAATGATTTAAAAAACAATTTTTTTTTACCATTTTTATTTTTTATAAGGCAAATATTAAATTAAAAACAAATAATTTTTTAGGCTAAAATATTAAAAAGGTCCCTGCAAATATGCCTCATTTGGCTTTTGGTTCTTGTAAAAAAAAAAAAAATTGTTTTTCGTCCTTGCAAAATATTTTGTTTTTTAAAATAGTCCCTAGGCTCATTGAAGTTGCTAGGTGGCACTCTGATGCTGACGTGGCAGCATGCTGACTGTGCATAAGTGCCCACGTGGCACTCTGATGCTGACGTGGCGTATGCCATGTGGCACTTTATGCACAGTCAGTATGCTGCCACGTCAGCACTTATGCACAGTCAGCATGCGCCACATCAACATCAGAGTGCCACCTAGCAACTTCAATGGGCCCAGGGACTATTTTAAAAAACAAAATATTTTGCAATGACGAAAAACAAATTTTTTTTTTACAAGGACCAAAAGCCAAATGAGGCATATTTGCAGAGACCTGTTTTTATATTTTAGCCAATTTTTTAATTACACCTTAAAGTCTTAAACTTCCAACTAAGGGAAGCCGCAATTAACGCATAATTTGCATTATACATTTGCTTTGCACTGCTGCCTTCATTAATACACACATGAGCTTATTATATATAGTGATGCTCCTCTAGGTCTGTTTGGCAAGACACAAAAACAAGCTTATGTCTTATAGATTATAGCTTATAAGCTTGTCTGGCAAGGTTGTTTTGAAATGTCGGATGTGGGACTATTAAAATGTGAATTTGAAAGCTTAAACCAGAGATAGTATTACATATTTTAGCATTCAACAAACTCCACTTCCAAATTCTAATATATATATATATATATATATATATATATATATATATATATATTATCGAGTCAACTCGTGAACCAACCGAGTCGAACTATATACAGTTCAAGTTTAGCTCATTTGGTTCATGAACCAACTTCAACGAATTATTTGTCGAATCGAGTTCCGAACTATTGTCGAGTTGGTTCGGTTCATTGTCAGCTCTAGTTTTAACCACGTTTAAACAATTTGTCAAAAAGAAAACCACGTTTAAACAAATCCACGTCAGCACATTGATTGTTTTTTTTAAAGGAAGCACATTGATTGTTGTTAAAAGCAAATGATGGATTTTAATTGAGCAAGCGTTTTGTTTATTTTAACTGAGCAATAGTCACGGGTTCGTAATAAATATGTGGCTGAAATATGTGTAAAAATAAATAAAAGACCAAGTTCTGCCTAAACTGTGTTCTTTAAAATGCATAAGTTTAGGGTTATTTGGTCCGGAATCACCTCAAACGAATAAACTCACAGCATTTAGATTAATAGTATAAAATTATAAAGACTTAATTACAGTTTTGACCCCCTAAGTATCACGAACTTGCGATTTTGGCCCCCTATAAAAAACAATAACAAATCAGCCCCCTAAGTTTACCCCCTTTTGCACTTTTGGCCCTCTGGTCCAATTTTGACCCAGTCAACGCACATGTGGCACCTCCCTTAAGTGAGTAGGATGCCACGTGTGCAATTTTTATTTAAAAAATAAATATAAATGCCACGCGTGTATTTGTAAAATTAAAAAAAAATAATCTTCTTCTTCTCCAATCTGCACCACCACCACCTCCCAATTCCCCCACTGCACCACCACCACCTCCCTCCAACAACCACCACAACACAATCAACAACAACCACCGCACCACCATCTTTAACACAACGCAGAACTTCCTAACAGTAATCGAAACTTTTCAACCTTGTCAAAGTATTCTACCACCACTGTCTAGCTCCGTGAAAAAGAGAAGACTGAGGAGCCCTCTGAAAGATAACTCGAAAACACAGCCATTTCCGTGGGGGACTAGGATTTGCGCCAGGGTGCAAAGACTCAACCACTTATTTGCAAATTCTGTAAGTTTCAAAAAAGTGACAAAGTTCATCAAGGAGAATAGGCACAAAATCGGAATAGGAATTGAGCGAAGGGATGAAATGGGAATCAGAATTGGAATCAGAGGAATGATTGTGGCTGCAATTCGTGGCTTGTAAGCATATTCTTCATTCAATTTTGTTTTCTTCGCGACACCGATGGTGGCGGTGCATTCATAAACCCATTTACAGATCTAAAGTGAAATGAATGAGGTTGAGTGAGATTGAGTGGTATGAGAAGAAGGAGACAAGATCATGTGGCAGTTAGATTGGGTGAGATTTTAAAAGGAGTGATTGGAAATGAAAAAGGATGTGGGAGTGAGATTGGGTGTTGGTGGTGATTGTGAATGTTGACTGTGAAGGAGGAGAGAAGATGAAAGTTGATGATGAAGTGAAGGAGAGGAGACGGCACAGGTGGAGGAGGAGCTAATTGGGTGGAGGGAGGTGGGGATGTTGCTGGAGGAGGTGCAGCGAATTATTGTTGTGGTGGTAGAGCAATGGCTGAGGAAGGTGGTTGGAGAAGAAGATGAAGCCCACGTGCTTCTCTTTTTTTTTATTTTACAAATACACGCGTGTCATTTATATTTATTTTTTAAATAAAAATTGCAAAAGGGGGTAAACTTAGGGGGCTGATTTATTATTGTTTTTTATAGGGGGTCAAAATATTCATGTCACTAGATCTGCAACATTGAATATGCCAAAATCATAGATAAAACACAGTGGAAAATCCAAATTTTTACACACCGTTTAAAATTGAATGGAGTAATTTCTTTCTCCCTCCACAACGGCCATATTTAGCTTTTGTGGTAAATACGTGAAACATCATCTAAAATAAATATGGTATGATATTATTTAGTAATTAAATGTTTTCTATGTCGGCCATTACACAAAAAAAACGATTATTTTGATATTGTTTTTGTTTGGTTTATTCTTATTAGTGTCATGTGTATCTTCTTTTTTTGTGTAGATGAAGTGGGAAACACCGCTATTAAACATAGAATCTGAAGTGAAAGATCTTGAGTTCATCCAACACACCACGAAGGATATACGATTTAACAATGTCAATATTACTGATTGTGTTAGGACTTATAGATGTAGCATCCGTATCTTCAATAGCATAGCCAAATTAGTAATTTGCGTAAAAAAAAGATAAATTAGTAAATTAAAATTATAAAATAAAACGCTTAATAACACAACATTATTGAGATGATGATAGAGGTATTATATATGGCAATTCTTATTTACCCATCAATAAAAGGTGGGGTAAAGGTTACCTATCTAAGTTGGCACCAATAAAAATTGTTCATTTGTCTTCCACTATTTTTAACTACTATTTATGTTATAAATAATGGAAGACAAATGAAAAATTTTAATTGGTGCCAACTCAGATGGGTAATTTTTACCCATCTTTTATTGAAGGGTAATATAATCATTGTAATATATACTTAAAAAAAAGATGACTTATTCATGTAAATCATCCCATCAAAAATACGTCATTTGAGTTTTCGTCCCTGAACTTGCTAATCCTTTCAAACAACAACTACAAATATTAATCATTTCACTTTTGATCCTGATCTCATTTGATTATTGATGTGGTCAGAGATTCATGATGTGACATTGACGTGGCATAAGCTGACTGGGAAATGACCATGATAACTCGGCAAATTATACGAGAAATGACCATTTTGCCCTTAATGCCTCCATAAACTCGCGAAAGGACCAATTTGCCCTTCTCTTCTTCAAAACCCTTCTTCTCCCTTCTCCCAAACTTGCTTCAATCTTCTTCTCCCCGATGAAAAGGTGCACACTTGCTAACTTACACCTTAAGAGCCCGTTTGGTGCGCAGGATAAGGAGACATGATATGATTAGAATATCCTATCCTGACTCAATCCGTTGTTTGGTGCGCCAACAGGAAAGGATAAGTTTAACCTATTTCTAATCCTATCCCACTCCCCCTTTTTTATTTTAATCCTTAATTTTTGGCGGGTTACAAACCTGATAGGATTAGAAACCGCTTTCACGTTTCACGTTTCAGCCGTTTCTTCTCTCCCGTCCATCTTTCTCAACTCTTCTCTCCCGTGATCCCCTCTCTCTCACTCTCAGGTCAGTCCTCTCTCTCTCTCTCTCTCTCTCTCAAAACCTTCATGTAGGGTTTTCCCATGAATCAATTTATTCTTCTTCTGATAATATTGTTGCTGATAATACGTTAAAAAAGGGGTTTGGAAGTTCACGAAAAACTCACGAATTAGACAACAAAAGAAACAACTCGCCATCATGCTTTTTAACGTGTTCAACTTTAACTCCTCTGAATCTGATTTAATATAATATTAAAACCAACACAAAAAAATATATTTGTCTTACTTTGTTGGAAAAATAGCTTTGCCTGCAATGAACAAAGTAGAAGTCCATGGAGACACGTTTAGTAACACTGACACAAGTGGTGTTGGGTGGCAAACTGTTAATTATCAATACCTTTTGATTTTAATAAAATATTATTTCTGCTATTTATGTTTTTGCTATTTATTTGCTCCATATAGCAAATCAAAATATTGTTTCTGCTATTTACCCAGCATCCTTTTACTATTTATTTCAAAAATTTCTGCTATTTATTTGTTTCATGATAATACTATTGTTTATGCTATTGTCATTTTGATTGTGTTTGTTTGTTTTAATATTGTCTGAATGGTTACGTGAGTACTCTCAGAATACTTGTTCCTTTTTATAGGTAAAAATGGATGATTTACAAGAACAATTGAATATGATGCTCTATCTAATTTTGCAACAATCGTTTTTAGATATGGTTGAACTTTGTTTTCAAATTTTAATGATAGTGAGTCATTCCTCAATATGGCTTTATGAAAATCATTGCATTAAGCAACAACCAATGGATAGAGAAGGATTAAGGGGGGAATTCCTAGAGTTTATAATCAAGAGAGACGATGTCATATCTGTTAATCAACTTCGGATGGATATTAGATCATTTCGTTCATTGTGTTGTCTCCTTCGTAATGAAGGTAAATTGAAAGAAGATGGATTGGTATGTATTGAAGAACAAGTGGCTATGTTCTTACACATATTGGCACATCATTCTAAGAATCGTGTAATTAATTTCCTATTTAAACGATCAGGAGAAACTGTTAGTAGGTATTTTAATCTAATGTTGAATGGGATCTTAAGATTACATGAAATACTTCTTAAAGCTCCTGAACCTGTCCCAGATAATTGTTCGGATGAAATATGGAAATTGTTTAAGGTACGTTTCTTTTTAGGAATTATTTTGAAATTTTTATCTGTTATTTTCTTTACTACAAAACATTCAATTTGTAATTGGATATTTGTTTATAGAATTGTCTTGGGGCACTAGATGGAACACATATCCAAGTTAATGTACCAGCAGTTGACAAGCCTCGATATCGTAATAGAAAAGGGGATATATCTACCAATGTACTGGGTGTATGTTCTAGGGATATGCAATTTATTTATGTGCTTCCTGGATGGGAAGGATCAGCATCAGACTCGAGGGTATTGAGGGATGTTATTACTAGGAAGAATGGGTTAAATGTTCCAACATGTTAGAGAAATCATGTTGATTTAAAATTTAATAGTGAAAAAATATTTTTATTTGACAAGTGTGTTTTATTATAGGTTATTATTATCTTGTGGATGCTGGGTACACAAATTCTGAAGGATTTCTTGCTCCATATAAAGGGTGTCGTTATCATCGGAGTGAATGGAGACATGGATACACCTTCGAATAAGCAAGAGCTATTTAACATGAAACACTCTATGGCAAGAAATGTGATAGAAAGGACTTTTGGATTGCTAAAACTGTGTTGGGCTATACTTAGGAGTCGCTCATACTACCCAATTCAATTCAAATTCGCATTATAAATGCTTGTTGTCTGTTACACAATTTCATTCGAAGAGAAATGTCTACTGATCCAATGGAAGAACAATTAGGCATAAATTTGGAAGCACAACTACATAATGAAGATATTGCACATGCTGCTCCTATAAATACGATTGAAGGAAGTGAGGCATGGTCTAATTGGAGAGAAAACTTAGCAACAGAATCATGGAATGAATGGCTTCTTAGACACATGAATTGATTGTTTTATTATTAGTTTATTTATTTATGATTTCAATATGGAGTTAGACTTGGTTGGTCACACTTTGATCTATTTGAAAATGGTCTACTGTTCTGGTTTGATTGTATATTTTTTTGGTTTGATTTCCTATTTTCCTGATTTGATTTCTTTCCACTTTTACATGGTGATTTGAGGTTGTGCTGAAACTAAATGAGCGCCGTATTTTGATTAATTTTACCATTAATATTGTTTAAATGTTGCATTTTTTTTATAGTCGGTCGTGTTTTTGTGATTGATAATTTGGTAATATCATAGTAATGGAATTTGAGACATGCAACAAACCAACAAGCAAAAGAGAGATCGTAGACAATGGTCTGACCTGGAGGGTGAAGCATTACTTGATATACTAATTGAAGTTGTGAACAAAGGTCAAAGAAGTGACAACGGACAATTCAAATCACATACCCTAAAAACACTTGAGACAAAGTTGGAGGAGAAGTTTCCTGGATGTGGAATTAAGGTAAAACCGCATATTGAATCGGCTATGAAGAGGCTAAGGACACTTTATGGAATAATTTATGATATGTTAAACCAAAGTGGATTTGGTGGAATGAAGAGACAAAAATGATTAATGTGGATAGTGATGAAGTTTGGACGGAGTATGTAAAGGTTAGTGTTTATTAATATATTTTTTTAATGTTTTTGTTTGCTACTTTTGATTATTTATAAACATATATTTTTTATTCTTGTGTAGAGTCACCCAAATGCAAAAGATTATAGGTATGCACCAATCCCACTTTTTGACAAACTTGGTCATGCTTTTGGAAAAGATCGTGCTACTGGTAAAGGCTGCTCCTTCTGCTGACAATGTCGAGGAGATCGATAGAGAAGAAGAATAACAATTTAATGGCGAGGAGAAGGAAGAAGAAATCTCACAGTCGCCTTCTATTAATCAATCTAAAAGAAAGATTGACCAAATGGAAAACCAATCCAGAAAAAGAAACAAAGGTGCAAATATCATTGCTCAGAGTATATCTGAGCTAGGACAAACTTTTGGGAGTATACTTGAAAAAAGCTCAGAACGATTGCTACTTATCCGTATGACAATTTAAAGTTGATACAAATTTCATTTTGTCGATATATTTCTTTATTGATTTTTACTTATTTTAGTGGTACTTTTTTGTTTGAATATTTTAATTTTTAGTAGTGCAGGTGATTTTTTTTTTTTGCAATTATATGAAATTATTTAATTACTTATTATTTTTTTATTGTCAATTAAAAATATGAAAAAAAAAATTCTTCATAAAAAGTATGAATTTGTTTCACAAGGAGAACTTTGTAATTTAAATAGAATATATTTTTTTATCATGTCAATAGAAAGTGTGCATCAAACGCAGGATATGATAAAATAATGCTATCATCTTTTTTATCAAGTGTGCACCAAACGCGTGATAGGATAAATATTATTGAAGGTGAGAAAAACACACAAGAATGGGGGGGGGGGTTGAATTGTGTGGGTAAATTCTTTTCTTTCTCAAAACTTATGTTAAGTTCAGAATCTGATAATGATCAGTTCTGAACTATTTTCAGAGTTGTTTGTGCAGCGGATAAGAAGTAAATGAGAAAGGAAAAGAGAGACACAAGAGTTTTTATACTAGTTCCTTCCACAAACTGGAAGTAGTCTGTAACACCCTAACCCTTAACCGCCGATTATTAACTTTAATAAAGAAAACGTTAAGGACATAGGAAGTTACAACATGATGAAATCTCATTTTCATAAACATCAACACATAATCAAAATATATTTGATTCTCAAACAGCAGCGGAAAAATAACAAACAATTGCTTATAACCAAGCACTGCATATATTACACAAAAATATATACATAAGATTTTCAAAAGAGGCAATTCAACAACAGAGACTATTGCCAAATCTATACACAAACGTTCAGATACCCCAAAATGGTGTTACAAATATCAGAGCCCTAGACTCTAACTAGGATACAACACCTAGTACCAAAAATGTAAGGATAGCTAAGCTATGCCCTCACCACTACAAAAGCTCCAAAACAGCAAAGGGCTATTCCTCAACGATAGCCTCGCCAACCTGATAATCTGGATCCCCAAAGATCCAGCAAATAACACATAACAGAGAGTGTTAGTATCACAAACAATAAACATGTATAAATATCATATAATTATACATAACCAAAACTCAACACGTAATTGACAACACACCAAACTCATCAAATACAAATACCACTCACAACCATTATGCACACATAATATCACTTAACATACACACTAATGTCAATTAGGATGCATGCCTCAAAATACATTCTCTAATGCATGTGGTACCAAATCATTTCGGATAAACTTATATCCTTATCAAGCTCTCTTGATAACCACGCTCTCATGGATTTCATATCCGCTCCGGATATCATCAAATAATGAAATGCATGATGTTTCACTTAGCAAATATATGATACTCTTATCACTATACTTACTAACACAACTAATTATCAGCTCTCTGATAATTATCTCAACAATAACAAACACAAACAACACAACTAATTATCAGCTCTCTGATAATTATCACAACATCCACAACAACAACGAACACCACTACTAGGCTCTCATGGCCAAATCATAAGACACAACATGAATATACTCACCAAGTTCAACAATCTCAACTTTACTTGAACAATTACTCTTTAGGAAGCACTAAGAATAAGTTAAAATGGTGGGCAAGGTTTCCAAAACATGTTTTAAGAATGCAATAGCAAAAAGCCATCCCCGCGCGCACCAGGACCCTCAAAACAGCTCAACGAAGTTGGCAAGTACAGGGTTGGTCGCTACAAGCGAGCCCTTGGTCGCTACAAGCGAGCCTGGTCGCTACAAGCGCCAGTGTGGTCGCTACAAGCGCAGATAGGCAGGGAATTATCCTGTCTGGTCGCTACAAGCGACCATCCGTCGCTACAGCGACCATATCAGTACACAGTCATGTAAAAATCTGATTTTCCACCATTTTAGCCTATTCAAGGTTACCCAAAGTTCCAGGACTTGTTAAAAACAACTTTCCATCATAAAACATCCTTTAAAAACAATCACAATCAAGGATTGCATCTAGCATAGAAGTTAGGGTTTAAAACACTAAACTTTTCATAACTTTTCTTATGAATTCACAACACAATAACTCTCAATCAAACATACTAGCATCATCACTTAGCATTCAAGCAAGTAAAACATAATCATTAACAACTTTTAAACCATAAAAACTCTCTATCAAAACCTAGACAAAGTGAGGAGAAGTTTGGGATGGAGAAATAGACATTCTCCCCTTCTCTTAATCACTTGTAATCAAGTAATACTAACTCTCTTACCTTGAAATCAAAGTTCTCTAGCAACTCAAGCTTCAAATCACTTGCCCTAGGTTTTTCTCTTGCTCTTCTCCTTCTCTTCTCCTCTCCCACGTTTTCTTCTTCTCCAAAAAGAAATGAATAGTGTTTCAAAAAGTTTTGTGATAATCTCTTATAATCCAATCCAATCAATCTTGGCCATCCATTCTTACTAACTCTCAAGGACTAATCCTAGCCTTTCAATCCAATCCAAGCTCACTACTATCATAACCACTTGATCATTACTACTCATAAACCCCAAAAGCCCAATACTATTCATCCTCTTGGCCCAAAACTCTAAAAACTCGATTACGAACTTATCTTCGCGTTAAAATAATTATTTCTCTATTACGAGAAAATATTTTAAATACAAAACCATAAAATAAAATATATAAAAATATAACATACGAAAATAGGGTCGTTACAACTCTACCCCCCTAAAAAGAATTTTCGCCCTCGAAAATACCTGAAAACAACTCTGGATAGGAGTCCCGCATCTTGCTCTCAAGCTCCCACGTCGCATATTCACCGGCTGGGCCTCCCCAAACGACTTTCACCGATGAAATCTCTTTGTTCCTGAGCCTCTTCATCTCTTGTCCTTCAATCCTTAAGGGTACCGTTACAACCGTTAAATTCTCTCTCACTTGTATCTCGTCCGACTCAATCACATGTGACGGATCCGATACGTATTTCCTTAATTGAGACACGTGAAAAACATCATGTAGATTCGACAACGACGGCGGTAACGCAATCCTATACGCCACCTTCCCAATCCTCTTCAAAATCTGATAAGGACCAATGAACCTCGATGCTAACTTCTTCGATTTCAAAGCCCTTCCAATACCCGTAGTCGATGTAACTCTTAGAAACACATGATCTCCTTCTTGAAATTCTATATCCTTTCTTCTCTTGTCGGCATAGCTTTTCTGGCGACTCTGCGACGCTCTCATCTTCTCTTGGATCATCTTGATCTTCTCGGTCGTTTGTTGCACAATCTCAGGTCCAAGCATCACACTTTCTCCCGATTCAAACCAACACAAAGGTGTTCTACATCTTCTCCCATACAACGCTTCAAAAGGTGCCATACCAATGCTCGAATGAAAACTGTTGTTATACGTAAACTCAATCAATGGTAAGCAAGCTTCCCAACTCACTCCTTGTTCCAAAATGCACGATCTCAATAAATCCTCCAATGATTGAATCGTCCTCTCCGACTGACCATCCGTCTGCGGGTGATAAGCAGAACTCATCCGCAACTTAGTCCCCAAAGCCTCTTGCAAACTTTCCCAAAACCTTGAAGTAAAACGGGGATCTCGATCTGATACAATACTCGACGGTAACCCATGCAATCTCACGATTTGCTCAACATAAATCTCAGCCAACTTTGGTACTAGCATACCGGTCTTAATAGCTATGAAATGAGCAGACTTTGTTAACCTGTCGACAACTACCCAAATCATATTGTTACCTTTCGACGTCTTTGGCAAACCGCTTACAAAATCCATCGCAATACTATCCCATTTCCACTCTGGAATAAACATAGGTTGCAATAGCCCCGACGGCTTCTGATGCTCTACCTTGGACTTCTGACAAGTCAAACATGCGAAAACAAACTCGGCGATCTCTTTCTTCATCCCTTGCCACCAGAACATTTTCCTTAGATCTTGATACATCTTAGTAACACCAGGATGAATACTTAAGTTGCTTCTGTGACCTTCCTCCAAAATCATCCGCTTCAACTCAGGCACATCAGGTACACATAACCTTCCTTGACACCTCATCACGCCTTTCTCATCGATCTCAACATTTACCTTTTTCCCTTGCTCGATGAGCGTCTTAAGCTTCATCAATTTCACATCAGACTTTTGTCTTTCCACAACCTCTTCAAGAAAATCATTTGTCAATCTCAACATCCCTAGCTTCACGCTTCTGGTTGTCCTTTCACAAACCAAACTGAGGTCTCTAAACTCTTCAATCAATCTCAGTTCCTTCGCCATCAGAGAAGACATATGCAGTGACTTCCTACTCAACGCATCGGCTACCACATTAGCCTTACCCGGGTGATAACTCAACTCAAAATCATAATCCTTAAGAAACTCTAACCATCTTCTTTGCCTCATATTGAGCTCCTTCTGATCAAACAAGTATTTCAGACTCTTGTGATCGCTAAAAACCTCGAATCTTGACCCATACAAGTAGTGCCTCCAAATCTTGAGAACAAACACAACAACAGCTAGCTCCAAATCATGCGTAGGATAATTCCTTTCATGAATCTTCAGCTGTCTTGATGCATAAGCAACGACTTGTCCCCTCTGCATCAACACACCACCTAGACCCATCTTCGACGCATCACAATAAACCACGAACGGTTCCTTCGGATTTGGCAGAATTAACACAGGTGCAGATGTTAACCTCCTCTTCAGCTCTTGGAAACTCTGCTCACACTTGTCATCCCAAATGAAAGCTTGACCCTTCCTAGTCAACTGTGTCAACGGCAACGCCAACTTTGAAAATCCTTCAATGAACCTCCGATAGTAACCGGCCAAACCAAGAAAACTTCGGATCTCAGTAACAGACTCTGGCGTTCCCCAATCTTGCACGGCTTCTACCTTAGCAGGATCCACTGCTATACCACCACTTGAAATGACGTGACCCAAAAAGCTAACTTTATGCAACCAAAATTCACACTTAGAAAATTTTGCATAAAGCTTCTTCTCGCGCAACACCTCTAACACAATCCTCAAATGCTCGGCATGTTCCTCTTCCGTCTTCGAGTATACCAAAATATCGTCTATGAAGACCACCACGAATCGATCCAAAAAGGAATGAAATATACGATTCATATATTCCATAAACACTCCAGGTGCATTAGTAACTCCGAAAGGCATAACAGCGTACTCGTAGTGACCATACCTTGTCCTGAAAGCAGTCTTCGGTATATCCTCCGCCTTAACTCTTATCTGGTGATATCCCGATCTCAAATCAATCTTGCTGAACACACAGGCTCCCACTAACTGATCCATCAAATCGTCTATCCTCGGAAGTGGATACTTGTTCTTGATAGTTGCTTTATTCAACTGACGATAATCGATGCACAGACGCATACTACCATCTTTCTTCTTTACCAACAGAACCGGCGCACCCCACGGCGATACACTCGGTCTTACAAACCTTTTCTCTAACAATTCCTCCAATTGTTCCTTCAACTTCTCTAGCTCAGCAGCTGACATACGATACGGTGCCATCGATATTGGACTAGTACCAGGTACGATGTCAATTGCGAATTCAACCTCTCTCTCGGGTGGTAAATCCAAAAGGTCATCTGGAAAAACATCTGTGAAATCACGCACCACCGGCAACGCATCAACCTCAATCTTCTCTTCCACCCTCAACGAAGCAAACATAGCAAACACGTTCTCTTGAGCCTTCACTGATCTTACCACCTCTCGACAACACATGAGCTTCGAACACAACTCTGGCTCCGGTTTTGGAAACTTAACCGTCCTCTTACCGCAGTTGATATGAACCCGATTAAATTCTAACCAGTTCATACCAAAGATAACATCTATTCCGCTCAACGGAATGCAGACTAAATCCATACCAAAGTGTCGACCATACATAGTGACTGGACAATCAACACATACTAGAGTAGTAGATACCGAACCACTCGCAGGCGTTTCAATAACCATGCGTCCCATCATATTTTCTACTTTAAGACCCAACCTCTTAACGCAATCCATAGAAATAAACGAGTGGGTAGCACCCGTATCAATAATAGCAGACAAAGGAGTATTATTGATAAAGCATGTACCTCTGATCAAGTTGTCCGCCTTCGCATCACCACCATCTAAGGCAAACACTTTTCCTCCAGCCGCTCTAGGCTTCTTACACACGTTGCTCTTATGACCCGCTTCCTTGCAGTTGAAGCAAACTAGACCTTTCTTGCATTGATCAGCCATGTGGCCAGGATCTCCACACTTGAAACATTTTCCATCACTTTTTGGGCACTCAAAGAAACGATGTCCCGGTTGTCCACACTTAAAACAATTCCTATTACCTCCAAACTTGTTACCACCACTACTCCCACCTTCATCAGGTTTCTTCCCACCTCTGCCATACGGTTTACCTCTAGCCATGTCTTTTCCCCTCTTCTCATTCGCGGCTTTGTAGTAATTAGCTTTAGCTTTACCATCCTTATCACATATTCGGCTCTTATTCACCAACATCGGAAAATTCCTGATCTCGCTAAACCCAATTAACTGCTTGATATCTGGCCTCAGTCCATTCTCAAACTTTACACACTTGTCTTCCTCAGCTTCCACCGTGTTGTAATGAGGAGCAAAACGACACAAATCTTCAAACTTGGCCGCATATTCAGAAACAGATAAACTCCCTTGCTTGAGCTCCATGAACTCAATCACCTTACGGTTCCTCTCGTCTGCCGGAAAATACTTAGTTAAAAACTCTCTTCGGAAACGAGCCCAAGTAACTAAAGCTCCACCAGCTCCCAACCTCTGACTAGCGTTTCCCCACCAATGATCAGCCTCATCATGGAGAACATACGCTCCCAGCAATACCTTATGCGCATCCAGACAACGCATAGCCCCAAAAATTCTCTCAACTCCTTCCAACCAAGTCTGAGCTCCATCTGGATCGTATCCTCCCTTGAAGATAGGCGGTTTGTTGTTCATAAACCTCTCGAGCCTCAGCTCATCTTCTCCGCCTCCTCTAGCTTGTTGTGCGGCTCTATCCGCAGTCCTACTAGCAGCATCCTGAGCCATGGCATCCGCCATCCGCTCCATCGCATCCGCAAGTGCTCGTTGCGCCATATCTACACACACACACCAACCACCACATAACACAAGTGAGAACACAGTGTTTAAGAAAACACAGGTTACACAAAGGGTATACTAAACTTAATTGATCCAATGGATCGACCTGCTCTGATACCAACTATTGTAACAACCTAACCCTTAACCGCCGATTATTAACTTTAATAAAGAAAACGTTAAGGACATAGGAAGTTACAACATGATGAAATCTCATTTTCATAAACATCAACACATAATCAAAATATATTTGATTCTCAAACAGCAGCGGAAAAATAACAAACAATTGCTTATAACCAAGCACTGCATATATTACACAAAAATATATACATAAGATTTTCAAAAGAGGCAATTCAACAACAGAGACTATTGCCAAATCTATACACAAACGTTCAGATACCCCAAAATGGTGTTACAAATATCAGAGCCCTAGACTCTAACTAGGATACAACACCTAGTACCAAAAATGTAAGGATAGCTAAGCTATGCCCTCACCACTACAAAAGCTCCAAAACAGCAAAGGGCTATTCCTCAACGATAGCCTCGCCAACCTGATAATCTGGATCCCCAAAGATCCAGCAAATAACACATAACAGAGAGTGTTAGTATCACAAACAATAAACATGTATAAATATCATATAATTATACATAACCAAAACTCAACACGTAATTGACAACACACCAAACTCATCAAATACAAATACCACTCACAACCATTATGCACACATAATATCACTTAACATACACACTAATGTCAATTAGGATGCATGCCTCAAAATACATTCTCTAATGCATGTGGTACCAAATCATTTCGGATAAACTTATATCCTTATCAAGCTCTCTTGATAACCACGCTCTCATGGATTTCATATCCGCTCCGGATATCATCAAATAATGAAATGCATGATGTTTCACTTAGCAAATATATGATACTCTTATCACTATACTTACTAACACAACTAATTATCAGCTCTCTGATAATTATCTCAACAATAACAAACACAAACAACACAACTAATTATCAGCTCTCTGATAATTATCACAACATCCACAACAACAACGAACACCACTACTAGGCTCTCATGGCCAAATCATAAGACACAACATGAATATACTCACCAAGTTCAACAATCTCAACTTTACTTGAACAATTACTCTTTAGGAAGCACTAAGAATAAGTTAAAATGGTGGGCAAGGTTTCCAAAACATGTTTTAAGAATGCAATAGCAAAAAGCCATCCCCGCGCGCACCAGGACCCTCAAAACAGCTCAACGAAGTTGGCAAGTACAGGGTTGGTCGCTACAAGCGAGCCCTTGGTCGCTACAAGCGAGCCTGGTCGCTACAAGCGCCAGTGTGGTCGCTACAAGCGCAGATAGGCAGGGAATTATCCTGTCTGGTCGCTACAAGCGACCATCCGTCGCTACAGCGACCATATCAGTACACAGTCATGTAAAAATCTGATTTTCCACCATTTTAGCCTATTCAAGGTTACCCAAAGTTCCAGGACTTGTTAAAAACAACTTTCCATCATAAAACATCCTTTAAAAACAATCACAATCAAGGATTGCATCTAGCATAGAAGTTAGGGTTTAAAACACTAAACTTTTCATAACTTTTCTTATGAATTCACAACACAATAACTCTCAATCAAACATACTAGCATCATCACTTAGCATTCAAGCAAGTAAAACATAATCATTAACAACTTTTAAACCATAAAAACTCTCTATCAAAACCTAGACAAAGTGAGGAGAAGTTTGGGATGGAGAAATAGACATTCTCCCCTTCTCTTAATCACTTGTAATCAAGTAATACTAACTCTCTTACCTTGAAATCAAAGTTCTCTAGCAACTCAAGCTTCAAATCACTTGCCCTAGGTTTTTCTCTTGCTCTTCTCCTTCTCTTCTCCTCTCCCACGTTTTCTTCTTCTCCAAAAAGAAATGAATAGTGTTTCAAAAAGTTTTGTGATAATCTCTTATAATCCAATCCAATCAATCTTGGCCATCCATTCTTACTAACTCTCAAGGACTAATCCTAGCCTTTCAATCCAATCCAAGCTCACTACTATCATAACCACTTGATCATTACTACTCATAAACCCCAAAAGCCCAATACTATTCATCCTCTTGGCCCAAAACTCTAAAAACTCGATTACGAACTTATCTTCGCGTTAAAATAATTATTTCTCTATTACGAGAAAATATTTTAAATACAAAACCATAAAATAAAATATATAAAAATATAACATACGAAAATAGGGTCGTTACATAGTCTAGTCCCCCTATCACTTACAAGGGATTTGAACTATAATCAACTGATTACAATTGCTCAAAGCACAAAGCTAAGAGTCTTCCAATGCTCAAGCACCTAGCAAGAGACTTCTAATGCTCAAGACACACAGTCAAGAGACTTCCAATGCTCAAGACACACAGTCAAGAGACTTCTATGCTCAAAACACAAAGTTAAGAGACTTCCATGCTCAAAGCACAAAGCTAAGAGACTTCTAATTGCTCAATACACAAAGTAAAGAGACTTCTGGTTGCTCAGCACGCAGGCTAAGACTTTGGGTTCAAACAGATTTTACAACAGAAAAACAGTTTGAGTTGAACACTTGATATACTATCAGTGGTGTTCACAAAATACAATTCAGTTTAAGACTCTAAACTTAAGAAATTCTAAGATGATAAGTTTGTAAGAATTTCAAAGAGTTTTGTGACAGACACGTAAAACAGAGTATAGCTTTCTGGTTTTTGCAGTGTTGTTTTTCTGTACAGAGTCTTGTGTTTCTTCTTCAAATCTTCACTCTTTTATAGAGGGTAAAAGAGCTGTTGAGATTTTCCAAAAATCCAGCAAAGAGCCGTTGCAAAACTAGAAGCTAGGTCCAACTGAAATTGTGTGCTGAACTGCAGAAAACAGAGCACGCAATTTTTGAATTGTTTTCCTTAAAAGCTGGAGAATGTTTCTTCAAAGGAGGCAACTGTTCCATTGAGTTGTTCTGACATTGCAGGCATTTAATGCTGACAGAGACAGTTGCTTTTCCTTAAGAACTCAGACTTCAGAAGCTTCTTCAGGAACTGTTCATCAGAAGCTCTCTTCAGAAGCAGGTCTTCAGACACACCCTTCAGAAGCACTGTTCATCAGACGCTCCCTTCAGACGCACTGTTCATCAGACGCACTTCTTCAGACATTGACTTTTGTTGACCTTCAGACTCAGCCTTCAGAAGCTGCTTTCAGACTCAGTCTTCAGAAGCTGCTTCAGACACAATTTTGCTTCAAACTTGCAACATAAGCTTCAATGCTTTCCTTCTTGCTCTTAGCTTGTTCTTCCAAAACCAATGTTAAATACCAAACATTAAGGACATGGTTCTGCACACTTAGAATCAAGCATTAGCAATTCCAATTTTCTTTTTAACACTTTGTTATCATCAAAACCCAAAAGAGAATTGTTCATACATTTTGTTCCAACAGTTATCTTGTCACTATCATATCCTATCCTTATCCATTTCTTTATCCTTATCCATTTCAAATAAATATGAAGAAAGTGGCAGGGAATTAAGCCAAGACACGTGATGTGGGCATGTGGGTTAAGTGACAGAGCACCTCGGATTGGGAAATATGTCTCACATATACCTCTTTCCGCTGAAACCAATTGAACAACGACTCTATTGTAGCAAGTTGCAACAATGTGACCCATATCTAGTAATGTCAACCACTTATCTTCGCATGCAAATCCACCACTATTTGTTGGAGGGTGTAAACTATTCAAGATATATTGAAAACGCTTCTCCGAACCAAATATCGGCAAATAGTCACTCTTATTATTTTTCAACTCTTGAATAAGTGAAATACGAACCAATACATGATTTTCCTCATCCATATCCATGTGTCTAGCTATGACCCGAAATCCACAATCACAATATCCTTTAACATTCAAAATATTTTCGATGAAAGGTTTCATGATCTTTGGGAATTGAGTTATGTATGGTAAATCCGGAATATACGGATTCGGGTGTCTAGTAGAGGTTGAAGCTTGTGAGCGGGATGAATTGCCTATACGTGCACTTTTCCTCTTTGGAAGTGTTGTCTTGGCATGTGATGATTGGCTATCAGGATTTTGAGAATTAACACGATCCCATGTAGAGAGGATTCGACCCGTGGATGACTCTTTCAGTGTATACCTTACCCTTTTAGGTGCTCCCTAAGTTACCACCTTTCTTGGAGGTGGAGACAACATTGTATCTTCCGGAAATGCAAGTTGACGCATCACCTCTTTGATGTGGAGTTTCATCTTGTAAGGGGATTTTTTGAGCCGTTCTTGAATGCCATTCTACTCCTCCATCACCGAAAAATCATCATCGACCTCTTCTCCGCATACACTCAACCTTTCCTGTCATACCCCAATTTTTGACCTAAAATTTATTTTTTATTCGTCTTTTTAGTTCGGAATTTTTCGTCGTCTCAGACGAAATTTCGTCAGAGAGGTATTTTAAAATACCTCATTTTTTTTCGTCCGGGTCCGTCTTTTTTGTTTTTATTTCTATCTTTATTCTTTTAAATATTTTTAGTGTTATTTTATTTAGCATTTTTATTGTTTATTATTTTATTTTATTTTTTTCTTCTTTTTTTTAGTTACCTTTTTTAAATTTTACAATCTGACTTTTTACAATTTGACTTTTTTTTATTTTCTACAATCTGACTTTTTTTTTTTTCATAATATTAATGTGTTTTAATTTGACACTTAATTGTCTATTATTGATTATTATGATCAGTAATGGCATTTAGTGTATTTAACAGTGGAACATTAGCCAAACAGGGGGGATACACGGTCAGAACACACAGAGAAATTTCACAAGAATTCATCAGTATTACACACACAACTCACGGTTTCCACACTCCTCCAAACACAGGCAAAAACAACAAAGGCCAAACATCACCCACCATCATCAAACCGCTACCAAAAACACTACTCAGCCACTATCATCATAAAACCACTTTCTCCTCCTCCATACACCACAGTACACGGCCACATCAAACCAGCCGCCTCCTTCCACCACTCAGCCCAAGCATAAATAAAAAAAAAAACCAAACCGCGCCTCCCCCCCTCAACCACCAGCACAACCACGCACCCATGGCCAACCACCCTTAAAACCACCACAAAACTTATCCTCACAACCGCACCCAGCCACTCACCAAGAACCCAGCCGCGCACACACTTCCTCCTCGCCACCAAACACGCACCATCACTCCCCAAACCCACTAAAGTCCGAACCAACAAAGCCAAAACCGAACTGAACAGAGGTATTTTTTTTAAAACAATTTAAATTTAGATCTACTCACTTTTGAGATTTTTTTGGAAAATCCGAGTTCGGATTTGAAGAGAGGAGAGAAAAGGATCTAAGAAACCACAAAAAAAATTTAAAAAACCAGAGTTCTGTGCTCCGGCGCGGTGGCGCCGCCGGCGGCCGCCGCGCCGGATTTCCATTTCCGGCCAGTTGTAGAGAGAAGGGAGAGGAAGAGAGAAGAAGAGAGCTAGAGAGAGAATTAGGGTGAAGAAGTGAAAGAGAGAAAGCCAGAAAGCATTTTTTTTATACAGCTCCCTTAGACCCAGCCCAGTTACTCGGCCCAGTTCAGCTTCTTCTTCATCCTGTTTTATTTTTTTCTGATTGCTGACCACACCCCCCCATTTTCCTGCTGCACCCCCTTTCTTCTCTATTTCATTTCCTTTTATTTTTTCTTTCTTTTTATTTCTTTTCTTGCATTTTATTTTAGTCCTTTTATTCTCACGCATTTTATTTTTATGCTTTTATCTTTAACACATCATGCATTTTTATTTTTTTTATTTTCCTTTTATTTCATGCATTTTCATTTTATTTTTATTCTTATCATATTTACTTATTCTTAGTGCATTTGTAATTTTTATTTTTATTTATTACTTTGCCATCTTTTAGAATGTATTTAGGTACGATGTAAATATAAATGAGAATATGCACCGACACTCACACTTTATTTATTCTGCTTTAGGTCTTTTATTTATTTTTATTTATTTCGCTTAACCAAAAAATACAAAAAATATTAGGTTAGTTTAATTTTAAAAGGGTTTCGTGGTGATCCAACGTCACCACGGAAATCCCTCGTTTTAACTTTTGGTTACGTTTTTAGTCTTAGTTCATTAAAACAAAAAAACATGCAAATAATCAAAAATCACAAAAAATCTTTTCTTAAATAAACCTTGATTTTCAATCAAGTGCCCATTTTTCTCTTTTATTTTCTTTAAAAAATCATTAATCCACTTTAATTACACTTTAATCATTTTCAAAAACAAAAAACATAAACCAATCATATTTTGCCACTTGGCCTTTATTTTATCTTTAAAACCTTTTTCAAAAAACTAAAAAACACCTAAACAAATCAAACGGCATTTTTACCCCGAACTACGAGGTTTTGATCCCTCACGGGTACGTAGGCAGAGGACCTTGTCCTTCCAAATCATAAAAAATACAAAACATTTTCTTTTTCTTCACTATTCCAATTCTTTCTTTTCTTTAAAAAATAATAAATAAGCAAGTTATAGCCAAAATAAATAAATAAAATCAAGAGGTTCTCGTAGAGTACTACGAACGTTTAGGGTGCTAACACCTTCCCTAAACGTAACTAACCCCCGAACCCTAAATCTTTTAATTTATGGTAATTTAGAACTTTTTCCCATTTTCTTTTAAAATTAAAAGTTCAGTCGTGAAATAAAATTAGTGAGTCAACGCTAATCAATAGCTTGATCTCCGAAAATCACCGCGACATTTCCCAATGAGGCTCTATTTCATCCAATCGAATATGCAATTTTTCTTTTTTCTTCATGGCAAGAATGCTTGCACAATGCAAGTCGTATGATGTCTTTTGAACACAACCACAATCTTTCTTAGCAAAGCTGAATGTATTGGACAGCTTTGCTTCCTCAAAGATAAAACACAATGCCGGTCTAGATACATAACCCTCCAACAAATAGTACAAAAAGTCTCCTTTGTATCTATGTTCTAAGACGGTACGACTCCTCCCAAAACTTGCTTATATCTCGGACAATTGGATAACCAACATCTTGTCTATTTCATCCCAACATGATGCCAAATCTCCCACACTACTCCTCAAATATTTTTTCAATTTTCCATGAGCCGATTCAACAATGTTGGTGGTTCTACAACCAAGATGCAAGACTTTATCTGTCCATGCCCTCACAAATTTTTCCTTAACGATGTTCAATATTTTGGTTTGAACATAGTTAAGGAATTTTGGAAATGGTTTGCATACATCTTTGAATCGCATTACCGCACTTGCATATGCATCCTTCGTAGGAGATTCCACCAAATCTTTCCAAGCATCCATGATTTTGTCAACAATTTCACTTGCCTTCGCCTCTTTCACTTTCTTCACTTCTTTGCCATCAACTTTGACATCCTTCGGCTTCTCTTTGACTCTACGGTCCATGATGCACTTAGCCCTTACATTTTTTCCAATATGAAAATAACAAAGTAAAGCGGCGGTTTCAGGGAGAACTTTGGCAACGACGTTCATCAAAGCATTGTCCCGGTCCGTGACAACCACCTTAGGCATGTTGAGTTTTGAGGATAAAAGACTAACCAACATCTCAAGTGCCCAAGTAAAGTTGTCCTCTTTTTCAAAGGCAAGAAAGGCAAAACCAACCGAATATGTCATGTTGGTAGAGGTGACACCAACAATCTCAAATAATGACATTCTATACAAGTTGGTTTTGTAGGTGGAATCCATGACCAAAACAGTCGGAAAAGTGTTAGACATATTAATTGACTCCGGATGAGCAAAAAAAATGTCTTCAAGAGTGGTTTCCTCACTATTTTCTCTTGTGAAATAGACGTATTTATGCTCCTCCAACTTGGAAATCAAGTATTGCATCTCCGTCTTGTCACCTCTTATCCTCTTTCGCCATCTTGTACGCGCACGCACTGTACACTCTTTTTATAATCGTCACACTTTCTTGGTTTTTTACCTTTAAATCCGTTAAAATATTCCTAGGCAACACCAAGCTTTTTGTCATGTTGATAACTCTCATCTTCTCCTCCTTTTTTAGTCTTCCCGCAAGAAGGTGGCCACCTAATTTTGGCTCCAACTCATGGTTGTGAATTCCACAAAGCATGGCCAACCACCAATCACTTGAATTCTTCTCAAAGTAACCACACAATCTAAACGGACAATCACATTTCCTTGAGTTCATGCCTTCAAGCTTCAATTTCTTCTTCGTCTTCGGTGGTTTGTATACACCACTCCTTTCACACTGCAATGTAACCATTGGATTCTTTAAACCAACCAAGCAACTCATCTCGCTCTTTCCATCTTTCGTTTGTTAAAAAAATGAGGCGGTGTTTACTTCATAACCGCGAGACTTGGCAACACCGGTAGGTACCAGTTTAGGTTTTTCTTCAACATGAGCTTGAAATGGAATTTTGACTTTAAGCTTCACATCAACGGTTGGTTTGACATCAACGGAAGCTTCGCCAGCAGCTTCAATTATGGCTGGTTTCGGCTCAATGCCATCATCCACCATATTATCAACCATCACTATGTCTATTGAATAGAAAAATAACAAGGAAAAAAATATAAATAACTTGCGCAACAAGCTAAGAAAGAAAAATAAAATCGGTGCAAAATTTCAAATTCTGGGCACCAGCTTGACTTAAGTCACGCTGAGCTAACACCTGCGTGAGTTAACTCACACAGAGCTTCATCATGAGTTAAGTCACGCCCAGGTCGTGTTCCAGACAACTAAACCTAACTCAAAAACCAGCAAAATCAAGAGAGGTTATATGGTACATTACCTGATCTTTGACGCTTGATGAGCGTAGAAACTTGCATCCTGGCGATTTGCAATGATTTTGGCTCAAGATTATGCTCCAAAAATTTTCACTTTGGGGTTTTTTGGAGGTGAAGAGGAAAAAAAATGTGTTTTGAACTTGGAACTGCTGAGTTTTGTCCCAAAATAGTAATGCACGCAGCGTGAGTTAACTCACGCTGCATTCAGCGTGACTTAAGTCACACAGGGGTATTTTGGTCATTTTTTCGGGAGGGAGCAATTTTATTTGTGGGAAGAGCAATTTTCTATTATCAATCTCCCAATCAACTCAAAATAAAGAAACTAAAAATCACACTAAAAATGAGTATAAGACATTTTTTTGTCAAAACATACAAAGAAAAAAGGAAGACATAACTTTTTTTCTACTATTGATCACCAAGATAGACCACAATTAATCAACTAACTTAATTGTTTTTCAAAAATAAAACTTTACATTGAGAATCAGACTCCACAAATCCCCGCATAATATATTATTGGGGAGAGACGAAGGGTTTTAAATTGCTATCTGAAGAATCAGAGTAAGATTAGTTTCATAATCGTTCCAAATAACTTAAGAGCAGTGTTATATCTCCAGAAAGGGAGCATCAATTCACGAAAAAAGAGCAGCCAATCACAATACACAGCTTGCCACAATACACGGAGGGAAAAATAGGAAGTGAACAATAAATCATGCAATGAAAACTTGCCAGCTAGAAAAATTCGCTAGGCCTATCCTTTGCTAGAAATATCATTTTCCATAAGTTAAACTTGTAGAAATACTCTATGAAACCAGTAAGATCCCGTTTGGTGCACATGATATGATAGAGATAGGATAAGATTTGAAACTGGATAAGGATATGAACATGATAAACATTTATTCTATCACATGTTTGTTGCACACATGATAACAACCATAATATCATATATATCACAATTAAATGACATAATTAACCTTGTAATTAATTATAATTAAATATAATTAAGTTATTATTAATTAGATACAAAGCTATTATTGTCAATCGTCTTCTTCCTTTTTTTAGGGATGCCATAATCTTCATTCTTAAAGTTCAATTAAAAAAAATCATGACTTCTTCAATTAAAAAAATTGTTTACCGTCTTCTTCCTTCTTCAATTACAAAGTTCTATCAAAACCCCTTTGTGTAACTTCAACCTGTAAAAAAATTCATACACCAACAACAACCTATAAAAAACTTACAATTACAATCCAAGCTCTTACCAAACTAATTGTTGTCTCTGTTGAAAATAATACGAAATTCCAAAACTCTCTGTTTCATCTCTTTTCAAATTTGACTTGAATACAAAATAGACAATCAAGAAAGAAACAAACAAACAATTAAGCAGATTGAGGAAAAAGTGATTGTAGGGTGGAATTTGGGTCAGATCTGTAACAAATAGAAGAGATGAAGTTGAAGAGTTATGGATGAAGAGGTAGTGGTCGGTGGATGGAGAGCATAAAGAATATGAGCGATGAATTAAGAGAGGGCAAAATAACATTTTAGTGCTAATCATGATAATATAATTTTAACCCACAAAAAATAACAAAGAGTGAGTATGATAGGAGTAAAAATGAGTTTAAGTTATTTTTTTTCTATTGACGCACCAAACAACAAATTGAACAGGATATGATAATTTTATCATATCATGTCTTTCTATCATGAGCACCAAATAGGCCCTAAAGTGTTAAAGGCCTGAACTACGATGGTTTTCAATTAAAATAAATGACTCTACGGAGTACAGCAAATCTTTCAGAAGTTTTGCTAGTTGAACGTTTTAGCCTAATCTCATGAAGCTCCACACCTAGATGCAGGATGTTGTATAGCTAAATCAAAGTACTCATACACACAAGAGATCAAAATTTTGATCTGCCTCATTCCAGGTTTCATATATGCTAACTAATTAACAAATATAATGTGCAGAGGCATACTAGTATATATATGTAGTGCGTATATATATAGTGCAACGTAGTAATAGTTGACAACATCGTAGGAATCTCTTTGTTTCTAGCTTGTGTATTGAAGTGGGGCAATACAAATATATTTGGACCACAAATTATTAATTGGTGAACAACATTACGGAGTAGAAATTAAGTGAAGTTCAAATTATTAATTGAAAGGTGAAGGAGACTGGTTCAGGTCCTAATCACACAGGTATTGGAGTTGTGGTACCGTCACTAGAAATTCAATGATGCCATAGGTAGACTATGGCGCTATGCACATTTAATGTGATTTCTGTGCATCTCAACTTGAAGCATCCATTGAAAAACCTGACCCTCTTTATAAGATCTCTTGTTCAAAATCTTCCATTAATGAAAAAGAAATCCACTTTATCCTTTTTGAAATCATAGGGCTGTTTCTATTACAAAATTCTTTTAAATTTTGGAGAAACGAATCGCATATGTGAAAGGTTATACTTAGCATTGGGGTAATCCAAGATACTATGTCCATCATATCATGTTTATGTATTTCCCATGTACATATTGAATTGAATGCTGTGTATGAATATTGCCTATGCATTCAAAATATAACTATGACAATATATAGCATGGTGGATCAAGAATTCTATCTACTCTATGTTATTAAAATTTGAATAGTTAAAGTACATTTTTTTTGCTAATGAAAAGCATCGGCAAAAGAATTGTTTGTACAAAAGATCTTTTAACCAAAAATTTAAGACATTTAATACATGAATCATATCTATTACGTATGACAATTGCTCATTAGGCACCTCAAATTCGCTATCGTTCGTGTCGTAACTCCCGATTGACTATTTTTGTGTGTAAAATTCGAACGAGTTGTAAATTTCGATCAACTATTTTTAGTAAGATGAGCAATTTTGAGGTGCTTAAAGAGCATATTGTTTTGAAATTGGCCAAAGCCCTTCTTTTGGACTTCACACCAAAAATTCATCATCACAAAGTGTAACATCCCTTTGATGACAATTTACGAAAATGAGAGGGTGATCCACAAATCACGACGGGAATCACTCAACGCTCTCAACGGACTCTCCCTCTCCTAAAGGTATTATTCTCATCACGTTTCATTCACCTCAATCTCTCACTGACGTGAACTTTAGAGTATTTGCATGTACACTATCCTAACTGGAGAGCTCATGCCGTTGTCCAATGTCACACCTTAATGACATTGGTCGTTGTTCAAGATCCACCTCAGATCATACATCATTCATCTAGCTCATTTCTAATCGATATAGAACCAACCACTTACACTTGAATTTTAACACCTAATTTTTTGCTTAAAAAAATAACAATGGCATTGGCAATATGTATCTTGGTGGATCAATATTTTTTTTCTACTCTATGTTAACCATCCATTAAAAAATTGAATAGTTCAAAATTCATTATTTTTCCTTTTTACACTGTTTTTAGCTCTCCTTTTTACACTGTTAAATATGCTATGCATATTACCACATACAAAAAAAAGTTTTTATATATGTAAGTCAATGGAATTCTTGTTATGAGCTTGATTTGTCCAGGCTATAAAGTATACTTTCATTGAACCCACGCATTGTAAAAGGTTATTTAGCTTCCTTCTTAATGCATCTACTACCATAGTTTTCAACCCCACTTCTACAACAAGCACAATGGTGGGAATAATGGAATATTTACCATGATATTAGTTAGGCAAACGAAATAAAAAGGAAGGGGAATAATTTACATCATTCAACTCAAAAGTGATACGAAAATGCGCTTGCATGTTGATTAATAATTACCAAACCTTTCAAGACGTGGGTACCCTAATTTTTTCAAACTCTAGCTTACTTCTACCCCCATTGTGAATATTTGACATGACCAAAAGAGTTATTTAAAAAATAAAATCTACGAGAACATTAGATGATATAGGGGTGTGGATCAAATCCTTGAAATGGCCCAAAGCCGAATGATGATCTAATAGGCCTTTTAGCTTTTCTCAACATTCCGTATTCTTTATTCCTCTGGAAATGCATCTACTAGTGATAATTCAGTAACTTTTTTTTTTTTCCCTTTTGGAATGATTCATCGTTCCTTATTGACTATAGTTGTCTCTCATAAACGACCTCAAGGGTCGTAAAACATTCTGCAATAGTAGTCATAAATCATTTCATAAAAAAATAGTATAGTTCAACTTGAGGATTTCATAACACATATGGGAATTATGGGGAAGTAATTAGATATGTATAGAAAGTATATGTTGTATAATAGACCAGTTGTGCCTATGCGTTTCTCAATACATGCAGGGTGACACAATATATTTCATTTTAAAAGCAATATGCAATTTCAGTGAGGATGGGCCTTCCTAATGCATATCTATCTATGTGACTATGTGTGCCAAATTATACTGGTGGTTATTATTATTATTTTTTAAAAAAATTGTTTTTTCTCTGAAGTAGACAAAGAACGATAGCCAAAGTTTATGAAGCGCGGTAGAGGATGATGACGGTGAAGCTCCTCGGCATGGATCCTTTTATAAGTTAGGTTTAAAAAAATCAGTTGGAAACTTGTTGAGGTCGTTGAAGGATTCGCGTCGTGATCCACAAATTACCCTCTATAGATTTAACCTTGCCGATCCGAAACAATTAGTATACTCAAAATGCACAATTAATTAAGCATTGAAGAGTTTATCTTGATTATAAGAAGAGGGGAAAAAGAAAACTTCTCTTATTTTTTTATGCTACAAACTTTTGTAAAAAAAACCAAGTTACAAATGCATTTCCTCAAATCGACTTGCAATCTTTTTTAACACGTAATCATTGAAATAAAACGCATTTTAAAAATTTAAAATATTACAAACCAGGTTTTTAAACTACTCAAAATATAAAAGGTAAAAATGTTTTTATTGGAGTTTATGTCTTTATGATCTCGTGTATAATCCTTTTATGATCTCGTGTATAATCCTTTGATGAACACACTTTCAAACATGATAATAATTAGTCTTTGTAGTGAATACATTGTTTATATAATAATATTCATTTATTTTCTTTGTAAAAAAATAAAATCATTGTCCCATATCTTTTCGTACCCGTACATGGCACTTTCTCCTTTTAGTTCTATAACAATATATTCAAATGGCATGCACTACTTTTTTTTTTTGTAACGAATCTAACGAGGACACTACTCCTTCTATTTACATATAAAAGAGAAGAGATGTGTGTAATTAAAGAAATATTAATACCATTTATAAAATAGAAATATGATAACTCGATAGAATGAAATGACAAGGAGACCCATGGTGAACGAGCCCACAAGTTGTCCATTGACGTGGTTGGTGCGAGGTCATAGTATATGGCCTTACGGATTGGGACAATTATTTAGGCCATCAGTGTAAAACCAGAGACTTTTTTTCGATTTCAATGATTGAATTTGAGTCTAAGAATCTTAATTCCTATCCATATATGCACAACCAAATTTCCAGGAAGGTTTGAGTCAATATATCACATCAGGCTATTTCCATTTACTAATTTTTTTGGGTAAATTTTTAAATACTCTGAAAGTTGATTGGATATCAGTAATATAAAAATATGATATATCATTGAATAATTGAATGATGAGTAAATACTCAATCATACATCAAAGTGTATCATTGTATTCACCTTTTTCTTTTGGGCTATTGTATTTTTTTGAGGTGATTTGTATTCTTTTGTTGTTATTCAATTTTTCTTATTTCATTTAAAAGTAAATTGAATATTAAGTGAATATTCTTTTGTATGCTTACTAAAAAAAATGTTAAAAATCAATCTAGAGACAAAAATCCACATTTTAACTTATGTTAGAATTTTATAGTTTAATCAATGAAACACGTCTATGAATCTTTACCCTATAAATATTGTATTTACAATTCATTTCAACACTTAATTAATCAAACACATCGTAAGGCACAAAAAGAAATCACAATTGAGATCTACTAAATGATCGCTTAGCTAACTTTAAAGTTCGACAACATTGTTACTCCAATTTGAGTTGAGTTTTTTGTTCAAACAAGAAAAAAGTTGGATGGTGTTGCTTTAGAGGCTGCAAGCATTCTAAAGAAAAGATAATAGAGCCAAGTGTTGGGGTGAGAACTGAGAAGCACATCTAGTGATGCACGTTAGTTAACTCCACAAGTTTGAAGCAGATACAATACAATACTCCCTCCGTCCCTATTTATAAGAATAATTTACAAAAAAAAGTTTTGTCTCTAAATATAAGATTATATACAAATTTCTAGTAATAGTCACATGCATTTGAGACAACTTATTACTCCAATAATTTTTCTTAATACACGAGATTTTTGTAAATTACTTTTATAAAAATGGACCGAAGTGGTACAATACAAGTATTTCGGTCAATGCCTGCGGATAGAAATTCTCAGTTTTCTCAATGGAATTGGAGTAGGACCCACCACTTTACTATCAACCTTCGGTTCTAAATCAATCATTGGTCGTCTTCAATATGTTCTGTCTCTTACTTTTCAAACACGTTGCTTTCCCTTTTCTCCCTTCCTAATCTACTTATGTGGAAAATATTGTTGTTCTTCTATGTTTTTTAGTGTGGAATATTATAAATATTTTTTATAATCAATCCTACTATTAATAAAAATACATATTATCGATTTTGTACCTTTAATTTCATCACTTTCTCGTCATTCTCTTTTCTAGGGGATACGTTTAAGACAAAGTGTCTGACATTGAATATATAAGGGTTACATGATCCTCTCTTCGGTCTCATATTCAAGTTAATTTTTTTAGTTTATCCAATAATTAATGTATATGATATATAATATTGATTAGATATTTCAATTATTTAATAAAATTTAAAAAATTACTTGTTTATATATAAGATTGGAGAGAGTAATCATGAATCCATTACTTAATATTGTCAAACTTAATCACTCACATTGTACTAAAAAAACTAAATCATTCACAAAGATGAGGAGCCAAGAAAATAGAGTCTCGGTGATTAACTTGAGTAGCGAGTACTGTATCTCGATGACGCACTTTAACATATCGTTTATGAGAGAGAATAAACTATCATAAACAACACAATAAAGCAGCAGTAATATAAAATTGTTATGAATAATTAGTTTAGTGGATGTCCATTCTTAGTCTTCCACCTTCCTATAACTCCCTAAAGTGAATGGATGGTTAGTGGACCTTAATTACTTTGATCATTCACTTGCACATTGTGTCCTATAAATAGGACTCATATTTTAGTGTAAAGACACACTTGTGTAGAGAATAATCACAAAGGCTTTCATCTTCTTCATATTTAATTTGTGCTTTTAGTTTATTTTATAACACGTTATCAACACGAAGCTCTACCAATCTGAGATAGAATGAGTATTAACATTAACCTCAATAATGGAGATATGTGTCTCGCTGATAGTGCAACTACTCATACAATTTTCAAGGATAAAAAATATTTCTCTTATTTAGTAAAGCAAGAAACCGATGTTAGTACTATATCTGGAAGTTCAAAAATAATTGAAGGCTCCGGAAGAGCTAATATAAAATTACCTAGAGGAACAAATTTAAACATTGAGAATGCATTATATTCTCCCAAGTCTCATAGAAATTTATTAAGTTTCAAGGATATCCGTCTAAATGGATATCATATTGAAACAAGAAATGAAGGAGATGTTGAATATCTTTATATAACGAGACATAATTTGGATAAAATAAGTGTAGTGGAAAAGTTACCTGCCTTTTCCTCTGGTTTGTACTACACTTATATAAGTGCAATTGAAGCACAAGTGATCGTAAACCAGAAGTTTACAAATCATAAAAAATTTGTTGTTTGGCATGACCGGTTGGGCCATCCCGGGTCTATAATGATGCGAAAAATAATTGAAAATTATTGTGGTCATCAATTGAAGAGCCAGGAGATTCTTCAATCTGATAAGTTCTCATGCACCTCTTGTTCACAAGGGAAGTTGATAATTAGGCCATCACCAACAAAAAATGGAAGTGAATCTCTAAATTTTTTAGAGCGTATACATGGTGATATTTGTGGGCCAATACACCCGCCATGTGGACCATTTAGATACTTTATGGTTTTAATTGATGCATCCACTAGATGGTCACATGTTTGTTTGTTGTCAACTCGCAACCAGACATTTGCAAGATAGCTAGCTCAATTAATTCAAATAAGAGCACACTTCCCTGATTATCCCGTCAAGAAAATACGACTTGATAATGCCGCCGAGTTCTCATCTCAAGCATTTAATGAATATTGTATGTCCATTGGAGTTGACATTGAACATCATGTAGCACATGTTCATACACAAAATGGACTTGCAGAATCATTTATCAAGCGTATACAGTTAATTGCAAGACCACTTCTCATGAGATGCAAACTCCCAATTTCTACTTGGGGACATGCAATTTTGCATGCTACATCATTGATTCGCATCAGGCCAACAAGTTATCATAACTCTTCCCCTTTACAATTAGTTTTTGGTCAAGAACCTAATATTTCCCATCTAAGAATCTTTGGATGTGCGGTGTATGTTCCTATTTCTCCACCACAACGCACTAAGATGGGTCCTCAAAGAAGGTTGGGAATATATGTTGGATATGAATCTCGATCTATTATAAAGTATCTTGAACCAACAACGCGAGATTTATTTACAGCCCGATTTGCTGATTGTCATTTTGATGAATCAAATTTCCCAACATTAGGGGGAGAGAGTAAGCAGCTGGAAAAGGAATCATTTGGAAAGAATTATCATTGTCTCATCTTGATCCTCGAACTAAACAATGTGAACTTGAAGTTCAAAAGATAATTCATTTGCAGAGCTTAGCAAATCAATTACCAAATGCATTCACTGATCCAAAAAGTGTGACAAAATCATATATAACAGCTGCTAATGCTCCGGTAAAAATGGATGTCACAATTGGGCAATCTCATATTGCAAATGAGTCTCAACCACGCCTGAAGCGTGGTAGGCCAGTCGGTTCCAAAGATAAAAATCCTCGAATGAGAAAAGGAGCTAAAAAGAAAGATGACCCAAGTGAGGATATAGAAACTCTAAAAGAGTCTTCAGACATAATTGATATTTCAGTTCCGGAAGAGACTGATCAGGTACCTGAAATTCATGAAAATAAAGAGATCTCAATAAATTATGTCAGTAATGGAATACAATGGAACCGGCAAAAAGTCAACGTTGACGATGCTTTTGCATATCATATAGCGCTAAATGTGATAAATGATAGCGAGGATCATGAACCAAAGTCCATCAAAGATTGTAGGCAAAGTGAGAATTGGCCAAAATGGAAAGATGTAATTGAAGCTGAATTAAAATCGCTTTACAATCGAAAAGTTTTTGGACCTATAGTCCGAACACCTGAAGGTGTGAAACCAGTTGGATATAGATGGGTTTTTGTGAGAAAACGAAATGAGAATGGTGAAATTGTGAGATACAAAGCTCGACTTGCTGCCCAAGGATTTTCACAAAGACCTGGAATTGACTTTGATGAGACATATTCACCTGTAGTGGATGCATGTACTTTTCGGTACTTAATTAGCCTTGTAGCACATGAAGGGCTCAAATTGCACATGATGGATGTTGTTACAGCTTATTTATATGGATCACTTGATAGTAACATTTACATGAAACTCCCAGAAGGATTTAATTTTCCTGAGACAGATTGTCCTAGATCTCGAGAAGACTATTCCATCAAATTGGATAAGTCTTTATATGGGCTAAAACAATCAGGTCGCATGTGGTATAATCGCCTTAGTGAATATTTGATAAAAGAGGGGTATACAAATGACTCCATTTGTCCATGTATTTTTATAAAAAGATCTGGAAAAGAATTTGCAATAATTGCGGTGTATGTTGATGATATAAATATTATTGGAACTCCTGAAGAGCTTCCAAAAGCTATAGATTGCTTAAAGAAAGAGTTTGAGGTAAAGGACTTGGGAAGGACAAAGTTTTGTTTGGGATTACAAATTGAGCATTTGAATAATGGAATATTTGTGCATCAAGAAGCTTATGTTGCAAAAGTATTAAAACGTTTCTATATGGACAAATCTCATCCATTGTCTACTTCAATGGTTGTTCGATCACTGGATGTGGAGAAAGATCCTTTTAGACCTCGAGAAGAGGGTGAAGAAATACTTGGTCCTGAAGTACCATATCTCAGTGCAATCGGAGCACTAATGTACCTTGCTAATTATACGCGTCCTGGTATTTCATTTTCTGTCAATCTGTTAGCAAGATATAGTTCTTCACCCACACGGAGACATTGGAACGGAGTCAAGCATATATTTCGTTACCTTAGAGGTACAATGGACATGGGTTTGTTTTATTCAAAAGTACAAAAATTTGAATTAACAGGTTATGCAGATGCAGGTTATTTGTCAGATCCACATAATGGAAGATCACAAACAGGTTACTTGTATTTACCTGTGGAGGTACAGCCATTTCATGGAGATCTGTGAAGCAAACCATAACAACAACATCATCAAATCATGCTGAACTCTTAGCACTACATGAGGCGAGTCGAGAATGTGTTTGGTTAAGGTCTCTAATTCAACACATACAAGAGAGTTGTGGTTTATCTATCGGGAGAATAAATGCGACAACTATTTTTGAAGATAATACTGCATGCATTGCTCAGTTGAAAGAATGTTACATTAAAGGAGATCGAACAAAACATATTTCTCCTAAATTCTTTTTCACGCATGATCTTCATAAGAATGGTGATATAAGCATTCAACAAATTCGTTCTTGTGATAATCTTGCAGACCTTTTCACAAAGTCACTCCGAAACAGAGTTTTTGAACAGTTGATACAAAAAATTGGTCTTCGTCGACTCAAAGATGGTTGTATTGTTGAGGGGGAGAAATAAATGTATTATGTAAAAGGATTATGTACTCTTTTTCCTTCACTAGAATTTTTTCCCATTGGGTTTTTTTTTCTAGTAAGGTTTTAATGAGGCATATCCTGATGGACATCCAAGGGGGAGTGTTATGAATAATTAGTTTAGTGGATGTCCATCCTTAATCTTCCACCTTCCTATAACTCCCTAAAGTGAATGGATGGTTAGTGGACCTTAATTACTTTGATCATTCACTTGCACATTGTGTCCTATAAATAGGACTCATATTTTAGTGTATAAAGACACACTTGTGTAGAGAATAATCACAAAGGCTTTCATCTTCTTCATCTTTGATTTGTGCTTTTAGTTTATTTTATAACAAAAACACAATAAATCTAGTAAGTATCCGTCATGCATGCTAAAGTATTACAATCTCGACGGAAGTTGTTTTGTCTTAGCCAACTCTTCTCTTCTCAGTCACATAAGATGAGTATATATCATATATGCAAAAGTATTACCGTAGAGGAGATTTAATTAAGTTGAAAGTTGAAACCTCAAATTTTGTAGTATATAAATGGATTGTGTATCTCAACCGGTTTAAGTTAAGGGATGATAAGTTTGAGGTATTGAATCCAAGTTTGAATGATCGAATGAAAATAAAAATTAATCCAACAATTAATCTAAATATAGATTATTAGATATTATACCTACATCTGCATTTATATTAAACAAAAATACGGTGGGCCAAAAGCTCTTGTTTTCCTTGTCTAATTAAGGCTGTGTCTTCCAAATATATTATTCTATGATCGGCACTTATATTTCACCGTTGAATCACCAAGTAATAAAAGCTCTCAGTTCGCCCTAGCAGGAGCCACTGAGATGTTGCTACTTTCTCTATTGATCCATTATCTTAATTTAATTGAAGCTAACTAAATGTTTGTAAAAGGAAAAGATGATGCATGCGGTCACTTACCATCATCACGTGTTAGTATTTTAGAGTAGCTTGTCACACCACTTAAAATCAAACAAAGTTTCTGTTGCACTTTTATCCTACGTGGTAGTGATGTGCACAAACAATGACACGTCACCACTTAAACTGAAATACCTCTTCTGACGTGTCGTACTACACCACCTCAGCTTTTGTTCCCAGCGTGTCAAACGCTTTCATGCACGTGAAATCACACGCTTGGGTGCTCCTTCAACTAATAACTTCTTAATTCATTCATTTGTTTTTTTTTTTTTTTTCAAAATTTTAGTTCATTTTTAATTGTAGAAAATAATAGCCTTGTGAGGTTCAAAAGTGACAAAAAAAGATTGTTGAAAGGTAAGAAACCTATGAGAAAGAGAAACACATTGTTAATCTAGATTATAATACTATCACACAATTAAACTCAAATAAACATGATGCTAAAATAAATCGTATCAATCTCTATATCACACATTTTGTTACTTACTAGTTTATTTTCAAATTATTTCTTCAATTAATAGAAGAAAAGGGAATTATATATATATATATATATATATATATATATATATATATATATATTTATATATATATATATATATGAGGAAGGATCCATTGACTCCAAGAGTAAGTATAGAGAGTTACTCTAAATCTTGACCATTAATTTTGATATTAATTCATGGTTGTGATTAATAACTACAAATCCTTACCATAAGGTTTCCTACTCCTTCTTCCTAAACAAAGCCATGAGCCACGATAATACACAGGTGAAAACAATCCAAATAAACGGGGAATACAATTATGAACTTTTGCAATTTGCAATTAAATTAAAACGCAAACCAAAGCCACTTTATTCGAAAATTTGAGTCTATTGCGAACCTTTAGTGCAGACTGATTAAATTAAAAAAAAAAAATCTGATTCAATTGTGAATTATTGCAATTGTGAACTTTGCAAGAAGAATACTACAACTTTTTATTGAATCCGATAGAAAAAATATGAATTTAATTGAATCAAGAATTTTATTATCCAAGAAAGTTATTGAATAAATCATACGTTATTACCAAATTGCATGATTTTCTAAGATTCATAGGTGTGGATCTATTATTCTTTGAGGTAGAGTCATACGAACAACACATTTCAAAAAGTAAGACATTTATTTGAGTAGTAAAACTTTATGCTAGAGATTAGTAGTGATTAATTCGTATAGGTGTTGGATTGTTTAGGAAGAAGGAGTAGTAAAACTTTATGTTAGGGATTAGTAGTGATTAATCACAACCATCAATTAATATCAAAATTAATGGCCAAGATTTGGAGTAACACTTTATGCTTACTCTTGGAGTCAATGGATCCCTCCTCTATATATATATATATATATATATATATTAGAAACTCACTTATCACATTCGAAATAATATTATTTCATAATTATTTATGACTATTTAGGTAGCATGACTAACTACTTGATCAAATGTGGAGGAAGGTGGGATAAATGACTGGTACTACTGGAAGGATTCTTCCTTAGATAATAGGTAATGTAACTGGTATTGCCGTGATCGAGAGGCCTACAACACAACTCTAACATCCAATTAGCTGTATTGTCATACAAATTATCTCTTGGGCTTGTTCCATAAAGATTCAAATGATAATCTTGAATTTACTAATGAGGAGAGTATTGTATTTAGAGGTTGATTTAAATGCTCTAAAAGTGAATAATTCATTTGTTTGTGAAGCATAGGAATCTATTGGTTCTCATAAGTTCATGAAGTCATTGGCATTTAGCTTTGTCATAATCAGGGTTTTTTTTGAATTTGTCACGAAATCCGGATAGAAAAATTTGCAAAAGCGTGAATGTAAGAATGCTTACAATACTCTTTCTTGTGTTGAATCTAACACTTTTTAATGTAGTTCTTCTATTTTAGTTTCTTTTTTATTTTATTTTGTTCTCCATGGTTATGCAGTTTGTCCCTCATGTTTGTAATTTTTTTCCCTTTTATTTCAATCAAATTTTATTAGCTTATAAAAAAATATTACTATCTACATTGAAAATACAATTTTCGTTGAGGATACATAGTGCATTTTGGGACCGTTTGTTTTCAATGGTACATTTTCATATGCACCATCCAATAATTTTCAAAAATTAGAATGCTAATTTTAATTTTTAGTTACATACATATCAAAACTAAATCATATACTCTAAATAATGTCGTGACAAAAATAGAATATTATGTTCAATAAAATCCAAGATAAAAGCATATATGTCTATATAGATGATTTATAATATGTTTGTCCCTTAATATATTACTTTTGTTTCTAATTATAAGTTCTTTTCGAAAGAAAAAAAAAAGTTGACCCAAAATATATGATAATATGAATTTACTAGATACTTTGTTTTGAGAATTCTTATTTACCCATGACAAAAAGTATTGTGACGAAACCCATAAGGCAAAAGTAGGGCAATTCTACATCCAACTAAGCTCTAGGGTAGGATCCTTAAAAAAAAAACTTTAGAGTGTGTTTGGATGAGGTAATTGAGAAATTTTAAAGAATTTAGAATTGTAAGTAATTCAAATGATTCAATTAAATTACTTTCATTTTCCAATACTTTTGTTTGGATGGAGTAATAAAAAATTTCATTGTCATCATTTTTGGACAACTTTTATAAATTTTAATTTTTTTGGGCCAATTTTCAATTTTTTGGAAATTTATTGGGGTCAATTCGAAAATTTTGGATAATTTGAGGACCAAAATGCAAAAATTGAAAAATTATAACAATGAAGAAATTTGAAATTCTTAGCTTTTATGTATCATTTGAAATTCTCTAAATTTAACTTGAACAAAATACTTCATAAATTTTCATCATTTTGAAAATTCTTTAAATTATTATCCAAACAATGGAATTCACCTCAAAGTATTTGAATTACCTCAAAACATTACATTACCTCAAAAGTCAAAACATTCCTCCATCCAAACACACTCTTACATTTTTTTTAAATATATTCATATTTGGTGTGCTAAAATAGTTTATTCTTGTAACATTGATGTATAGAGTTCAAATCCCCTTAATGTATTGGGAGATAAAGTGGAGATCGCGACACCACATTTGAAGTTCACATCAATGAACAAGGTGATCCATCTTATTTCATGTAGGACTATTTGATGAGTATATTTTATATGAATAGTGACATTCATCACTATCTTTTTAAATTTACTATTTAGGAATAAGTGGAACCACCGCTATTTAAATTTGAGGCGGTTTATCATACACTGCATGTATAGGTGTCGCCCATGTTATTGGAGGCGGATTTTACACCCACCAACAAAACACCAACAACTATTAACGGCGGTTGTAACTACAACCATTTGAAAATAGAAAAATAACTGTGTTTAACTATTCAGAGGGGTTCGAAACGGTTGATATATTTTTCATGAGATTTTTTATTAATTCATTTGAGGGTGTCCCGAGAAGATCCCAATCCATCAATGTTTCTTTTTCTTAATATAACTATATGTTGCATTCTTTGGAGAGAATCTTCTACCGTACTTCATCTAGTATAATACAATGCTAAGATGACTTTTCTAGAAGGATTGATTAAATAAATGATCTCTATAAATCTTAAATTTTGCTTTTAGTCTCTACAAAAAAAATTGTAGTTTTTTTCCCTCAAAAATTATCCGTCAATGCTTTTAGTCCATGCTGTTAAGCGGGATTAACGGAGGGTGATGTGGCACTGTCATGTGTACAATCTTAAGCCACATGGTGCTGATGTGGCAAAGTTGTTGCCATTGTTTATTGCTGTTTAGAAAAGGTCAGAGCAACTTTGCCACATCAACGCCACGTGACCAAAGATCGTAGACGTGACAGTGTCAGTTACCCTCCGCTCTTCCTATTTAATAACATGGACTAAAAGTGCTGACATATATATTTTGAAAGACCAAAAACTAAAACTTTTTTTGTGAGATATTCATAGAAACCATGAACTTAATTAACCTTTTCAATGTCCCCGTGATCTTAACTCAGTTGGTAGGGACATACATAATATATGCAGGGGCCGAGGTTCGAATCTCGTACACCTCTCTTCTTCATATTTAAAATGTGCGAGCTCCAACCACTAGGTTACTTAACCAAAAAAAAAAAATAACCCTCTCAATAATCGATAGGCTGTGCAAAACCAACATGTTGTTACCGTTGTAAAGTTTGTAACATGACTTTTCTAGTGAATTTGTTTTTGTAACAAAGGGAAAAAAATTGAATTCAATTATTCTTGGCGTTTTTATATGGAGGGCAGTCTAACCTAAACCGTGGGAGTACTTTGGAGCTTGGAATATTTACCGAAATTAATGCTCCTAATTACAACAAGTTTAAAAGAAATAGTTCTTCTAATTTCAAATATAAAAGAAAATTGAGTTAACAAAAACTAATATATATCCTCTCAAAAAAAAAAGTTAATATATATTGATTTAATTAATTAATTTTAACTCAACATTTTCTTATATTTAGGACTAGGACTAAAGGAGTAAAAAATAGGTTGTGTTAAAAATACTCATTAGAAAAAAAATATCATAACGGTTACAAAGCACCCTAATTACAAGTTATATTTATCAAATGTGTGCCTGTAATGATGAATTTGGATTTTCAAAATTTATTTTAAAAAAGAATTTTCAATCATCGAAGTTATTAATAGATTGAGTCACGATTAAATCGCTTGTGTCTAAACATTTTGTGGCATTACCAAAAAATTATAGACTGTCAACTACGTCATCTTCATGATAAAATAATCAATTCAACTACAACTGTCTTAGAGTTTTACTATAGTGTAGCATTTGTTAGAATGGCACATTTACCATAGCTATTTGGTGTAATTTATGAACTAAATAGAGTCATTTATTTATAGAGAGACTTCATAATAGATTTAGCTAAAATTTCGCAATTTGATCGATTAAAAAAATCTTGTGGATAAGGTCAAAAAAGAAACTAACCCACCACCAAAGTGAAAGAAATATATTGATTGGATAAAAACAAAAGAAAGATAGAAACGTCGGTTGAGACTCGATCTTTTCACAAATCTAAGTTAAAATTATGAGAAGGGATATACATAATTCAAATTATCATCATCATTATCATCATCGTGTACTAAAAATAAATACGACAATATAAACAACCTCCACATTTTTTTAATTCACACACTACACTAATTCAAAATTTAATCAACTGAGGTTCAATTTTCCAACATTTTAATTTCCTTGGAACTTTACATTGAGATTTTTCAAGTATTTTTTTATTGTTGTTGACCAAAAGTCTGAAAAGTCAAAATGTAAACAAAATATACAGAATTAATTGCAAGTGATTTATTTGTGGTCCATGTGTATCAGCGTGGATTAAACTGAAAATTTGATGCGGAGAACATGAATTTGTGTCGACGTGGCATTATAACCGTTCCTTGAGTTGAGGCGAGCTTCTGCCATGTCAGTCTCACCGTATGACGTGGCAGCTACGTACGACGGAAAATGGAAGGAGAAGCGTGTTATACTGTTCTGACCACTTGTACTCACACGCCGGAACACCCTTCACTTCCAATTAATTCATTTTGGCCTCGCCTCTTCTAACTTTTATTATAGAGATTTAATTTGGATATATATTAAAATATCAATGTTTTAGAAACTAAAAAGTAAATTATGTTTATTTGTGTTTATCTGTATTATTAAGGGACATTTTGGAGATTTGACATGAAACCCTTGATCCTTTTATAAACAAACACCGCTGAGAGGACGAATTGTGAATCAACAAACAAGTACGCTCTCCCTTTCAACCTGTCATTAGACAGAAGAAGAATTTTCTCACAATTTGTTGTGATTGTGAGAGAGAGAGAGAGAGAGAGTTTCTTTCTTTCACTCTCACATTCTCATTTCACTCACTCACTATTCTCTTATCTATCTTCAATGGCGCCAAAGAATCCAACTCCAGACACTGAAAAAGCGGCAAACGATGTTCCCCCAGACGACAGATGTCCAATCGAGGAAGTAGCTCTCGTCGTTCCTGAAACCGACGACCCTTCTCTTCCAGTCATGACTTTCCGTTCATGGTTTCTTGGAATTACTTCCTGCATCATTCTCATCTTTCTCAACACTTTCTTCACTTTCAGAACTCAACCACTAACCATATCCGCTATTCTTATGCAAATCGCTGTTCTTCCCATCGGAAAGTTCATGGCCGCCACTCTTCCCACGAAAGAGTATAGCTTTTTTGGGTGGCGTTTCACGTTGAATCCTGGTCCGTTTAATATGAAGGAGCATGTTATTATCACTATTTTTGCTAACTGTGGTGTTTCTCAAGGTGGTGGTGATGCTTACTCCATTGGTGCTATTACTATTATGAAAGCTTATTATAAACAATCTCTTAGTTTTCTCCTTGCTCTATTCATCGTCTTAACCACACAGGTTATTATTCCCTCCTTTTCCCTTTTTTTTTTTCATTTATTCTATTTGGTCATAAACATTTATTCATTTCATTTTATTTATTTTTAATTTAGAGGAAAAAACTTAGTGCAAAGTTTTTTTGGTCAAAGATTTTTTGGACAAGGAAATAATTCTCTTTTCCTTTCTTGATTTCTTTGTTTATTTATATAAAATAAAACATCTACGCGACATTCCAATCGTGGAAAATATTTTATTTTTATGTTAAATTAAAAACGTTAAGATAATTGTTTGATTATTATTAAACTGAAGATGCAGAATGTATATAATTAGTTTATAATTGCAGGCAATTGTTTATGTTTGGGTGTTTAATCTAAATAAATATTTTATACTTAGATGTTAATGGTTATTAAATGATGATGAAGTTTGTCTTTAAAACCCGTGAAGGTTGAACGTGGTCGTCTAGTGTACTTTATGTTCAGTGTTGAAATTTTTTTGGTCTGTAGTACTTGTTTTGTTATCTACAAGTCTATCTGGAATTTGTTCTATTGTTTTTTTTTTTGGTTGATGACGAAAAAGTGTGGAAGATGAGTTGAATTTAATTTGGAATATATATTTTTTCCTATCTTTCTTTGTTAAAATATTCCGTGATCAATCTGCTTTATATAGTTGTTAACTAAAATTTCATTTTAATTTAATGTTGTAAATTGAGTTGCAGATATTGGGCTATGGATGGGCTGGGATTCTGAGGAGGTATCTGGTGGACCCTGTTGAAATGTGGTGGCCATCAAACCTTGCACAAGTCTCTCTCTTTAGGTTTATTCCTTTCCCCTTTTCTTCCATATTACGTTTTATTCAATTGGAACAGACTTATTTACTTGAGTAACCCTTTGGTGATTTCTAAAAGTAACAACACAAAGACACTGACACGTCGACGAAAGAATAAAATTAATTGAATGTAACCACACATTTAATTGCCGTGGTGTGTCAAGACACGACTTCAATATGAAGTGTCGGTGCCACTTATCTTGCTAATATTTATCCAATATTCATTAGCCAATTTGCAAAATCAATGAATACATATATATGATATATTGCATGAAGAAACAAAAGATACAAAAATTTACTTGTATACTTCATTACTTTCTTATTTATAAACTCGAGGGTATTAGTATTGTTACTGCAAAAATCAAAAAGAACTTGTATGGAGTTGTTAAATCAATAAAAGATAAAGCCAATCAAGTTTGTGATTGACTAGTAATTACTAGCTTGAAATATGCTATAAATAAAGACACTTGGTTTAACCTTAGTGGGCACAACAGCCATTATACCAAATTGAAAGTTGTAAATATGCCGTGGACTAAGCGCATCTTCACTACTGAAAGGCACATATCACAAGCTGTGTTGTTCGGTTGATGCAAGAATTAAGATTCTCTTTGACAAGAGATATCAACATTGAAAGAGAAAATATTCTCTAATGTTTCTTTGGCTTTATAATTGACAACAAATAGGCAAGGATAGAATCTTAACCAAAAGAACTTATGCAACAGTAAAAACCAATTTTCTTAGTCAAAGTTACTTTTTTGCCTGTTTATTATTATATTCTCTAATATGATTTTGATTACATCATTAACCTTATGCTACAGGGCACTCCATGAAAAAGAGAATAAATCATCAAAAGGCTTTACAAGGATGCAGTTTTTCCTCATTGCCATGGGTGTTAGCTTCTTGTATTATGCACTCCCCGGCTATCTTTTCACCGTCTTAACATTCTTCTCATGGATTTGCTACGCATGGCCACATAATATCACAGCACAACAAATTGGATCAGGTTACCATGGACTTGGAATTGGTGCATTCACACTTGATTGGGCTGGGATTTCAGCTTATCATGGAAGCCCCCTTGTTGCACCATGGACTTCCATTGTTAATGTTGGGGTTGGATTTATCATGTTCATCTATATAATTCTACCCGTATGTTACTGGAAGTTTAACACTTTTGATGCTAGGAAGTTTCCTATATTCTCTAATCAGTTGTTCACGTCAAGTGGACACAAGTATGACACGACAAAGATCTTAACCAAGGAATATGATCTTAACATTGATGCATACAACAAGTATGGCAAGTTATACCTTAGTCCTCTCTTCGCATTGTCTATTGGATCAGGTTTCGCAAGATTTACGGCTACCCTCACTCATGTAGCATTATTTCATGGCAGGTAGGCTGCTCACAAAGCCTTTAGAATAAACTTATTTCTTATACATGTATTAATTAAGGAATCACAATCATAGACTCGTGATACTGACATAGTTTCCTTTATGCAGAGACATATTGAGACAGAGTAAATCAGCAATGGGTAACGTAAAAGTTGATGTGCATGGTAGACTCATGAAGGCTTATAAGCAAGTACCAGAATGGTGGTTCCTCATTTTATTATTTGGGAGCATGGCGCTATCCTTAGTAATGGCTTTTGTTTGGAAAACGGATGTGCAACTTCCATGGTGGGGCATGCTCTTTGCTTTTGGCTTAGCTTTTGTTGTAACTCTCCCAATAGGTGTTATCCAAGCAACTACCAACCAGGTACTAACTCCATTCAATATTTCTGCCACCTATAATCTACTCTTTTCTTTTGCTCGTAAGCAATCGAGGTGAAAGCAATAGGAGTTTGAAATTTTAATATGAGTGTTTCCTATGGTGGTTACCTCGCAGCAACCTGGATATGACATTATTGCACAGTTCATGATCGGGTATCTCCTTCCTGGAAAACCAATTGCAAACTTGCTCTTTAAGATTTATGGGAGAATCAGCACCGTCCATGCACTCTCTTTCTTGCAAGATCTCAAACTTGGGCACTACATGAAAATTCCCCCGCGTTGCATGTATACAGCACAGGTCTTTTTAGCTCAGAATCTCCTAGTTTAAACTCTTTTCTTATCCTTTTTTTTTCTTGCTTGTTAATGATTATTTATTTTGAACTTCCAAATAGCTGGTGGGAACACTAGTTGCTGGAGTGGTGAACCTTTCAGTGGCTTGGTGGATGTTGGATAGCATTAAGGACATTTGCATGGATGATAAAGCTCACCATGACAGTCCTTGGACTTGTCCCAAATACCGAGTGACATTTGATGCATCTGTTATATGGGGTTTGATCGGACCGAAGCGGCTATTTGGACCAGGTGGATTGTACCGAAACCTTGTATGGTTATTCTTGGTTGGAGCAGTGTTGCCAGTTCCTGTTTGGGTGTTTAGCAAAATCTACCCTAACAAGAAATGGATTCCTCTGATAAACATACCAGTTATATCTTATGGTTTTGCTGGAATGCCACCTGCAACTCCTACTAACATTGCAAGCTGGCTATTGACCGGAATGATCTTCAACTACTTTGTGTTCCGCTTCCACAAACGTTGGTGGCAGAAATATAATTATGTTCTATCCGCGGCACTTGATGCAGGCACAGCTTTTATGGGTGTTTTGATTTTCTTTGCTCTGCAAAATGCAGGCCATACTCTCAAATGGTGGGGAACTGAATTGGACCATTGCCCGTTGGCTACTTGCCCAACTGCTCCAGGAATTGTGGTTGATGGTTGTCCTGTATTCTAATAGAGAAGCCTAATTGACTTAGGCTCTCTTTTTTACTTGTTTTTGCTTTTAGGGGTGGGGACCAAGTTAGGCTTGGAGTATACCAAAAGGTGAAGGGACTAAATAACCAACTGCTTAGCAATTATTATGAACATGCTTCTTGCTTGTTATCACGGAGGCTTTTCCTTTTTGTCTTTTTTTTACCTGCCTTATTTAATGGATATATTCAGTTAACTGATAATGGAACAAAGTTTGACGTCTGAAATACAATTTAGGAATTGAAAATTGATGTTGTAAGCGCATGATCTTTATTATAAACTAAAGTGAACATGGAATTGCAAATTCATGGTTTCTGGTGAAGGATACTTATACTTTGTAGTGACACAGAATGTAATACCAAAAGAATCAGGAGGTAGGGGTGTTCAAAACCGAACCAATCTAATAGAAAAACCATAAACCGAACAAATCCAAACCAAAACCACAAAAAACCGTATTTAGTTCAGATGTATTCGGATCGCTTTCTTACTCAACCGCATGGTTTGGTTCAGTTTGCGGTTTTTGTTTTATCAAACAAACCAAACTGCAACATACCAAAAACTCTAATTAAACATATGTGACCTAGACCAATATTCATAGAAACTCAATGAAAACTTTTATAAAATGACATATTTTTTCTCTTGTTAAGTTTCTTCTTAACTTATTATTTCAAAAATATGTTTATGTGTTACTTGAACTTTTAGAGAATGATAAAATCTTGGCATAATTGAACTTTTGGTCCCCTAACTTATTTGTTGTTTTCATTTTGGTCTCATAACTCGTAAAATTTCCATATTGGTCCTTTAACTTTAACTTCGTCAGTCAATTTAGTCCGAGTCTGTTAACTTTAACCACAAATGTCTAAGATGGACCAACTTTGTGTGTGGTCCATTGTAGACATTATTAAATTTTTTAACTTTAACCGTTTGATCTTTTATTTTAAAAGAGAGCCGTTGGATAATGCAAGTTTACTATATCTTACTGTGCATCATCAACAACTTATATTTTCTTACATTTCTTCATCTTCTTCCCTTTTCTTCTTCTTCATCTTCATCATAATCATCGTACACATTCATCCATCTTCATCTTTAAACCCAGAAAATCAAAAAATAAAAAATCAAACACTGAAATTCATTTGTTAATAAACTCAATCTTTATCTCTTGTTCTTTCAAAACTCACAAACAAATCAAAACTAGAGTGAAGCATCTAGTGAAGATCTGGATCCAGTGCCACATCCAGTGAATCATCCTCAAATTTCTCTGATTCACTCCCTCTTCCTCACGAACACCATCTCCTTCACCCTACTTTCCGTCACCGTCGTCGATCGGTATCTTCCAACCGTTTCAATCAACCACTTTCATCAACCTCCCTACACCAACAACAACATCACCATCGCCCATTAGCGAACCCAACAACAACGCCAAAACCTGCCCAGAAAACCAAGAAAACTAAATCGAGAATCCAAGAGAAAACAACAAACCTAGAGAGAGAAAAAAAACCTAAGAAATCAAAACCTCAGAAGAAAAAAACCTTTTCATTTGTAATTTGTATTTGCTGCTACAGTAACTCGAAATTTCAATTCTAACTACAGATCTTCTCCTCAAATTCAACCTCTTCATCGACACTCAACTGGGGTTTGTGTTTGTTGCTACAATAACCTCGTCACATATCTCCCTTGCTACAGTAACTCGCAAATCTCAATCTCCTTCTAGTTGGGGTTTTTCGAAGAAAAAAAAACACGGAGAGAATGGGGTGGGGATGGTGTTGTTAAAATTGAAAAAGAAGGAAAGGATAATGGGTTTGGTGGTGAATGATACCAGAGAAGGAAAAAGAAGGAAAGGTTAATCCGTTTGGTGGTGGAAGGTACCAGAGAAGGAGAAGAATAGTTTTATTTAATTTGTGAGGAATTATTATTTTTTATTTGGCTTTGAATCCAGTTTTGATTTGTTATGAGAGAAGAAGAGATGAATATTGAGTTTATTATCAAATGAATTTGAGTGTTTGATTTTTTTATTTTTGATTTTCTGGGTGTAAAGATGAAGATGGATGAATGTGTATGATGATTATGATTAAGATGAAGAAGAAGAAAAGGGAAGGAGACGAAGAAATGTAAGAAAATATTAGTTGTTGATGATGCACAGGAAAATATAATAAAATTGCATTATCCAACGGCTCTCTTTTAAATTAAAAGATCAAACGGTTAAAGTTAAAAAATTTAATAATGTCTAAGTTGGTCCATCTTAGACATTTGTGGTTAAAGTTAACAGATTCGGACTAAATTGACTGACGGAGGTAAAGTTAAAGGACCAGTATGGAAATTTTACGAGTTATGAGATCAAAATGAAATGAAAACAACAAATAAGTTGGGACCAAAAGTTCAATTAAGTCTAAAATCTTAGTATTTGCATTTCTTACATAATAACATTATTTTTTATATACGTTTTTAATTTGGTTTATGTTGTTGGGAATATTGTTGAAAATTTGTTGTGTTTTAGCTATTTAACTTGATTTTAATGTTGAAAACAAAAAAATGTATTAGCTCGATAAAAACCACACAAACCCATCCAACCCAAACCACATTGGTTTGGTTCAGATTTTATTTTAGAAGTCAACCGGATCAAACCAAACCACATGTTTTTTTATCTTGCGGTTCGGATGACTTTTAGCCTTAAAACCGAACCAAACCGCACCGCGAACACTCCTGTAAGGATGCATCTGATCACAAACAAATAAAGGACTTTCAAGGTAGAAGTGTTGGTGTCCCGATGTTGAAGCTCAATTGGTTAGGAACTGTGGGCATTTTGCGAAAAGTGGAGAGTTTGATCTCTCTGCAATACTTTCTAACCTTTATGGCAGGGATACATATCTAGGAAAGTAGACACCAAACTTAAGTTTCATAATACATCTTCGAAAAAGATTCCAAACACTCAGAATTTCCAACTAAATATTAAGGATTGGACTCCACTAAATAGAATAATCAATGTGGATGAAAAATCAACGGTTGATTTTATTTGCTTATACATAACAAATCATGGAAGTGTTGAAATATCAATGTCAATAATAGACTTGTCAACAACTAAGACTACTTACTTTAACTAGTGTCCTGTTTTATCCAGGAATTGATTTCCTTCTGTGGGACAGCCCACATCCTTCAACATACTATATTCTAATTTCAATATTTAAAGTTCCCATTTTTCTACTGCCCAGATTTCACTGGACTCGCCATTCACCGGAGAGGATCCATAAGCTCTTAATAAACATTTGCACAAGTTACGTTAAATATGCAGACGTAAATAAATGCACGTGTAAAACTATCGTTGGCAGTTTCTTTTAAAACTATTATTTCTCCCAGCAAGAACAAAAGACTTCTGCATACTAGCAAAAATCAATTTACCGGAGAATGATCACAAATATCTCTAATATGCGATGAAACTTGCAACAAAAAACCGAAACCGGGGTGGGGGCAAGAAGGAAAAAAATGGAGGATACGAACTGCAAAATAGCTTAACCACAGAATTGTTGTTTCAGCTATAAGTGATAAGAATGCGTAAATTATTTTATCCTTTTGACTACTCAATCAAAATTCCTAGATAAAAGTATCACCAAAAGTGTAAGAATTGAAACTAAATCATCTGATAATTAGCCAATAAGCAATTGCATTATATGTAATACAATCTTGACTTTCGTGCAGTGATTAATGTTAATGACTGGTCCATCTCATTTGTGTTTACAATCTACCTCTGCACAGACTTGTAAAGCACCACAGTAACATATTTGGACAGAAACCGATTAGTTGTACCAAGGGCAACCACTGAAGGACTGCTTTCTCCTCTCGGGATGTAAAAATGATTGAGCACTGCATGTTGAGGTCTTGGCTTAGGAGGTTGGATTTCCACATTCACTGTACGTACATTTAGCGGCGTTGTTGCTAACTGTGGAGGAACTAATGGCGGCTCCTTTGCACAATCTTCAAAACTAAATGGTAAATTATCATAACTTGAGGTTGGTGATTGAGGAGGTTCAAAACCAGAAATGCTTCCAATATCTTCAGGAACATAATCCTACAGATATCAAAAATGGCATTAGTGTCAATTCAGACCTCAACGGCTTCCATAAGTAAAAGAACGCAGACATAAAGGCTACCACGTATGTGTTACCAAGTGTCATTTTTACATATGTATGTATATATGTATGCAGCTACATCCCTTAAAAAAAAATATGCAGGTACTTAAAAATGAAATCACAACAAAATCGATAACTATTGCGAAAATCAATCAATACACATTAAGGTGGGCTATCGAATATTTACTTTTGATGGATATTTAGCTACAAAGTGCCGGTTCCCCTAGAGTTCACTTGGCTGAAAATTCGCTCTCCAACCTTCATGAACTGGGTTAAATACTGGCACACCGACGTACAGGAGATATTTAGCTACAAAGTGAAGCAAATGTACCAAGACAATGTGGCATGGTACTAACAGTGGGTTAGTCAAAGGAACTGCTAAGATGAAACTAGATGTACAAGGGATCAGCTCCTCTCAGGCACTTCATGAGTACCTTTCTGAATTACAAGGGAAACGATAATTTAAAAGACCTGTCATCTAACTTCTCAACTGTGATACTAAAGGGGCTAAAGTAGTCAGAATGTTAAAAGAATAACTTGTCAAGCTTTGGGATTCTTACCGGAGCACAACTTAGGGTTATTTAAATTGAAATCACAATCTTGTGTTTTTACAATGAATGTAGTAGAAGGGGAGCCTTGGTGCAGCGGTTTGAGTTACTACTACGTCGCTAGAAGATTACAAGATCAAGCTGTTAAATTTGTATCTTACAAATGCAAGGTAAGTCCGCCGACAATAGATTCACAATGGATACAACCCTTTCATTGACTATGCCAGAGCGAGAGCTTTATATGACCAGATTTGCCTTTAAAATACTATGCTTGAGTAGATAATGTATATGGAAAATCAATGCAAAACTGTAAAATATTTTACAGTTTTATTTTTTCTAATGTTAAAAACTCTTTAGTAAGGTGTGTGCCTTTTGGTTCCTCTCATCTCCCGCCACTAAAACTCCAGCATCTTTCTCCTTTAACTCCTCTGGCAACGTAGGCAGACACATTTATACAATTGGAATATTGGAACTAGTGTTATCAATCATAGAACACAGAAAATAGCGGTTTGTTTATATTCTGCTACATTGCAGTGTTATAGCGCTACTATAGCCGCTATTTGACAACACTTTCTACTAAATTGCGTGGTGCGCTATGAAGTACAAAATCAAACAGAGACACGACACGAACACATCGACACCGATAATAATTTGAGAAATGACATAGTTCAATGTAATCATATGTGTCGGTGTCGGACACGATACGTATCCGGCACCAGGACTTGTGCTTCATAGTCCGCGTAACGATAACAACTTGTTAAATTCTGCTACAATATAGGGCTATAGAGGCGCTATAGCCGCTATTTGACAACAATGATTGGAACCAACTCTAATTTTATCCTACCTAGAAAATACTGTTTGTACAGTGGCATCAAAAGTTCAGTATATAACCCCATAGTATCATCAATTCATCAGATTAACAAGACTATCACATAGTATCATCAACTCTGTTTGCATGTTAAAGATGTCAACGATAAAATAGTACCTGTAAGTCCAAGATGTTGCAAGCATTCCCAGCTTCATCTTTCGACCAAGGCAACTCCGGGTCGTAACAGCTTATTCCATCAACAATAAACCTATAATGGTAAACACCAGAGGCCAGTACCTTCAATATTGTGAAATCTTTGCCCGATTTCTGCAAGGCAGTTCTAATAAACAAATATTTTTTAATCAGAATCTAAAAAACAGAGAAAACAATTTCTAAGAAAAACACAGTAAAGTTTAAAAAAAAAAACACAAACCTTGAATTCCAATTATCCCAGGATCCTTGAACAAAAACTTGTTGACCACCATAACTCCAAGTAATCATAGTTGGAACTTTGTTTTCATTGTATATATCTGGATAGCCAGGAGTTGTTTGTGATGATGAATGAGTGGGAACAATAACATGCATCTCATCATGTCTTTGTATGGGAACAGCAGGAACCTAAGACAAAACAAAAGACAACAACAATTGTGAAAATCAAACAGTAGTAAGATAAGTGTCTGTCTGTGTACAATAAAAGCAAAAAGAGAGAGAGAGATAAATACTTGAGGAGATGAAGAATTTCCATTCACATTCACGTTACCCATATTTCTATTGTTGTTTTCAGAATAACAAGCACACTGTGTCTGTGAGTGTTTCACTCTCAGTCTCAGGTTTAGAGCACCTAATTATTTATACACTAAAACCCATAATTTAATATTTGCATTATTCTCTCCGTCTAATTAGGGTCCCCTTTATATGGAAACCTTTAAATGGGGACTTGTCATTTTTAGTAATATAATCAATTTTATTAAATAAACCAAGAAGTTGAGGAAAGTTGTGATACTTTACAAAAGATTATTATTATGGATATTTTTAATTATACTTTTTTTAGGTTTTTTTAAATTAATTACTATATACCCAAAAAGTATGGACGAGACTATATAGAATCTCTTCATTCTTAAGTAAAAGTCTTAGATTTAAATTTAACTATGAGAAGGTTGAAGTATTAAATCTTTTGAGAGAGGGTTATATTATTTATTGTGATTCAATTGGACTTGGTAAATTCAATTTTACATTTGTACGTAAAAAAAATTACCATATACAAAAATTGTTTTTGATCAAAATGATAAATGGTTTTAGTAGGCTCTAAAAAAATATTTTAATGAGTGTGGTGTGGTGGATGATAAAAAAAACGATTTTTTTACTATTATAAACAATCATAAATTACAGCTCCTAATTATTAAATTGAATAAACCCTTAATTTGATTTTTGCATTAAACACTCTCTCTAATTACGGTCCCCTATATATGATTTTTTTAAGGGTCTTGTTAACCGGTGCCCCCGGGGCACTGGTTAAGAAACTAAAAATAGAAAGAAAAGGCATGATTTGCATTGAAAAAAGTAATTTTTCACTTTTAAAAAAATAGAATACACAATTTCCAAGAAAATATTTCCTTTTATAATTCCTTAACCAGTGCCCCAGGGGCACCGGTAAGGGCCTATATCATGAAAACCTTTAAAGGGGGACTTGTCATTTTTAGTAAAATAATGAGTTTTGAAAAATATGAAAAAGGAAAGGTCTGCTATTTCACTAAAAAAAATGGATTTATTTTAGGAATTTTTTTAGATCTATATTAGAGAAACTTTTTGTTAATTGTAAAAATTACGTTTTTAATAAAAAAAGTTGTGGTGATTATTTTTAAAGAAAAAAAAATAGATGAGTTGGATTTGAGCTCACCAAAGTTTGGATAGACTTCAAAATTTAAAAAACTCGTGTCTTTGTAAAGTATGAACTAACTCTCTATTTCATGTCCAAAACAATAATTTTTGTTTATAACCTTTTCAAATTACTTAGTATATACACAAGTGTTTCCTGATTAAAATAAAAGTTGTTTTAGTAGGTTTTGGAGAATACAAAATTATTATAATAAGTGTGGTAGATGATTCACAAGCTAGAGTGTCTGTACCCGTTCAAACTTGCGGGTAATTACCCAAGCCCGGACCCGTACTTATTAGTGCGGGTATTTATCCGTCTATCGTGGGTATCTTTTGCGGGTGTCCATTGGGCATGAGTCTAATTGTCATCGCTATCATTCATCTTTTCTTGATGCTAATCTTGGTTATAATCCTATTTTTGCTATGCCAAGTATATGGAATGCTAGACATGTGCTTTTACGTGTTTATAGATGAAGGATCCCTGATGGAAATAATGTTTGAATTATAGAGGATCCATGGCTTTGAGGAGACCAAGGTGCAAACAGCTCTATGGAGCTGGGCCTCCAAAATTTGGGGGCCTAAAATATTTCTTTTTAATATATAATGCAAGTAAAAAAGGAATATATACTAATGATGTGGTGATATCATCAAATCTGGATGTGTGGCCCAGTGGTAGTATAGTGCACAGGCTTTTCCATGAACCTGGGTTCAACTCCTAGGTTTTTAGTTTTTTCTTCTTTAATTAATATATTTTTCATAAAAACACAATATAACAAACATTATAAGCTTTTTTTTTTTGCGTCTGTACTAACTAAGGAAAATACAACCTAAAATATTGATAAAGATATTCGCTTGAAATTGTATTTTTATATTATTGATTAAAATATGAATCTTTTTTGTGTTAGTTACATGACTTTTATTTATGTTTACGAATGTTATTTTTAATTAAATAAAAGAATGTTCTTTAAAAAAAATTAATTTTATTTTATTAGGGGCCTACTTTTACTTTGAGAGCCGGGCCTCTATTTTCATAGGAACGGCCATGGACCAAGGTAGTAGGTGATGTTAGCTTAGCTAGGAAGAGAATGTGGGACATTAATAAAATCCATGATTTATTCACAGATTGGATTGCAAACAATATCTTGGCGGTGATACTCTTTTGTAAAATATGGACATAATTTAATCATAAGTTTAGTACTTGTGCAGAATTGTTGCTTGATATTTGCAAGTATGAGGATCGTATCATAGTTGAGATGGTTTTTATGCTCTTGTGGTGCATTTGGCATAATCGTAGTAATATATTGTGGAATAACAACAGACAAACCCCAAATAAGGTTGGTAACCAAACTTTTAATTTGTGGTAGTATTGGTTCGATATTCATCTGATCAAGAAAAGTAGTAGTAACATGGATGCGGATTTTCATCATGGAGGGGTCTAACTTCATCGGGATGTTGTGTGTTAGAAATAATGAAGGTGAGTTTATTCTCGTCCAAACGAGTTGTAAGTTTGCAAAGATGTTAACTATTGTTAAAGGAGAGGCAAATGTGTTACTTGAAGCTATTCAATTGGCCGTCAATAAAAGATGGGATCGACTAATGTTTGAAAGTGATTCTAAATTTTAGTAGACTCTATTTTTTCTCACTCTTTATGTGTTTTCGAATTTAGTTCAATTATTGCTAGTATAGTATTAAAATAATTTTCTCTGTATTTTCTAATTTTAAGATAAAGTTTGTTAGACAATAAATAAATATGGTTATTCAAACCATTACGAGGACGACCATTTTTTTGGCTTGTGACACCAAATGATTGAGATTATTCCTCCTTATATTGAAATACTTTTGAGACTTAAATACAGTTTTACCCCTTCTATTTTGACAAATTTTGAATTTTAACCCTCCTATTTTAAAATTCGGAATCTAGCCCCTCTATTTTGTATTTCCTGGATTTTACACCCCCCCCCCACACACACACACACAACCACATTTGGCCTCATTTTTGCTTATGTGGCAGTGCTAATGTGGATTATATAATATTATTTGACTATCCACCTAGTTAATTAACATTAAATATTATTTTATTATTTATTTTTTAAAATCAAAATATTATTATATAATTCACATAAGCATTGCCACATAAACAAAAATGAGTCCAAATGTGCTTGAGGGGGTAAAATCCTGAAAAATACAAAATAGGGGGCTGAAATTCCAAATTTAAAAATATGGGGGTTAAAATTCAGAATTTGTCAAAATAAAGGGGTAAAACTGCACTTAAGCCTACTTTTGATCAACAATACGAGTTAAATGAAGATTGAAATATTAAGGGAGGGAGGGGAAAGTAACTTGTTGAAATAATAGATGGGCCCTTTCTGGATCCACGATGAATGGGCCCATGTGTATATAGGGCTAAATGGGTTATAGTCCTTTCCAATTTCTCGTAGAATGAGAAATGAAGAAAAAAGGAAGAGATTTGAAATTAATTTTGTGAAGAAGGTGTTTCGGTTAGGCAAAACATCAAACACGTAGCCGAACAGATTAATCCATATCCAAACGAATCTCGCGAGTGAGTGCTTATGTTATGTCTTTCCTTTTCTTCTTTATGTCTTGTAACTGTTTATTTAGATACTACTTCTGGTTTTCGTTTAGTTGCCAATTCATTCTCACTTCTTAGATTCCTGCTTTTCTTCTTGTTGGTGACAAGTAAGTAATAGCACTTCATGCTACAATGTTTATTCATTTAGGCCATTTTCCATAAGCATTAAATAAATAATAGAATAAACTTAAACTACTTTCATATAAGCTATAAGCTATTTTCACTAGCTATCCTGGAGGCTTATGAAAATAAGATAAAAACAACTTTTGAATATGTTTTCCGTAAGCTCTTCCAAACAGTTTCATAATTGTTTATGTCAGTTGATAAGTTCAAATTAGTTAATTCAAGCAAACGCTTGATACATTGAATGTGTGGTGCACATCCATTGAATTGTAATGAAATGTGTTTTCTGTCAACTATCCCCTGATCTCCACCAATTTACTATACTAAGTAAGTCAGATTATCAGAACCATTGATTGAAGTTCCGACGGCTTATATTCTGACTTTAGACAATTTGATTTAAAATAAGAACTCAGAATTTGAATTGTTTGATCTTAATTCAAGTTCTGCTCCTATGACTTTTACTTTTATTTGCATGTTTATTTATATGAATGGCACTTGAGATTTTGTTATTTTTGCTCAAGGCAAAGCTTATGCACTTACAGTGTTTTTTTTTTTGCTTCAATCATTTTGTATCTGACTGTATGACAGTATCTATGCACCGTTTTGATTGAGGAAAGGAGGAAATATCCAATATTATTTTCACTTTACTCATTGATTTCAAACTAACAAGCTCATGCCACTTTGAATTAGCACTTGGATCATCGGCAGATTTCTCAAATATGCAAAGCATAAAGAAATCTATACTGAGTCATGTGAATTTGAGAAGGTCAACTGAAAGATGGTTTTTGGCCAAGGAAGATATTGTGCTTATGCATTTGAGATGTTGGTGCTCTTCAGCAGGTGCCATCTCTGATCCGATACTAGACCGAGTAATCAGACTGGTCAAGAAATATGATAAAATTAATGCAGCAAAGGTATTCCACTTATAGTCAAAAGGAAATTCTACATTTTGTTTATGATTATCTTTATCAGTGTTTCACAGTTCGGGGTTCTGTTTTCACTATTCAAATGTGTAGATTTAATATCGGTAGGTTATTTTTGTGTAGGTTACTGAAACAGCTGATTTTCAAAAGGACTTAAACCTGGACAGTTTGGATAGGGTTGAGCTTATTATGGCTCTTGAAGAAGAATTTTCTATTGAAATTCCTGATGAGAAAGCAGATAAGCTTGCTTGCTGTACCGATGTTGCAAAGTACATAGCCTCTGAAGCTGACCAAAAAATTTAGGCAAGCCCTGACTTTTCAATTGTTTTGCTGTTACTCATAGATTGCGGCATACAAAGAAGTTTTGGTGGTTGAGCTGTTTGGATCTCTACAAAGTCAGTTTGATTGAAAATAATTGAAATTACCCGTCTCCTTTTCTTATTTCTTTATGTCACCCCACCCCAATGTAAGCATGACACCTGATCAAAAAATTCCCTTGCTTTTTTATTTTTGAACAATTAAAATTTATTTTCCTGAGTTAAGCTTTATTGAAGAATTGAAGGATGAAAAATGAGATGATTTTGTTAAAACTGTCGTTTTTTTTAAAACAGTATCATGTGTGTGGGGTTGATGAATAGAGGCGTTACTTCTAACAGGCTAAGCATATGCAATTGCTTCTATGTTATGTAAAATCAAATTTATGAGGAACTGATTAAAGGAAAAGATAAAAAGTAACAACATGTGGTAAGCCGGTAAGTAATTGGTCCATAACAAGTTTTTACATATTATATTCGTCTGTGTAAAAATCTAAGTTGAAAACAGTTTTAGGACCATTCTCAATTTTTCGTATGACCAAATTACCAGAGGTTGTGACACCCCCAACACAACTCATAAATTTAACAATCTCACACAAACAGCACTCAAACTTGAGCCACTGTAATCTTTACAAATAAATGGTTGTCGCATATAAACTATATGTAGTATGTATTTTACAAGATGTAAACCCATGCAACCCAATACTGTGACTTAAGCGCCGTCCAAGTGAGTCATGGTGCTCTTACAAACATACTCGTTGATGTAGTTTGTTTCAAATCTACTCCTTAATCTCCCCTATATCTTTGCGTGGTGATGCGCGCACTGGCTCCGAAGCTGAATGTTGGATCCTTATGGTTCCGGCATCATAGGTGCGGATGCCATTCCCAATAGTAGAGAGCTTAAACAGTCCCTTCTGTTTATTGACATGCCGAGCTGGTCTACAGAGTGATCCCTTTGGAATTTTGTGAACTTTCACTCTGCATATTTTTTCCAAGTTGGGAATAGCATGGAGGTAGGAAGGGAGGTCTACCATAAAATCTCCAAATTCATCAGTTACACCGTTTGCTACCATTGATTTGCCTTTTCTTTCGGTTGCATGGCTTTGGCAGTTTACAGAAACCAAAGCTCCTGCATTGGTTAATCTTCAATTAGCAAAATTTGCAGGCAAATGAAATTTTGTATTTCTTTTGGAAACTGATGAAAGTATTCAATGCATGCGGTTGGAGTCAAATTTCAAGGATTGCATTTAGAAATGGTTTTGAATTCTCTCATTTTTCATTGAGAAACAATAAAAACATAGAAGTAGCATAGTAATATACGATGAGAGAGAAAGACAAAATATTTCTTTGAGTGAATCTCCGATTTTATATCCAAAATTGCAGAACGTTATGGTATTAGTCCTTGAAATAAAAGTAAATCAGTAAGAAGAGTCCTTAAAATTGTAATCATCATTTTAGTGTAAACCTTATCATTTTCATATTAGCCCCTAAAGTTAAATACTTGCGATCAAAATTGATCCTTAAAAATCAGCACTTTTGAAGACTATATAACAGTCACAATTAGTATTGAAATTCTAAGTATTTAGTGTTAAAGACTAATTTAAAATATTTGGTGCTATAAAGTATAATCTCAAATAAGGAACGGTCTAATGTGGACTCGGTCCAACGGTGGATCCTCCTTTTTTAGTAAGTTTTAATAAAATATTTTTTGTTTTTGATTTTTATTATTATAAAATTCAACTTTTTACTTAAAATGCTTAATGTCCACCTTTGGACCACTTTTGAGAGTTCTATATTAGACACACACCTCAAAATTAATAAGTATTCACAATTTCAATAATTTTTTTCTTCATTTTCTCTTATTTAAGGCCAAACATCTCTTGTATTTTCAATGCAAATTTGAGGGTTAGTTTATATTCTATTTCTGCACAACATATATAAGTAAAGTAGTGCACGCATAACGCATGGTGTGGTTCACCAATGTATTCTTGTAGTAAACTTAATTGAACTTCACATTTTTTTTAGGAGTTAAATATCATATTGTCTTGCAATAATTTAAATGGTAATTCATATAAGGAGTTTTTTTTTTTTTTTGAATAAATAAGGAGTATGTTTTTAGCGGTATGATATCGTCCGTGATGTTAACGAAAATAAAATGGCATGCACAGGTTATTTCGGCAGTTAATTATCTCTTTACAATATTTATGTTTTTTTGGAGATAACATAATAAATTAAATCACTCATACATACATATATATATATATATATATATATATATATATATATATATATATATATATATATTGCTTCCCCCTATAGCTTAGCTATGCATTTGACGGGAAGGTTGGGAATCATTGTCATTAAATTTTTTATGTTGGCCAGCTTTCTTTTTCACTTATCAAGGACGACAGCTGATCGATAATGTTCAATGTGGTTTAGTAAATTTGAAACAACTTTTGTTTGTTTTCAGAAGTAGAAATTTCACCAAAATATGAAAGCAATATACTGTCACCAAACAATGGAACAACAACTGCTGTAGATCTCTAATTGTGCAAACACTAATCTTATAATTGATCATTGGTAAACACCATCAGTCTTTTATTGGCAAGAATCTCTCTATAATGCATAATTTGCATTAAACCGATGAACTTTCAATATCATACATCTTTTATGATTTAAATTTACTGAACAACATATATATATTGGAAATTCAAATGAGTTATGGTGTACATGTTCATGTTGATTAGTGACGGTTTTAGCAAGGACAATATAATTATTGTAAATATTTATATATCAATGTAATAATATGGAAATCACTTGTGACATATATAGAGAGCATATATTAATTACGGTACCTGGTATTGGCCATGCATGTGAATGATGATGATTAGGTCCACAATGAAGTGAGCCAGTAATGAGGACAGTTGATAGCTTCTCCTCTCCATAGCCAGCAATTTCCACCACTTCTTCTCTGCTTGATAAACCGAACAAATTGTGATAATCTTCAACTCCTGATGCTGTTGGAGGAGATCCTAGCACAATATTAAGCAATAATAATAATAAACAAAGGGAAAACAACATCACAAAAACGTTGTTGCCACTGGAGTTGCTCATCGTCTTTGTGTTTGTGTTTGTGTTTGTGTTTGAGTTTGTTTATCAACTTTGGCTTAACTTACGTAAGATATACTATTAATTGAATTGAATTGAATTGAACTCCTCAACTCAAAACAACATGCATGCTTATATAATGAGTCGATACTTCCTCTGCTTTTTATATAAGCCACATTCCTTTCCTCCTATATACATGCCCCTCAGAACTTGCTAACTACATTTAGCTCTCTTAGGTTTGACTTTGCATTGCAGTATAATTAATTTGTGCTATCAATTAGTTTATCAAATTCATTTCCATGTGTGAAATAACAAAATTGCCCATCATGTACGTCAGGCTATCATACTCTTGTTATTTTGACATTTAAAAAGGCCGAATTTTTTGTCAACAAAGCTTATAAATTACTAATATTAATAGTGGTTGCTCTAAAATATTAATCAATTAATTATAAATAAAGGGTGATATATAAATCACTAAGACTTAGTGCTCTAATATTTCTCTTTTTTTGGTTATATAGGTTCTTTTAAGGAGATGCAATTCTATCGAAGACATCGTTAGACTAAATGTGGACAACTCTCAGTCGAAATTTAAACTTTAGTTTGTCATGTTGTGGGAGGCCAACTCATTCCGCTAGACTCAATTATTAATCATTTATACATCTTCTAACTTTAGTATTTGATTCCTTCCAGTCTCATAATTGACATATTTAATTATCTCATATAAATTAAGATAAATAAATAAAAAAAAGAGGGATCATATAATACTTTTACTTCATTATTCTTATCTAGTATTGATGTAAATTTACCATTAATTATCATAAATTAAAAGTGAAAGATATAAAATTAAAAGTAGTGTGTGTAATATTAATTAAATGATACAATTGAAAAAATATATAATCATATTACTTTACAATTTGAAAATGTAAATAATATAGGTTTTTTTTATTAAATAGGTCAATTACTGTGGGACAAATGAGTATAATATAATAGCTAAAAAATTAACTTGAAAGGGCAACGTGAGTATATGAGAAGCCGGGGGGGAGGGGAGGTAAATTGGATGTTATTGAAAATTAAGGAATGCTATGCAAGTAAGGCAAAGAAGGAAGAAGTTGGAAGTTAAGGTATTAGGTTGGTAGCCTACTCTTATCGTCTACGTATCTATATTTCCAATTTTTTCTTTAATAAATTCTAGTTTAAGACATATTGGGGAAATTAAGCTTTTTAAGCACGGACACGTCTCACATATTACATGTTTCACATGACAAATGCATTATACATATATGATCTTGCATGAAATGCATGGTGGCAAAAAAAAATAACCTCTATTACTTAATTATCTGTTTATACATCTATGAATCTCTTTTTCAAGCCTGTCTCAACCATATATATCTTCAACGGCAGCAGCTGTTCTTTTCTTAGCTACTTTCCCATATTGTTAGTCCCCTACCCCAACCTCCTCAATACGTCAAAAACAAGTTATATATGGAACTTTTCAATTTGACTGGCAATTTTTTTTTAACATTTAACTCCCATTTACAAAACTCGTCAAACACCTCTTTCTTGGCGACGATATATGTCGGTTTACAAAAAATTATTTTAATAATGAACATTAGTCTTTTACATAAGAGAAATGTTAGCTACAAATTATAATATTCATTTTAGTCTAACACTCTAACCAAATAGAGAGGGGTACATATATATGGATTTAGGCCAGGGAACTCCAGGGCGGGCCCAATAACTTTATATGTAGGCCTTAAACGAATTCAGAATCAATGCATTTTGAAAATTGCTTTCCACTTTAGTTTTTGCTTGAAAACACATGGAAATTACAAATTTAACCCCAGCGGTAGTTGATTATGGTTTGACTTCCTTCGTTTTCTTAGTTCCCGAATGGTAGTTAGCTATCATTGGAGTTAAATGTGTAATTTCCATGTGTTTTTAATAAAAACTGAAGTGGAAACAACAATGATCATACATTTTTCAACTTCATTTCAAACCTTTTATATATAAACTCGTTGGTCATCATCATCTAGCTAGCTCTCATGATGATTGGTTAAAACTGCTCTCTTCCTCTCTCTTCTCTCCTTTCCAAACTATAGCCGTCACCACTTTTCTTTTTCTCATCTACCTCATAGAGGGGTGATTTAGGGTCAATTTTGACCTAAAATCACCCCTCCGAATTGTTTTTAGTTAAATAAGTGATTTCCACATATTTTCAATCTTCTTTCATTTGTTTTTGTGATTTCGTCGTTTTTGCGTGAATTTGTTTATTTTGATTTCACGTCTATGTGCGGCGTGTTTTTTTATTTCCCATCTTAATGGAATGTTTATTTGATTCAGGTTGAAAGATTATATTTGAGCAAGTGCAGATCCAATCAATGACTTTGGGATCGTCAACATTGGAGATCCGGATCCGTGAGTTTTTCGAAGACTTGAATATAATCATATTTGTAGTCATAGGTACCATGTCGTTTTATGCTATTAACATGGATGTTGTGAGTTTGTTCGCAGATTCATCCTTTTTTATTTTAGCGAATTTGAATTTGTATGATATCGATGTAGTATATCAATTTGAATGAATGAATATCGTTTACTCCCTCCGTCCCTTTTTATATATAGGAGTAGTTTACGAAAAAGTATTGTCCATATATATAAGATTATATACAAATTCTTAGATGCATTGATTACTCTTTTTCCAAATATACCTATTATTAATACTATCAATTTGTCTTGGTATATTAAAAGTTAACATTAAATATATATTTAATTAAGGGTAATCTAGTAATAGTCACACACATTTGAGACAACTTTATTACTTCAACAACATTTCTTAATACCCGTAATTTTTGTAAACTACTTCTATAAAAAGGGACGGACATAAGTATTTATATCAAAAAATGTTGCTAGTTCTCATGATCCTTATATTAATTAATAAAAAAATTCTAAAGATGTTTTCCAACTAGACCCCTAAAACATCCCGTTACATTCAAAATTTTATTAATATTTTATTATAATATTGAAATAGTCATAATTTGTCTCATATTAACTTTACAATTCCTATATTTTCTTCTTCCAATCTTCTCATTTCTCTCACAGACGTATATTGGATGTGAACAAACTTAATGAAAAGTTAACGATTTCATTGCGTAAGTGAGTTTTTGAGCAATTTTTTTGTGTTTTTTTTTGTGCCTGCACATAGCACTGACCTCAATTAATATATGTGTTTTTAAAAAATTAACATGGATGCTAACTCATTTAAAGTAACACATTCTAAATTTCTTAGATGTTATGTGAACTCACTCTCACAAACACTCACAATTGAGTTCGCCTAATGAGATAGATTTCTTTTCAACTTTTCAATTTGAAATTGAACTAAAGTCAAACGAGTGTAAGCAAATAGTACAACCATATGTATCATCTTTCCTTGTATAAAAGAGTCTGTAGACGAAATTCACATATATGAAGCGTGGAGACACGAAGTACTACTGATTCAAAACACATCCCAACATATTAAATAATCGCACAGTGTTTCTGAACTTTAGTTATTAGACTACATGTGTTACTTCACTTTAGCATTCATGTACCAATTTTTGAATCCATTCATGTAACATTACACAGAAACAAAATTTATATACTTAACTTGTTCGGAGTGAGGTTTCCAACATAAGATTCTAATTATAATTAAACATAAATCACACTTCTAATCCTGTCTTACTAACCGATGAGTCATGAGTACTGTAGTATTCCATCTTCAAGACTATGAGCACCAACCAACTTTTAAATTGACAAGTGGTATGGCAGGTGGCAGTTGTTGATTGAAACACAGAGGTTGGTTTGACGAATCATGGTTTGACATCATGGCCTCCAATTAGTGGGAATCGAGTGAATATTATAGTGGCGTGAGATTTGATTCATGATTAATTATGGACATTTACGCAAGGCCCAAGCACTTCATTCTTTTATATCAGCAGCGGTCAACCGTTGCTCGGTATTTTCAGCAGCGGTTAATTGTTACTGACATTTTTAAGATTGGTTGTATCGACTTAAAAAGTGATTGAATTGATTTTAAAAGTGTCAGTGGTAGTTAACTGCCGCTGAAAAATATTGAACGGTAGTTAACTGCCGCTGATATAAGGAAGTGCGTAATTTTAAAAGGGAGAAGAGCGATTTTCTTCCCTTAATCAAAGATAATTTCTTTTCCACTCATCAACTTGTCGCACGCCCTATTTCCGGTTTCTAAAAATTGAACGTGTTCAACGTGTTTTACATTTTTGAAAGATAAATAAGGTGTTTGAGTAGAGAGTAAAATGTACATTAAATTTATAGTAATGGTAAATACACCATTACTCAATAAAAATAATGTAGTAAAAATATCACACTCTTTGATTTATACATTTTTTTATCAGGCTTTGTTGCATTTTTTATCCTCCAAGTTATATAATTGTGTGGTTTTGAGCCTTTAAATTTAAAATAGACAATTTTGACCCTTCAACTTTATCTCATTTTGCATTTACTAGTTCAGAAAAGCTTAATAATACACAACACTACCTATAAAAAGCAACAGTATGATGTGCATTGAATTGCAATTCATTTTGACTTTTTATTTATTTTGAAAATATAATGCCACTGACCCATGCACATTTTAACCAAAAACACTAACATGACTAATTTTAACGACGTGGCATCTCTATGTATTTGTCAACTTCAAATTCTATCTTGAAAGACTCATTATTTTTCAAAGTCATTTACACTTCAAACTTTGAAGTAATTCAATCTCATCGATCTATTTCTTCATGTATTAAATCCTCGGGCATGTAATGTTCTTCACTTCTGTCACTTGTAAAGTACACTTTACATAACTAACCTTTCAAAAGTTTTCAAAGTCATCTTTTATGTGAGTCGAAAAATAGAAGTCTTGTCTTTTATGTCAATATTTTCAATAATTTTCATTTTTTTATGACAAACTTTTTTTTATTTAACTTTCATATGTTGGTCCAAAAAATATCTATCATCTTCAATTATATACTATTAAGTTTTAGATTTGAACTAACTTGTAAACCAACTTATAAGATGAAGTATGTCGGTAATTACATAGTATAACATTTTTTCACTTTTTTTTTTTTTTACAAAAGTCTTATATCTTTTGAATTAGTAACTTATATATTCTTTTTTTATGTACCTAAAAAAGTCACTTATATTTTTTCAACGAAAGTAAATATAATAACTTAAAGGGAAATGTTAACAAGTGTCCCCGGAACACTATTTAAGACTTTTAAATAGTAATTTTTTATGAAAATATGTATAATGAAAACATTGAAAACCAAAATATTTGACTTTTATATAAAATAATTTCTTCTTTTAGAATCCTTAAAGAATGTCTCGAAAGCACTCGTTAACAAGACCCTAACTTAAATAATATTGATTTTATAATCAATTACACAATAGGATAAATTTAGATAAATAAATATAGTACTATAGTCCCTTAAAAAAAATATAGTACTATAGTATATGTTATATAGTACGTTTCATTATAAAAAAAGCATATATATAGTACGTTTGAGTTTGGTTTATGTTCATCTATTGATATTACTGTCTTATTGAAGCTAGGTGGCTATGGCAGAATCAGATGATGAATCAGGTGGTCAAGCTTCAGGGAGCAGAGAATTACTGCAAGAAAGGCTCCTTCCCATAGCAAACGTGGGTAGGATCATGAAGAAAGCGTTACCAGTGAGAGCTAAGATATCGAAAGAAGCTAAAGAAACGATGCAAGAGTGTGTATCAGAGTTCATAAGCTTCATAACAGGTGAAGCATCTGAAAAGTGTCAGAAAGAGAAGAGGAAGACAATAAACGGTGATGATCTTGTGTGGGCCATGACTACACTTGGCTTTGAAGAATATGCAGAGCCTCTTAAGGGTTACCTTCACAAGTATAGGGAGATTGAAGGAGACAAGAATTTTTCTATGAATATGATTGGTAGTAGTAAGGAGCAGCAGGGTAGTATTGATCGATTCTTCCAAGGTTGATTATATTTGCAACAACTAATATCAGGTTTATTTGTTTATTTATGTCTCTTTTTGAGGCTTTTAATGTTTGATTGCAGAACTATACATCAGTTTGTTATTGTTGTTTGTATTTTTGTTGTTGAGATTGAAATATAGTACACATTAAGTATAGTGATGATTTGTATTTTTGTTGATGAGAATGAGAATATACATACATGATACAGATTAATTTTGGTGATGATTTGGAATACATATGGCGATTTGATTTTTTTTTGCTGCAAAAGCAGGAAATAAGATTGGTAAAAAGTAAGTTTGGTAAAATCCCTGGTTTTGTTTGTAAGTTTTAAACAGTAGTTTTTGTCAAAATTGTAGTGATTCACTGTGATTCCGTCAAACTTCCCGACACTCAACTTGCACTTTCACTTGAAAGAACCTAAATAATTGTGTGGCTACATTTCCTTAATTGGTAACTAGTTCATGTCCATAAAAGAATCCAAATAATATAATGGCTACATTTCCTAGTATAATATATAAACGGATAAGAGACAGCATTGTAATTAATTATGTTGCTTAAAAAAAAGCATTATAACTAATGCATATCTTTTCATTAGAGTTGACTTCAAATGGTTTAATTTAATTCCCCATAGTGGATGCAGGCAGGGTAATGCATTATCTGAAGGCCAATAACGATCACTGAATAACATGATACACAAAACGTAGTTACTAGCACTGTGTTTTTCATGCAGTAGTTTTTCTTCACAAAAAAGTTTGCGCAAGACTAATTTGATTTAGGAAGTCATATTTTGTTCGAAGAAAAATTCATTGAAATGGACAGAGTCTAAAACAAGACTAACAACTTAACAAGCACACTTTTATTATGCACCGTTTCTTTTTTTACCCTACTAGTTTCTCGTACGCCCTATGATTACTCAGCTTTAGTTTGACTGGCACACCTAGCAGCAGATCGCATATGATGCCAAGCAAAGAGGGCCCTATCAAAGATTGTGTGCTTGGATTGATGTTTGCATTGCAAACTTATACTTAAAATTTTAATTTTGATACAAAATGAATTTAGTTTAACATGATTTATGTTTATTTCAAATCTCTTATTGACAAAATGCTCTTGTTCAAATGATTCTGTTAATGGTACAATATAATATTAGAATATTAATATTGTTTATTTCATTTTCTTAATAATATTTCAAGTATTAATGTACAATAATTTGAAACAAAGGCCTTGCTTAAATGAAAAAGGATAAGACATTGTGAGACAAAATTACAGGTGTAGAGAAGAGACAGGATGATAGTTTCGTGTTGCTGGAGTTTAGTATATGCTACCAAACTGTTTTATTGCTTCCACGTATGTTCATATCCTTGATCTTAATATGTGACATGACAGTGACGTTATTATAGTTACAATTCAATTGGTTTTAATTTCAAGCATGAATAGTTAGAAGATTCAAAGAAAACATTAGCTTTTGAGATTGTTCACACAGTGAATAAAATAGTACTGAGTTACTATGTTTGTAAAAATGACTGATACAAAGCAAGCAATGTATAAAAAGAATAATAAATAAGCTTCTGTAAAATAGAATCTTTACACAGATGGAATTGCAACCTATAAGGTGCATTGACCATAGCTAAGACTAAAGGTACCATGAGACCCATTATGGATTGATGTTGCATTCTCGTAAATACACAGAATCATAATGAACATACTTCGTCCAATAACCTTGAAACTTTGGAATACTTATCTCAAGCCATGGTTTCATGTTTCCATTATAGTGTATTACAGCAGCCTTTTCAATATCTTTTTGGTTGACATTGGGGTTGTAGCCAAGACCCAAGACGTGCCAAGATCGGTTCAGCGGGAAAGTGTGTTTCCAGAATGTTATAAGACCAGGTGGCAGTGTTCCTAACTTCCATAGTTGTCTATCATGATTCTGTAGTCAGATTAATTAGAGAGGAAAAATCGTTAAGAATAAAGACATCAATGAAAATTGGAAAGAAACGAGAAGTTAACAGCAGATGCATTTAACTCAATTTTGTGAAGTTTTGGAAAAGTAAATTAAAGTATGCTTACCAGCTTCTGCCAGTTGTGGTACACCTCTGTGATGTTTTGCTTCTTCCATTCTACTAAATCAAAAACATTCATACCGTATGCCCATCCACAAGCACGAGGGTCAAAATTCTTTGCAACAAGAGGATTTGAGAAGTTGAGGTAGCCATCAAAACGATGGAAACTTCCTGCACAAGTTTCAACAGCACCATTTATGTTTCCCTCCAAATTAATCGACCAAAGATCAGTAAGGTCCTTCTGCACAACTACATCATCATCCAAAAACACCACTTTCTTGAGCTTTGGAAATATCTCAGGCAAGTAGAAGCGGAGGTGGTTCATCATAGATAAATACTTAGGATTTCGAAACTTCAGGTTTGAATCAGAAGTAGCAAGATGAGCCTTGAAGTAATAGTCAATCATGGAAGGAGAACCTAACTGCTTCAAAACTGGACTGTAACTCGAATTCAACCATGTAAAATCTTCAATGTTCTGAATTTGAATGGCCGCCTTTCCAGGCGGATTCGCAAAAAACCACATCCTCATTGCCGCATAATTGAGCCTATCAGTAACAATGTGGAAAACATGTTTTGAGGCATCCTGCAAATTTATTATTATTAGAATTACATTATTAGTGATGCTCATCAAAATAAAAAGTTTCAACATTATATTGTAACGTTTTAGTTTTTTTTCTTTTCATTTTTCATCACTACCTCCAGAGCCAAATAAAATGGAAACACATTAGTTTGTGACAAAACCGAGATAATAAAAACAACTCAAGAAATTTCTTTGTGAAAAGAACTATACCTTAGCATAGGCAACAGTAGAATTTACAACAACGGCTGTTGCCAATATGTTATCTGAGAATATTGCATAATGGTATAGTCTAGGGTCTTCAAACTTATCTTGATTTGGGAATTGTAGCTGAGAAAAGTTCAAGTTATAATATTCTGTTGTAAGGCGCAATGGAAGACAGTGGAGACCTTTGGGCAGTGTTTTTGCTGTCAACTGTGTTAAGGCCAAGGCTTTTTTCTTGTGCACACGAAGCTGATACTCTGATGAGTGGAGCCTAGCTCTAAGCTTCTTCACAGTTGTGGCACAATCATCTCGAATTTTCCTTGCTTTCATCAATGATTGCTCCATTGCCTTCATTCTCTCATTTGCACTGCATTAGTAGAATTACAAATATAATTTGAACTGAATAAAATATAGATCAGTGCAGAGCTGAACTATTCAACATATTTATATGCTACTACAGAATAAAGTTAAAGATGAAATAACTAACTTAATAGCTATAACAACATTGAAACACCTGCTGACATGTACAAAAACATTCTTAAAGGCTTGCTTACTTCCTTGGCAAGTCGGAATCTTTGCTTGCATCTCCAAGCGTTCGTGAAACTTCCTTCACCCGTAACTGAAGCTCCCGAGTGAGATGGGGAATTTTCCTTACGGCCTGAAGGGAAAGATAAACTTTAGCCTGGATGAGCTGATCCTTTAGTTTCTGTACCCGAGCATCAGACGGTGTTACACTATTATTATGCTTGGCGGTTTCTATTACCATGGATCCTTTATTTTTGACTTTGCTAGAAGATTCGATATGTTGGTTTCCTTGCTTAGTAAGCTGAAAGAAGATGCACCAAATTTAAAGAAATTTTCAATCAGCATTGAGGTTGGTTTTCCTTCATTACATCAATGTAACTTTCAGAATGTATGATAAATGAATGTCGATGGCAACTTACTTGAGACATACAAAATACATATCTATCAAAGCCAAAACAATAAAGAGATAAAGAGATGGAAGGAAAGATTGAATCCAATCAAGTATTTACACTGCCAAGTTAGCACCTATATAAAATAATTGTGTCCAACCACAAGTACATACAAAGATGCATTCAGCGCGGCATCAACTTGTCTTGATGAAAGGACAATAAACACAAACAAATGTTCTTTCACAATTAAGAATTGTATTTGAGATATAAATACCAACAGTCTGATTTTAAACTCTTAATAAGAAAACCAATAAATGCAAGCACACTAAATACTATATTTGATAAATGATGCGCAGCCCACTCATATAAATAGACATGTATAATTTTGCTGGCGTGACCATAAACCTAAGGAAAATTTTGTACCCTGCATTAATGAACAAAGTAACAATCTCATGAGGTAAATATGTCACTTACTATAGTTTCAGATACTTGATCAGAATCTTTGTATAATTTAGTAAGTTTCCCATTATTGTCATCAACATCAAAAGCATCTTCCCTATTGACAGTATCACCCGTTATATCAGCCTTCTGCAAGTAGTTACGTTGATTGATAAGTTTAATATCATGAGGCAAGTTATCCATGTTTGAAGATTCTTCTCTACCGACAACCTAACACAGCATAACAAGAGAAATTAATTCCACAAATTCAAATATCTCAATCAACAAAAAATAAAGAATCAAAGTAGTAATAATAATTCTTTCTTAAGGATATGATATTATTACTTACAATAGAAGGTAAGTCTTCAGCAAACTCTTGATCAGCTGCAAAGTGCATGTAAATAAACAAGTTAATGAGTAAAAGTAAGAAATATGCATGCAATGAGTAAGAATGATGAAAAAAGAAAGAAACACATACATATACCGGAGGAGGAGTCGAAGGTGGTGAGACAATCAGTGTAAGTGTAAAGCAGAATTGGAGTAACAAGAATAGTAATGCAAAGAAACAAAACCACAATAATATTTCTCATGTCAACCATTCTAAACCCTATACAAAATCCCTGCCTTCACAAAATTAAAACGAGGATGACGGTGATGTTTGGACAAACAAAACAGGGTAAAGACAAAGGGGACTAGGTTATGACTAAATAAGCGTTACAAAATATAATAAATATTTTGACAAGATATACAATATATCCCCTCAATATATATACACACACCTTATATGATTAAAATATTCATATCGGGCCCAAAAAAATAAATTGGACCTTTTAAGAGGTTGATTAGGGTAAACTTGTGAGATCCAGATGGTTCAAATAAGTACGACTTTTTGAAGTGGTTAAACGTGTAACTGATGTAACAAATCATTGTTTCAAATAGCGAACTATGATTTTTTTTAGAGCAGTTAAACGTGTAATCGATCTAAAAAGTCTTTGGGAACAATTGTTAACTACCATTCATCGCATAATGGTTTATAACTCATGGTAGAGGTATTTTCAGAAGTTTGAGGTGCTTGTGAGCAATTTTTAGGTGTCTAAAGAGCAACTTCCTTCATTTTGTGAATATTTTTCGGCATTCCAACTAATCGTGTGTCCCACTTTTAGAACTCACAACATTGTCTCACATTTTTTCTAAGATATGTATCACTGAAGTATATTATAAGTTTTGTGTGTATTATAAGTATCGATATTCAATACGGACACGTTTCCATGTTTGGAGTTTCCGAGTTTCATAACTAGCATCGAATAACATCATGCACTTAAGTAGTTAGTGTGATTTCATTTAGTAGTTTTTTTTTATTTTTATGCCTCAAAGTTTGAGCTAGACTAATTTGATTTGGAAAGTCGATTTGTTTTTAAAGTAGGACAATTTCATTGAAATTGACAGAGTCTAAACAAGATTAATGAGCACATTTAGGTTCACATCTTCATTTAAGACTATCTCTATTTCCTTCACTTAAAAGGAGAAAGACATAAAAAGTTTGGAAAAAGTTATAAAATAATTAATAGTGGATGGGACCCACTATCTACTTGTGTTTCTTTCTAAATTGTATCCTCCATTTATTTGAAAATTGATCTTCTCCCTTTCGTTTGTGTTCATTTCCTTAATTCAGCGTGAGTTAACTCAAGTTCGGCAATCGGTATTTTTCAGCGGAAGTTAACTCACGCAGACACTTTTAAGATCGGTTGAACCAGTTTAAAAATTGATTGAACCGATCTTTTTAAATGTCACGCTGAATTAAGGGAATGAGCAAAACCAAAAGGGAGAAGATCAATTTTCCATTTATTTTTATTAATGAAAATTTTAACTCGTTTTCACCATGCTATTTTGGCCAACTATAGATTCCGGTTTAAGCCAAGCCATGGTCCAATAGTAAATAATGTAGAAAACAAATCACTTAGCTCTTCTCTCATCACAGGTACCTGTACCAACCTTCTGTTAGAGCATATAATGCATTTGTTTTTCTTAGTCTTGTAGAAACATTTTTCTATTTATATTTTCTAATAAAACAAATGTTCGTTTTAACTTGCTACTTAGAAGATGTGAGACTTTTTAAATGAACGATTGTGATGAAAATGAAAGCTATAGGTGATTCCTTCTTTGTATATTGAAAATGAATTTTGGCATTTTTATTATTTAAAAAAATTGCACGCAATTATTCACTTCAAGAATCTAGTATCTCCTTGTTAGGAGTAAAATTAACACAAATGTTAGACAATGAAATAGAAGATGTTTTCGCAAAGTAAACTTGGCCTTAGATTTCAATTTTGTTATCACTATTTAGTGTGACTAGCAGACCTGGCAGCAGATTGCATATGATACCAGACAAAGAGTGGCCTATCAATGATTGTGTATTTGGATTTAAGTTTGCAAACTTATATTTAAACAACTTCATTAACAAATGTTAATTTTGATCAAAATGAATTTAGTTTAACATGATTTATGTTTATTTACTTTCATTTCAAATCTCTATTTGACAAAATGAAACTCTTGTTCAAATGATTCTGATCAAAAGTACTTTGGAATGCATGACTAGTTAATGGTACAATAAATATTAGATTATTGATATTGTTTATTTCATTTTCTTAATAATATTTCAAGTATTAATGTACAATAATTTGAAACAAAGGTCTTGCTTAAATGAAGGGATGCATATAATAATAGTGTAGAGTAAGACATTGTTGTGGGACAAAAATCAAGGGGTACGAAAGAGACAGGATAGTAGTTTAGTGTTGTCTGGAGTTTAGTATATATGCTCCCAAACTGTTTTATTGCTTCCACGTATGATCATGTCCTTGATCTTTATATGTGACATGACAGCGACATTATTATAGTTACAATTCAATTGGTTGTAATTTCAAACATGAAAATAAGCTTTTGAGATTGTTCACGCAATGAATAAATTTTACAATGAATTACTCCTCTTAAGACCTCCAGCATTCAAATAAAGATGGCTATTTGGCTGGTTAGAGAAGTTTGATTTTGTAGATACAGGGGTAAATCCAGAATAATGTCCATCAATCTTTGCCAAGTATATGTCATTAATGTACCTCAAAATGTCATACTTTTCCATAAATGGCTGAGCTGCATAGTCATCAAATGGCATCCACTGTAGCACATAACAATTAATATCAACCCTGTTGCTACATATAATGAATATACATTTCCTCATAATACTAAAATTTACTGTTAGACAGTATGAATTTGAGTAAAACAATTAATTCCAGAAAAAAGAGAGTTTCCAATGCGAAGTAATGAAAGGAATATATGTAAGAAATTGTGGTATTTTAGGGATCCATAAGATTGAATATTAACAGACCTTATTTAGTGCATAACTTCAATTAAATTGTACCTTTGCAGCTTCTATCTCTACCTCCTGGATTTTGATGTCAAAAGAAAGAGGGCGCAACAAGCACACAAAGAATAGATCTGACTTCTCAAAGAATGTCATGTGGCTTTGTCTGTTAATCCGATGAAAGGATAAACGAATGTGAATTCCCGGTTATCGAAATTGTAAGCTTATAAACAAAAATAAAAAGAAGCTCCTACATTTTTTCAACAACTAAACAATAAAATCTGCAATATGAACATTTTCCAGCACATATTATCTGAACATTGGAAGTTTGGAACTTCCTTTTCCAACACACAATGAAATATTATATGTAAACGTGCTACCCACCTGAATGCTAATACTTCCACAAATTCTGAGTCTATCTGAAAATTGAAAAAACTTGGAACTATTAGGCTTAGAATCACGTTGGTTCTTTTGTGGTGGATCAAATTGCTAATAATTTCATGTCTAGTACACATTCAATAGGTACTGCAAAGAGATTACTTACTCCTGTTTCTTCTTTGACCTCTCTTACTGCTGCTGCACAAATGTCTTCTCCCTGCAGCAGAATGAGTAGATTATATAAACCAAAGAATAGCTTCTTATACTAATTAGCAAAAGATATAATCGATACATTTACCTGATCAGCAACTCCGGTAGGAAATTTCCAGGATCCAGTTCCCTGAAAATGTCCAGTTTTTTCTTGAAGCACTAGAACCTAACAGCATTCGATAACTAGGAAATGAGACAACAATACAAAATACCAATTCAGAATTACGCAGTTATTTTCGGTGAGACACATTATTCATTATCACTGAAAATACTGACAACAGATCACATAGGAAGACAGATGGACATACATACATTAGAGTATGAAGATAGAATTTAGAATAACCAACAAAGATAAAGCACATTCATCAATGTTATTTCTATGTATCAAGGAGATGCAAAAAGTTTCTTCACTTTTACTTTTTGAATGACTGAAGTAGTGTTTGCTAGAATTAAGTGTCGAATATACAGTTTCTATTCCCATAATAAAGGGACAGCCCTCAAACCATATGGGTGTGTGAGTGCTTCCTGGGGTAAAGATTCCTAGTTTCTAGCTTTACTTTCTCCATTATACACACCTACGTAGAAATTTATCTGGATAGCTGCATATGTTGACGAACTAAATTAAATCCTTGTTAACTTTCTTATTTTGAAAATAGGAAACCTCTAACGTTCTTCAGGAACCCACCGGAGTTGTGTATCCAGAGGACTCGCCTAATAATGCTTCTGATCAAGCATCTGAAACTATAGTAAGTGCCATATTTACCTTTTGAGATTGTTTCACTTGTTATTGTTACTTTGTTCATTAATGGTAACAAAACTTTCCTTAGGTTTCTGGTCACGCTAGGAAAATTATACATTTTACAAAACCCTAAATATATTCAGAAACCTGATCATGTGGTTGCTCTGCATTGTGATTATTAATGTATATATACCTCTCGTTTTTCATTCACCACAAACGCTCCAATACCCACTCGGTGTGTAGCATTTGCAGGAATGGTGTTTGCACTGTCTGCAATCCAATGTACAAGCATCAAATATTTTGGTTCTGCATGGTGATACCAAAAACCTTCCTGCACAGAATTGCGACACATAACAGAAGTTTTGATTAAAATGACAAGTTAGTACACAAGGACATCAGTTAAATTCATTTTATCATCAACTGTTAAAACACTTCTCAATAAGTGTAAGCTGTAAACTCACCTTAATTAAAGTTTCCACAAGGTTGGCCAGATGAATAGGTAATTTTATCCAAACACCCTTCTTGCCCTACAAGACAATGTTGATTCAATAACTCGACTAAACAAAGATAGTGACAATTTCCAGCACAGGTAATGAGGAATTAGGATGCAAACATTCCAGAAGAATAAACCATCAATATCTGTTATACTGTAAGTTGTCCCTTCAAAGATATATTTAACTTTCTGAATAACTCATACACAATGGGTTTTACTTTTTTAGATACTAAATAATCAGGAAACTGGATTGCTTATATATAAGTTAAATCAGAAATCTTAATGTAAATTTGGAGTTTGGACCACAACACAACACACACATATATATATATATATATATATAATAATAGCTATCTAATAAATCATGCATCCATTAACAGTACCTGTTGTTTCCAGTTAGAAATTGAAGGTCTAAGAATGGATAAGAAGGTTGTAGAATCCATGATAGGGTGATCCATTAATTGGACGATAACACCGCTATATTCATCATCAGTTGATGTAAGTAGTTGAATTTGATCTTCTTCTTTTGAGGCTGACATTCATGAAAATTGGAATAATAGTCGACTCTAATCTTAACTGAAAATAACAAAATTAACATACATTAAACTGGTTTATAGTTACCTGTCCGGTCCCGTGAATCATAGAATTGAAGCGAATCACAAACAAGAGATTGAGTACATACCTGTATGTGCCTAAGGGAACGACAACGATGCGAGTTATTACGGAAATTCCACTTGAATGACTAAACTTACATACAAATTTTGTTGGTTTAATAGTTAAGTTTTGTAATTGAAGTTGTTCCCGAACCATGGTTGAGTTTTGTTGATTGAATGGTGAATATGTGAACTTGCTCCCAATTCATGATTGAGTTTTGATTGAACTTGATTTAATTAATACTGTTGTTGATACCATCGACTGCAAGAATGAATCCAATATATGAATGAGTTAAATGATTTAGGAGAAAAGCATGAACCAAGAGAGACGAAGATAAGTAGAAATTCGTGAAACCTCACTTTACACTCATGTTTGTTTCAGCCGTTGGATTAAGGGCAGGAGAGATGGCTGTCCATGCTCCACCAACTAAAAGACCTATTTTTTTTTTTTAGGGTAGTTTGAGAGTTTTGAAGGGGAAGAGAGGGGAGAGAATATTTTTAATTTGATGTGTTTTGTTCAATTTTTAGAAGGGAAGCGGAGGGTAGGTGATCTCTTTAAAATTTTATTACATTGCCAAAATTATCCTTAGATTAATATAAAATCTCAATATTATCTTTGTAACAACTTTTATTATTATTAGGTTATACTATTTTGTAACAACTTTGATTATTAAGTTATATTATCCTTGTAACAATTTTTATTATTATTAGATTTTCTATCACTCTTATTTGTTATATGTAAAAACAAACATCATCGTATATTTAATTAAGTTTAATGGTAAAACAGTAAATTAATTTTAAAATCCCTCTCCTCTCCGTGTGAACCAAACACATTTTTAATTAAAATCTCTCCCGTCTCGTCCCCTCCGCTTCCCTTCCCTCCCCTCCCCTCCCCTCCGTTGAACCAAACAGACCCTTAGAAAAACAACTACCTTTCTACTAACGATATATAAAAATTGAAGTCTAGTAAAATTTCATAATCGTTCTTATTAAAACTTATGATCTCCTTAATTTTATGTGCATAACGGTCATTTTGCAAAATTTAATTTATTTGTTTTTTAAAAAATTAACTACGGATAATCACAAGTGTAACTAATTTCAACGGATAACTATGAAACTAATTTATTTGTTTTTAAAAAAATTAATTACAGATAATCACAAGTGTAACTAATTTCTACGGATAACTATCTACTAACAATATATAAAAATCAAAGTCCAGCAAAATTTCATAATTGTCCTTATTAAAGCTCACGATCTCCTTAATTTTATGTTCGTCCAGCAAACATTGAATAATGTTTTGCATCTAAAGTAAAAATTTATTTAATAGAAACACTACATTGATGTTTATATATTGAAAATAATCACAAGTTTTCAATATTTTATCATATCGACTTTCACATATATGTATATAAAATTTGTTTATGCAAATATAAACATTTAAAATCTCCAACGAAAATGGTGAAAACATTGAAAGGTATTTTGTATATAAAATAAAAATTTAATTAATAGAAACATTCCATTAATGTTGATATTTGAAAATAGTCACGAGTTTTCAAAATTTTATCATATCGACTATCACATATCGGTACATAAAAAATTTCTTCTGCCTATATAAGCATATAAAATTCTCAACAAGTGCGGTTTAAATACTTAAAGGTGTTTTAAATATAAAATAAAAATTTATTTAATAGAAACACTACATTAATGTTGATATTTTAAAAATAGTCACGAGTTTTCAAAATTTTAACATATCGACTTTCTCATATACGTATATAAAATTTGTTTCTACAGATATAAACATTTAAAATCTGCAACGGGAGCAGTGCAAACATTGAACGATATTTTGCATATAAAATAAAAATTTAATTAATAGAAACATTGCATTAATGTTGATATTTTGAAAATAGTCACGAGTTTTCAAAATTTTATCATATCGACTATTACATATCGGCACATAAAAATTCTTCTGCATAGACAAGCATATAAAATCCTCAACGAGTGCGGTTTAAATATTTAACTGTATTTTAAATATAAAATAATTTTTTTAAATAGACACACTACATTAATGTTCATATTTTGAATATAGTCATGAGTTTCCAAATTTTTATCATATCGACTTTCTCATATATGTATATAAAAATTTGTTTATGCAGATATAAGTACATAAAATCTACAACGAGTGTGGTGCAAACATTGAACAGTCTTTTGCATATAAAACAAAAAGTTATTTAATAGAAACACTACATTAATTTTGATTTTGAAAATAGTCGTGAGTTTTCAAAAATTTATCATATCGTCTTTCTCAAATATGTATATAAAAATTTGTTTATGCAGATATAAGTACATAAAATCTGCAACGGCTGCGGTGCAAACATTGAATAGTCGTTTGCATATAAAATAAAAAGTTATTTAATAGAAACACTACATTAATTTTGATATTGAAAATAGTCACGAGTTTTTAAAATTTGCTTAAATATGTCTAAAGTCCCTGCAAATAAGGCTCGTTTGAATTTTAGTCTATGTACTTACTAATCCTTCCAAACTTGCCCTGCAATTACTAATCATTTGAGTTTTGGTCCTAATCTCATTTGATTACTTATGTGGCACCTGATTAGTGACGTGACTGAAGATGACCGGAAAAAAACATGAATGACTCATCAAATTCCACCTAAAATGACCATTTTACCCTTAATGAAGCTAGACACGTGTGAAATGACCATTCTACCCCTTTCTTCTTCCCTCTCCAAAACCCATTCTACACCTTTCTCTCTCGATCAGAATATATACCTTTGAACTAATCCCATATTATGCAAACTAACATTGAATTGAATAAAGAACAATATATGTAACATTGAACTTATTCAAGACATCAACATAATTGTTCATTGGATTATTTTGGTTTATCTACTGGTGCATATCAGCTATTGGCTTCATAGAAGCTAACGACATATCTCATATCTGAAGCCATCAACAACAACAGCAGCACTTTGCTCCTCCGCTCTCCTTGCCGCAATCAACTCCCTCCGTCGCGTCATCCTCACCCTCACCGCCGTCGTTTTCTTCCCTTTTTAAAACAAGCAAAAAAACCCAGATCTCAACAATTTCAAACGACTAAATTAAATAAAAACCATTAATCTAAATTCAGAACTTCAATTTCACAAAAAATTTCAACAGAATCACTTATTTAAACAAATCTGAAAAACAATAACAGAAAAAAATGAAATCGGAAGAAAGAAACAAGACGCGATGGATGATGGGGTGGATACGGCGGCGGTGGTTGTGGTGTGTTGCAGAGGTGGAAAATGAAGGAAAAGAAGAAGGAGGAAAATGAGAATGAAGGAAAATGAAAAAGGACAAAACGGTCATTTCGCCAAGCATTTCTCTCATTAAGGGCTAAAATATCTTTTATAATCTGGTTTGTTGACGTGTCAACCACTTCGCCCAGGCATCACTTGCCACATGGATGCCACGTCGCTAATGACAGTCCACCTCATCAAAAAAACGTGATTAGAACTAAATTTCAAATGATTAATATTTACAATGGCAAAATGGAAGGATTAGTAAGGACAATGACTAAAATTCAAACGAGCCTTATTTGCAGGGACTATAGACATATTTAAGCCTTTTATATCAATGTTTTCATATATCTATATAAATATTTGTTTTCGTGTATATAAGCAAATAAAATCCATAATTGTTGTTACTCAACTATTTAACAAATTTTTGTATAATCTTTAAAAAAACAAATTTTTGTATATATACAAGAAAAATATTTAACAGAAACATTACATTAATACTCATAATTTTCATTTAATATCTATGAATATTCTACAATATTAAAAATCTAATTATTTTTTATATAATTATAGCAATGTTACGTGACCCGTGCAAAAGCACGGGTCTTTTACTAGTTTTCAAAAAAAGAAAAGAAAAACGACTAATCTTTTTTTGTTATTATTTTTATAATATTTCATTGTATTCAAATTACTACTATATATTTCCTTATTCCAAAAAAAAATACTATATATTTCCTTTTGCTTTTCCCAAAAATTAAAAGGAAAGAAATTATATATTTATTATTCACATTTTTTATACAATTGAATTGAAGTAGTGTTAAATTTTGTCTCAAATATACACATTTTTTATTTATAATTTTTTAATAAGCATTCAATTCATTCAATGCAACACTTTTACAAAAAATAACTATAGATCATTATATTTCAATATTAATTAATATTTTTTTACGTGATTGGGCTAAAATTCTCTCTTCTTTCTTATTAGCATCGTTTCCACTACCCTCCAGTAAAAATAACTCATAATCATTCTTGGAGATTCTTTTAAAACACTTTAATCACGTTGGAGATATTCTTAAACCACTTATCTTTTGGTCAAGGAAATGATCCTACAAGCTATTGCGAGATGTTTCACAAACCACCTAAAACATAAAATTTGTCACATATATATACACGCTATTTAAATATGTATACAAAGTCAGTAAATCAGGATCAATTATATGTGTGTTTTAAAAACAGATATGATTAACTACAATATGTATGACATGTGTGAATTGTTAACTGCAATATGTATTTAAGAACAGGGAGAGTATTAATTTAACATAATATTGCTAGTATTATTATCATTATTATTATATATACAAAACAGTATAAATAATATAATACTATCGTGTATTAAATCTATAATATTATTTAAGTTGATTTTATAATGCTTAATTATATATAATATAGTATAAATATATATTGTTAAATGATATATTATAATATTATTTATTGACTCAATTAAAGTTTAGTATTTTTTTTAATCAATTAAAGTTTAGTATTAAGAACATGTTCAAATGTGCACACTAAAATTATATTTTATTGCTAAAAAAACTTATATGTAACTTATATTGGAGATGCTATGACGTATTAGCTATACGATATTTTACATTATTTTGCTTGTGTCGTCCATTATCAATTGAACGATAGATAAATGATGGTTGTTTGACTCCTTTAAAAAAAGTAATAGCTTTTATTTGAAAATACTTGATTGTCAATAATAATATTCAAAATATTCATTTTGCACTATAATTCTTATACTATTAATTTGTTCATCACATAAATTTTTCTATTTTACACTATATTTAAACTGTGTTAATCATCTATATTGTTGACGAATTTTTATGTCAAATTTTTTTGTCAAAATAGCATAATTCTTATACATTTTGATTTTGTTTATCAATAATAAATAATATTCATTTTACATTATAAAGTGACCTTTTGCTTTAGAGAAATCAGTGTTTATATCGTGCTTCAATGTGTATCAAACTCACCATAAAATCACTCAAATCCTATGAGTAGAAAACCTCTAGGAGATAAACAGTAAATCATCTTGAGAAAAATAAAATTAAAACAACAAAAAGTAAAAACAAAATATAAACACAAACAAACGACATATCAATAGCAAGAACAATTTGGATGCAATTGATCTTATAAATTTCCCCAATAAAAAATGTTTCTTGAACATACATATGAGGGACTTATAAAGATGAGATTACATCGTAATTTTTTTTTTCCATGCTTTGGACAAGCTAGGAATCAAATTAAAAAAAAAAAAAAGACCTCCTGTGTATTATTTGAGAAATCCACCATGGGAACTTTATTTAAATTACTAGGAGTTGTAGAGGTCTCTTGCAATGTCACCAATAGTAAATCGCAAGATAAAGAGAATAAAAGATGATACCGAGAGGGATACTGCAAAACCAGATAATCAGCAAAACTGGAGGCATTGGTGTCAGGTAGTAGGGGATCACCAAAATAGTTGTCATCAACAATATAATTGTCAACAATGTTGTCATATGTTTGATCTTATTGTAGTCGATATTTCTCATTTTCTCAGATTAAAGAGACCACACTAGTGAATATTGTTGATATAGACTCTCTGAAGAAAAAGAAAAGGCTAAAAATTGTTTCTGCCCTTATACAATACACTTGAATTTATAGACAAGAAATGAAATGATCATAGAAGGAAACTAAAAAATTTAATTAATTGGGCTTTGTTAAAGGAATAAAATGTCCATAAAAACTAAAATTTCCACCTATATATTAAAAAATGATTTAATTTTATATACAATGTCAAGTGAGAAATTTTTTCATACATACATTCAATCATATCCAGCACTCATACAATTAATACACTTAAATTTATAGGCATGAAACGAAATGATGGTAGATGGAAACTAAAAAAATTAATTAATTGGGCTTCATTAAAGGAATGAAATGTCCATAAAAACTAAAATTGCCATCTATGTATTAAAAAATTATTTAAGTTTGTACACAATGCCAAGTGAGTAACTTTTTCACACACGCATTCAATCATATTCTACCGTAGATATTGATGGAGATGCTTTTGAAACTAATAAGAGAGTGGAATCATGATTGGTTTGCATGCATGTGTAAAAAAAATTACAATATTAGTCCATAGAAATTAATCTCTGGTAAAAAATATTTAGTTTTTTTTCAAGGAAGGAAAAATATTTAGTTGTGATTGCTTGATTTCTTTTTATAAAACTGATATAGATAAGAATGCAATTTACTATTTAAGTTTAAAAGCTTTTAAATTATTTATGGGAAAAATCGAATAGTTGAAAAAGAAAATTTTTTGAGGTTGAAAAAGATTTTTTTTTAATTTGCATCATTTTTTATTTAACATTATGGTACTATATATGGAGTATGTTCCTCCTTATGACTTCAAGTTTGATTCTTCCTGATGTCAATTTGGGTGGGTTATTTAACTTCGTAGAAAAAACAAACAATATGGTACTATGGCGTTTTGTTGAATACATACTCATATCCAATCATTTAACTTTTTTTTTTGAAAAAGAAAAACTCTCTATTTTTATATTTAAATACATATACTGATATGGTACCAACAAACTATCTCTATTTATTTTGTTCCCTTAGATGAAAGGTTTTGCATATGCTATTTATTGTCCTTCGATGGTATTTGTAATCTATGATGTAGATGATCTAGGTCAAAAAAATAAGGGTTTTACTTTTCCCATCCTATGAGGTTCTCAAGCGCCCTATTTTTTTTTCAAAAATGCCCCTCGGATTTTAAAATTCGAAATGAGTTTCAATTCTAAATTCCGAACCATTTCGATATATATATATATATATATATATATATATATATATATATATATATATATATATATATATATATATATATCATCAACTTCCCCCATTTTTACAGTTTCACATTTTAACCTTTTCACTTTCTCACCAAAATCCGAAAATCCGAACTTCTAAAATACCAACCAAAGATTGAAAGCTTTATCAATCCAATTGGAACTTTTGCAAGTTCAATTAAATTTTTCATCAAGAATCATGGATGTTCAGATCAACAATCAATCCACTTTGGAATTCGGAGAGATTGTTGAAGACGATGTTGATGAGAGTGAGGAAGAGACAATGTTTGAAGGATGTGGTATAAGGAAAATAGTAGAAGAAATAGAGATACCACACAAAGTAGAACTTCCTCAAGAGTGGTCAGATTCTGAAGAGGCCAAAACTGTTGATAGTGAAGAAGTGATGGATATTGAGAAAAAGGAACAGTTTCTTAACAAGGAAGAAACTTGTGAAAAGGAGGGGATGAAAGTGAGCAAGGCGGAAATTGATTTTGTAATACACCACATATGTTCCTTGTTCATCAAATTCTGGATAGGGAGGTTATGGACTCCACATCAGCAATACATCAAATTCATGGAATTCCTCCCAAAGCAAAGGAATACTAAGGCTGATGTGCGTTCCATCTCATTTTGGCCACCCTAATGAATCAGGCGTCGAGCTAATGACGTTAATCAAGCGCTTGTTGGGAGGCAACCCAACTGTGTAGGTATGTTGTTTTTTCAGTTGTAATTTAGTCCTTTTAATCCACTTTTTGCAGGTAGGGTTAGTGGCACATGCTGAAAACTTAATTTTTCTGATATCTGTCATGGTCACTATAGCGAGAAATTCCATCGCTATAGCGACGAGCCTCAGAGTCTGATGACCCTTCAGACTCTCGCTCGCTATAGCGACATGTGGTCGCTGTAGCGATGACAGAAAACTCTGTCAGTACAGTAACCCCTGATCAACATGCAAAATACCAACCAAAGATTGAAAGCTTTATCAATCCAATTGGAACTTTTGCAAGTTCAATTAAATTTTTCATCAAGAATCATGGATGTTCAGATCAACAATCAATCCACTTTGGAATTCGGAGAGATTGTTGAAGACGATGTTGATGAGAGTGAGGAAGAGACAATGTTTGAAGGATGTGGTATAAGGAAAATAGTAGAAGAAATAGAGATACCACACAAAGTAGAACTTCCTCAAGAGTGGTCAGATTCTGAAGAGGCCAAAACTGTTGATAGTGAAGAAGTGATGGATATTGAGAAAAAGTTACAGTTTCTTAACAAAGAAGAAACTTGTGAAAAGGAGGGGATGAAAGTGAGCAAGGCGGAAATTGATTTTGTAATACACCACATATGTTCCTTGTTCATCAAATTCTGGATAGGGAGGTTATGGACTCCACATCAGAAATACATCAAATTCATGGAATTCCTCCCAAAGCAAAGGAATACTAAGGCTGATGTGCGTTCCGTCTCATTTTGGCCACCCTAATGAATCAGGCGTCGAGCTAATGACGTTAACCAAGCGCTTGTTGGGAGGCAACCCACTGTGTAGGTATGTTGTTTTTTCAGTTGTAATTTAGTCCTTTTAATCCACTTTTTGCATGTAGGGTTAGTGGCACATGCTGAAAACTTAATTTTTCTGATATCTGTCATGGTCGCTATAGCGAGAAATTCCATCGCTATAGCGACGAGCCTCAGAGTCTGATGACCCTTCAGACTCTCGCTCGCTATAGCGACATGTGGTCGCTGTAGCGATGACAGAAAACTCTGTTAGTACATTAACCGATGCCACTAAAACCTCTTAACCTCCCCCAACCACCCACTCATCTCCCTTATCCGTTTTCTTCCCCAAAATTCGTAAACCCTAGTATAGCTAACCCATTATCATTCCATTTTCACTTAATTTCTAGTTCAATTTCGCATTACATTTCTGCAAATTTTTCTTTTTTCCTGCATAATCTCTTTGCAAATCATCTCTGTTCCTTTTCCAACTTGCAAATCATCATATTCAGGTACGAATTCGTAACCCTCTGTTTTCATTTCTTAAGTTTTCAAGTTGTATGAATGTGCTATGCATTTTTTCAGAAATTTAAAGTTAGGGTTTTTAATTTTAGAAATTAGGGTTTTAATCATTTGAAGTTTACCCATGTTAATCTTTGATTTAGGCTGTTAGAAATGAAATAGAATCACAAACAAACTTTCCTAACATCTTCTTTTCTGTAAAAATCGTTTTTTTTTTAAAATGACCCATTTTGTAAAAATTTAAAATAAAAATGGGTATATGATGTTTAGGAAGTTTTGGTGATTATGTTTCATTTTTATGAGCTTTACCTTTGATTAATCATGCCTCAAGTTGTTTAGAAAGTGAAAAATCAGAAAAATTTCAAATGGGTTTTCATGGCTACACGTCGCTGTAGCCCATAAACCGTGAACAAAATCTGGGTTTCATCGCTACAGCGACCAATCTCGTCGCTGTAGCGACGGTGTCCAGAACCAAAATGAAATTTTTTTTCATTCCTATTTCTGACTTGCATTCCTATATGTTTGGCCTGTTTACTTTTATTTTGTAGGAATGGCACCTAAATCTTCTTCCAAGAGGCAAAGAAACGTGGAAGGGTCATCTTCAAGGCCAAGATCCCAACCATTCCAACCCCACGATTCTAACCGCTTTCTCAGCCCGCGTAACCAAGAACGGTACGCAGAGCTTGCCACCAGAAGAATTTGGGCAGAGAAAGAGTTCATAATTGCTGAAGAGGGGAAGTATGCAGGAATTGCTCAAATGATTAACCAACGGAAGTGGGGCATTCTTTGTAACCCTCCAAAGAAAATCAACTACGACATTGTGCGTGAATTCTATGCCAATGCCATCCAGCCGACCCTAGTGAGGAATTCACCTTCACTACCTTTGTCCGAGGGCGCACAATCAAGTATGATAGAAATGCCATTAGCGCCTATCTAGGTAACCCACTGGATCTTACCCATCCCGAGGACCTGATAAATTTCCACAGATTGTGTGCCTTCCACAAGCATCAAGCTAAGGGGAATTGGGACCATGACGTGATCGCACAGGATATTTTTCAAGAGGGGAAGACGTATGATGTGAGTCAGGCCTCAAGAAAACCATTTAGAGCCTTTAAGGAATACATGAATACTCCTGCTCAGGTGATCCTTACACTTATCCTTTATAACATCCGGCCCAAGAGTCACACCTCTTCCACCACACTTGATGTCACACCCCTTCTTTATTATATCCTCAGCAACCAGCAGGTTGATGTTGCGAGGATTATAGCAAATGAGATAAGGATTGTGGCTGAAAGTGGAATTGTGCCACCTGCAAAACCAAAGTGCCCTTTACCATTTCCAGGCCTAATTATGGGACTTTGTATGAAGGCACGTATCCACATGCCGAGTCAGGTTGATGAGGAAATTAAAAATCCTATTGATGATAGATACATCAATAGGTATTGCTCTTATAAGACCCCCCCTTCAGCTGGACCCTCTACTGTACCACCTCCTGTCCCCCAAGCCCCGAGCCATCCTCAAGCACCGAGCTTTCCACCGCTAGATTTCTCGGATTGGGACCCTCACCATAGAGCTGCCTATACTTATACCTGGAATCAGAATGAGTCAAACCATAGAGCTTTGACTACCATTCAGAGCCATATGCATGAGGCAGGCTATTCTACTTGGACCCCAGACTACTTTCAGCAGCATATTGCATGGCCTGTGGACATGCCTTTTTATTCCGGAGGGGCGAGTGCAGCTGCAGCTGGTGGAGTGAGTGCAGCAGGTGGTGATGATGATGATGATGACTCCTCAGAGGACACTAGGAGCATTGATCATGATGCTGCTGACCAGATGGAGTCAGACTGAGATTTTATGCAAGCTGGCAGCAATTTTCTTTCATCTTTCTTTCATTTTATTTTAATTTGAACAATTTGCATTTGCTTTGTAGTTTTTAATTCTGTTTATGTTGTTGTACTTTGGATATTATGTTTATTATATTATGTTTATTTTCAAATTTTGTTATTTATTTTTTTATTTTACCCAACAAATGGAAAGTAAGAAAATCAAAGATTCAAAAGCTAAGTGCTTGATTGAAAGCAAAAGCATTGAGCTATGAATCAGGTGAGTGATAATGATAGAAAGTTAGTGATAAAGCGTGCAGCTAAGGTACTCGTTTCTTGTTTTTCTAGGTATATATTTGAATGTGAAATGAGTCCTTTGCACACAAATTTATTTTATTCAGTTTTACGCAAGAACATATTTACGTTTGAACCAATTTGAAATTCTGGCTGGACAGACTAAGAACACGATGCAGGGCACAATAACTTGCTAAAACAGAGCACACACAAACACAATGTAAAAGCAAGAAAAGTAAAGTGCAGGAAAGTAAAAAGGCACAAGGTTTGTTAACCCAGTTCGGAGTAAACACCTCCTACTCTGGGGGATACCAATCCAGGAAGGAATTCCACTATAGGAATTAATCCTTAAGACTCAAGACACTGAACACCCAGTTCCCAGCCTAAGCAATTAACTTCCTCCTAGTCTGAATTCTACCCAACACGTCGAGTATTAGAGACCACTAACTTCCTATTCAAGTAACAAACCTGTTACTGAACAACTTAAACAAAGACTACCCTGTTTTTGAAGAACAACTTCAATACATATGACTGCACTCATACCTACAGGCTTAGAGTGATTACAACTCAATCAAACACCTAAACCAACTCAAAAGAGTGGTGCACAAACAAAGCTAAAAGCTTAAAAACTCTAAGAATCAAAAACTCTGATTTTCTTCAATAATGCGTATGTCTTGAAAGCAGCAGCAGCACTCCTTATATAACCTTCAGTCAAGCAGCATAAAACTCAATCCAATCTTCTAAATTGATTTACTTATGAATTATGAATGATCCAATAAGGAAACAAATAAACCAGGAAAGTATCTTGCCAAGATTCATTCTGAAAAATACGAGCATACATAAAAATGTGCCAAATCTGCATTAAATCTTCACCAATTCAATCAACATTCTAGAAGACATATGCGTGGATAAATCCTTGTTAAATCTAGCAAAGATTCGCGCAAAAATGACTTGGAAATAACCAGCTTCTGAAGAAGTCAACAAAAGTCAACGCGGACAACAGTGCGTCTGATGCTTCAGACTCACATTTCAGCGTCTGAAGAAACTTTCAGCTTCTGAAGGAATTTTCAGCTTTTGAACAGCTTCAAATCAAAAACCTTGCAACTGAAGACTTGTTATAAACATTGAGATGCTTCGATTCAACACATTGGATTTGCCGAAACATGCAGCCAACTTCAAAATACTCAACAATCTCCCCCTTTGGCAAATTTTTGGCTAAAACCAATGTTTCACAAAACCAAGTTCTTCACTTCACCATAAAACATAGTCAGCAATGAAGAATTCCACAAAATCAAACATATATAACATAGCTCAGAGACTGTAGCAGCGGATACAGCTATGTTCAACAACCAGTTTCAGCTTCTGAAGACCTGAAGCACACTTCAGGATATCTAAACATCATAGAACACTCCCCCTGAAGCTTCACAAATACATAAGCATATGAACAAACACTCCAGCACCTGAACTCTCCCCTTGCAAATCATAAAACTCCCCCTTACTTCTGAACTTCTGAAAAATAATTCTGAAAATTTGGAAAACACTTCAGGATAACAAACACTCAGGACCATGATAATACCAATGTACTCCCCCTGAGACACATACTCCCCCTCAATCAGATCTTCACAACTCTGAACAAAACACTTGATTTCTGAACAAGAACACAAACTGAGCAACACATCTTCTAAAACTGAACAGCACAAACACAGATTTTTCTCCCCCTTTTTAGCCACAAAATTATGACAGACAATCATCTTCAAATCATCAGAATCAGTCCCAACATTAACTTCAGACTCAGGATCAGGAACACACTTAGCATTAGCAAAACTGGCAGGTACTTTATCTTCCTCACATCCAGTTTGCATTAATTGCTATAACTCTTCATGCAAACACACACCCAACTTGCTTCTCAGATTTTCAAACTGTTTAGCATCTAAAGCTTTTGAAAAAATGTCAGCAATTTGATTCTTAGTGTCCACATGTTCCAGCTGAATAAACTTGTCCTCCACAAGGTTCCTAATAAAATGATGTCTGATATCTATATGTTTAGTTCTGCTGTGCTAAATGGGGTTCTTAGAAATGTTAATTGCACTCAAATTGTCACAAAATAGGGTCATAGTTCCTTGTTCAATGTTATATTCTTCAAGCATCTGCTTCATCCAAACCAGTTGTGAACAACTACTCCCAGCAGCAATGTATTCAGCCTCAGCAGTTGATAAGGAAACACAGTTTTGTTTCTTGCTGAACCAGGAAATTAAATTATTTCCTAGAAAGAAACAACCTCCTGATGTGCTCTTTCTGTCATCAGCACTTCCAGCCCAGTCAGCATCACAATATCCCATTAAATCAGAACTTAAACTATGAGAATACATGATTCCATAATCACTTGTGCTATTCACATATTTCAGAATTCTCTTCACTTGAGTTAGATGACTCATCTTGGGATCAGCTTGATATCTGGCACACACACCAACAGCAAATGTGATATCAGGTCTACTTGCAGTTAAGTATAATAAGCTTCCTATCATACTTCTATATTGACTTTGATCTACTGAAACTCCATGTTCATCCTTAGTTAGTTTCAGATGAGTAGCAGTAGGTGTCCTCTTATGAGCAGCATATTCCATTCCAAACTTCTTCACAATGTTCTTAGCATATTTACTCTGAGAAATAAAGATTGTATTTTCCATTTGCTTAACTTGCAGTCCAAGAAAATATGTCAGTTCACCAACTAAGCTCATTTCAAATTCTGACTGCATTTGCTGAACAAATAACTTAACCATTTTATCTGACATTCCACCAAACATTATGTCATCAACATAGATCTGAGCAATCATCAGACTTCCACTCTCATCTTTCACAAATAAAGTTTTATCAGAACCACCTTTTCTGTAACCTTGAGCCACAAGAAACTGAGTCAGTCTTTCATACCAAGCTCTAGGTGCTTGCTTTAATCCATATAAGGCTTTCTTCAACTTGTACACATGATCTGGAAACTGATGATCCACAAAACCCTTAGGCTATTCAACATATAATTCTTCTTGCAGATATCCATTCAGAAATGCACTCTTCACATCCATCTGGAATAGCTTGAATTTTAGAATGCAGGATACACCCAACAGTAATTTTATGGACTCTAGTCTGGCCACAGGTGCAAAGGTCTCATCAAAATCAAGTCCCTCTACTTGAGTATAACCTTGAGCAACTAACCTTGCCTTGTTTCTGACCACAGTACCATTTTCATCTGTTTTATTCTTGTATATCCACTTAGTGCCAATCACATTCAACCCTTCAGGTCTTGGAACTAGATCCCACACTTCACTCCTTTTGAATTGATTCAACTCATCTTGCATGGCTTCAATCCAAAATTCATCAGTTAGGGCTTCTTTTATATTTTTGGGTTCAAACTTAGACACAAAACATGAATTAGTGACAGCTGAGTCTGATCTCCTGGTTCTGACCCCCTGATCCAAACTTCCAATGATAAGCTCCTTAGGATGATCCTTCTGAACTCTAATTGATGGCCCTTTACTAGTAGGAACATGTTCTGGATGAACTTCTGCATCTTCAGACTCTGGATGATTTTCTGCTTCTGAAGTTTGTTCTTCTGAGGCTTCAGACTCTGGAATAACTTCAGACTCATCCCTTCCATTCTCAGCAGACAAATCATCAATAACAACATTTATGCTCTCCATCACAACTTTGGTTCTTGAGTTAAACACCCTATAGACTCTGCTGTTTACTGAATATCCCAAAAATATACCTTCATCAGACTTTGGGTCCAGTTTTCTCCTATTTTCTCTGTCAGCCAAAATGTAACATCTGCTCCCAAACACATGAAACTATTTCACAGTTGGCTTTCTTCCTTTCCATAATTCATATAAGGTACAAGCTGTTCCCTTTTTCAGAGTGACTCTATTATGGATATAACATGCAGTGTTCATAGCTTCAGCCCAAAACATATAAGGTAGCTTCTTAGCATGCAGCATTACTCTTGCACATTCTGTTAAAGTCCTATTCTTCCTCTCAACTACACCATTTTGTTGAGGTGTTATAGGTGCAGAAAACTCATGCTTTATACCTTCAGATGCACAGAACTCAGAAAAACTCTTGTTTTCAAACTCTTTGCCATAATCACTTCTGATTCTGACAATACCACAGTCCTTCTCTCTTTGTAATTGAATGCATAAGTCTTTGAACACTTCAAAAGTATCAAACTTCTCTCTAACAAAATTAACCCATGTGTATCTTGAGTAGTCATCAACCATAACAAATGCATACCTTTTACCTCCTACACTCTCCACTTGCATTGGCCCCATTAAATCCATATGAACAAGTTCTAGTACTTTAGTAGTTACCTGGTGTACTAATCTGGGATGAGACTTTTTTGTTTGTTTACCAATCTGACAATCACCACAAACACTGTCCTCATTGATCTTCAGATTAGGTACTCCTCTGATAGCTTCAGTACTTAGGATTTTTTTCATGCCTTTCAGATGCAGATGTCCCAGTTTCTGGTGCCAGAGTCTGAATTCCTCTTCTGAGCTCATAAGACAAGAAGTCAGACTTCTTTCTTCTTCAGACACCCATAAATAGCAGTTATCTTTGGATCTGCAGCCCCTCATCTGAACTTTACCTTCCTGATCAGTTACAATACACTCTTGCTTGTTGAAATTAACCTTCAAGTCTTGATCACAAAGTTGGCTAATACTGATCAGATTAGAGGTTAAACCTTTCACCAATAGCACATCATTCAATCTCGGCAAACCTTCACTGATTAAATCACCAATACCCAGTATCTCACCTTTTGCTCCATCACCAAATGTCACATAGCTTCTGGAGTATGCTTTGATATTGCTCAACAGCTTCTTCACACCGGTCATGTGCCTTGAACAACCACTATCAAAGTACCAGTCCTCTCTAGAAGTAGCTCTCAAAGAGGTATGAGCAATAAGGCCTACATTCTGAACCTTAGGTTTCCACACCTTCTGAACATTGTGTCTGGTTGCAGCTGGTTGCACTCTTCTATATTGAAAGTGTTCAGGATAACCATACAGTTTAAAGCAAAACGGTTTAATATGCCCCTTCTTACCACAATGATGACAGGTCCAGGTATGATTCCTCCTTCTTCTGTTGAACTTCTGGGGTTGCATATGAACATGCTTCTGAGGTTGCATCTGAACATGCTTCTGAGGTCTCATCTGAGTTTGCTTCTGACCTTGCATCTGGGCTTCCTTCTGAGGTCTCATCTTAGATGTTCCAATCATAAGATTATGAGTCTGAGTAGCAGGAACAAACTGTTTAACTGGATTTTTCAGCTTGAGGTTCAGACTCTCATTTACAAATCCTAAACCAGTTTTTCCTTGTTTCTGAGCATCCAAAATTTCCTCCAACACATCAGTAGCAGTATTCATCATTCTAACCTGCTTTTTCATATGCTCAAGTTGGGAATTTAGTTGGTTCACTTCTTCTTTCAATTCTGAATTCTGCACTAGAAGTTCACCTTTCTCAGCCTCCAGTTGACATATGGTCTCCTTCTGATCCAGAACTTGTTTGCAAACTTCAGCACTTCTGGTATATAGCTTCCTGTAGTTGTCAGCTAGTTTATCATATGAGGACTTTGCAACTTCAGACACAGATGAAGCTTCAGACTCTGAGTCAGACTCAGAAAAAGTCTCAGACTCTAAAACTGCTTTATTCTTAAAGAAAGCTTCTGACTTCTGAGACTGTAGCTTAACCATCAGACTTGTGTCACCCTTAGCAGATTCATTCTCAAAATCATCTTCTGAATCTTCATCAGACCATGAAACAGCTAGGCTCTTCTTCTGCTTCTTAAGAAAAGTAGGACATTCAGACTTGATATGTCCATACCCCTCACACTCAAAGCACTGCACACCTTTGGCTTGGTTATTTTTCTCCTCAGACTTGGTCTTCTTCTCATCAGTTTGTTGCTTCTTGTTATTGAATCTGAAATTCTGACCTTTGGTCTTGGATTTTCTGTCAACCTTCTTCAGAATTTTGTTGAATTGTTTTCCAAGCAACACTAGAGCTTCTGATAAATCATTATCCTCCTCATCAGACTCTTGTTGATCATCAGCTCCTGAATTAACTGCAAATGCTACTCTTTTCCCTTTCTTATCAGGCTGTTTGCAGAATGCAGTCTTAAAATTTAGCAAAGACCCAATCAGCTCCTCAACCTTCATGGTGGTGATGTCATGAGCTTCTTATATGGCTGTAACCTTCATATCAAATCTTCTGGGCAGGGACCTGAGGATTTTTCTTACTATCTTTTCATCAGACATCTTTTCCCCAAGAGAATCAAAGGAATTTGCCATGTCCAGCACATCCATGTAGAAATCTTGTATGGTTTCATCCTCCTTCATCTTCAGGTTCTCAAACTTGGTGGTCAGCAACTGCAATCTGGACATCTTCACCTTAGAAGTTCCTTCATGAGTTGTTTTTAAAATTTCCCAGGCCTCCTTTGCAACTGTACATTGCTTGATGAGTCTGAACATATTCTGATCCACACCATTGAAAATAGCATTCAAAGCTTTTGAATTTCCAAGTGACAAATCATCTTCAGCTTTGGTCCATTCTTCTTCAGGCTTCAGAACCTCAGTTTTGTTCCCATCTTTGTCCAAAACCACAGGATGATCTCAGCCTTTAATCACAGCTTTCCAAGTCCTGCTGTCAATAAATTTTAAGAAGGCACACATCCTAGACTTCCAATACTCATAGTTTGTGCCATCTAGTAGGGGTGGTCTATTGACATATCCTCCTTCTCTATCCATGCTTTCCAGAAATTAATACCCCTGGAACTCACCCAAAACACAGGCAGGGTGCCTGCTCTGATGCCAATTGAAATTATGGCTGGACAGACTAAGAACACGATGCAGGGCACAATAACTTGCTAAAACAGAGCACACACAAACACAATGTAAAAGCAAGAAAAGTAAAGTGCAGGAAAGTAAAAAGGCACAAGGTTTGTTAACCCAGTTCGGAGTAAACACCTCCTACTCTGGGGGATACCAATCCAGGAAGGAATTCCACTATAGGAATTAATCCTTAAGATTCAAGACACTGAACACCCAGTTCCCAGCCTAAGCAATTAACTTCCTCCTAGTCTGAATTCTACCCAACACGTTGAGTATTAGAGACCACTAACTTCCTATTCAAGTAACAAACCTGTTACTGAACAACTTAAACAAAAACTGCCCTGTTTTTGAAGAACAACTTCAATACATATGACTGAACTCGTACCTACAGGCTTAGAGTGATTACAACTCAATCAAACACCTAAACCAACTCAAAAGAGTGGTGCACAAACAAAGCTAAAAGCTTAAAAACTCTAAGACTCAAAAACTCTGATTTTCTTCAATAATGCGTATGTCTTGAAAGCAGCAGCACTCCTTATATAACCTTCAGTCAAGCAGCATAAAACTCAATCCAATCTTCTAAATTGATTTACTTCTGAATTATGAATGATCCAATAAGGAAACAAATAAACCAGGAAAGTATCTTGCCAAGATTCATTCTGAAAAATACGAGCATACATAAAAATGTGCCAAATCTGCATTAAATCTTCATCAATTCAATCAGCATTCTAGAAGACATATGCATGGATAAATCCTTGTTAAATCTAGCAAAGATTCGCGCAAAAATGACTTGGAAATAACCAGCTTCTGAAGAAGTCAACAAAAGTCAACGCGGGCAACAGTGCGTCTGATGCTTCAGACTCACATTTCAGCGTCTGAAGAAACTTTCAGCTTCTGAAGGAATTTTCAGCTTCTGAACAGCTTCAAATCAATAACCTTGCAATTGAAGACTTGTTATAAACATTGAGATGCTTCTATTCAACACATTGGATTTGCCAAAACATGCAGCCAACTTCAAAATACTCAACACAATTAGAACTAGCCAAAATGTGAGGAATCCTCAAAGTCATTGTATATATGCAAAGTGACCGACATTTTTTGTTTAACTCGATTCTTTTATGTGAAATATGAAAGTTGTTTTAAATTGTATGAAAGCACTGATATGATCAAGGCATTTTTTTTGAATATGAGTAGAAACATTTGACCACAAAAAGCCTACCCTGTGAGAAGTGAGTATTTGTTAACCCCTTTGAGCCTAATGAATCAGAATCGTTAACTATGAACTGCCAATTTTCATAAGCTCAATTGCTTAATGAAATTGCCGGAGTTTGTAAAAAAATCCAGTTCATAGTTAAATTACTATTGGATTCTGATAATTTTACTTTCATTTTGAACCCTTATCCATCATGTTTAATTGTCCTTTGCCAAATGATAAAGGAACATTCAATTAGGGTATCATTGTGAATAAGTTGGGGAGAAAAGGGAGGTAGTTTATGTCAAGTAATGGTGAATTTTGAAATTGATCTTGACAACAAGAAAAAGAGAAAGAAAAAGAAAAGAAAAAAGAAAGAAAAGCAAGCCAAGAAAAAGAGAAGAGAAAAAGAAAAAAGTCAATAATTCAAAAAGTTGTCAAGATCAAAGAAATATTTGTAAATCACCAAGAGTTGTTTTTGAATAAGGAGGAAGTTGTATTATTAGAAAGAATGTTCCTCTATGCTTGGCCTTTTGAATTCAATTTTTCCCACATATGACAATTCTTTTGTAACCAAGCCAAATTACAACCCTCAAAGACCTTGTGATCGATGCTTTTGTGCTTTTAGAAATGATAATTAGATGGACGCATAATTTGATCGGAATGTTAGCATACTTGCCGGATGAGTGTTCAATACTCCCACAATATGAATTCAACTTGTTCATTTACTTTAAAAGAAGTGTGTTAGGTGTGGTTCAAATTTAAACATGTTGTTTGTTAAGAATTGTGTGATTTGAACTTTGTGTTTAGACTTATGTCACATTCATAGTATATATCTCGTTTAATGAGAAACTTAACTTTAGCTTGCGCAATCACAGTTGAATCATTCATCTGATAATCATTTTCTTCAAACTTTAGATTTTTGCTTATTGCTCAAAACTTTGTCTAAAGCTGTGAAAATTTCCTTTTGATTATTTGGTTTGAGGACAAACCAAAAAGCTAAGTTGGGGAGAGTTTGATAAGTGCTAAAAAGAAGTTATATTTTGATATATTTTTAGGCACTTATGTTACTTGTTTTGCAAGTTATCATAGGATAAGCTCATAATTTATGATTAAATGTCAAATTTGTGATCCTATGTCATACCCCATCTATTATGCAGGAAATTTCATGCTAGGACCTGGAAATGAGCAAAGAAACATGAAGATTTGATAAGGCTTCATCGCTGCAGCGCAGATCTGGTCGCTACAAGCGAGCGTAGGCAGGAAGAATTGAAGGTTTCATCGCTATAGCGATGGATCTGGTCGCTATAGCGACCAAGGGCGGTTTGAACCCCGTTTGCTGACGTGGAGCAAACCCACTGGCCAAGAAATCTGCCGTCGCTACAGCGACCAACTCATCGCTGTAGCGAGCGTTATAAAAATCTGTTGTATTTAAGCCTTTTTAGCTCATTTTTTTAGATATAACTTTGAGAGTTTTTACTTCCATCAGAGGATTGCTTTTTAACATAGTTTAGTAATATTTTAGGATTTAGTTTTAGATAGAAAATAGGGCTAGAAGCTTTGATCTTCAAGGAGCAAGAGTAATTGAAGGTGGAATCAACTAAGACTTTGGGAAATCAAGACTTAGGCTATGATCTTCATCTTTTCTCCAAACTTTTGTATAATTGTCATGAAAATGAACAACTAACTTCCCTTTGTTGGGATTGGAGGTACTCTTTCTAGCTTAGATGTAATCTTTGCTTATGCAAATATATGATTTTAGCAATTTATGTGTTATTGAAGTTATTCTTGCTTTTCATTCTCATGCTTGATTCAATTGTTATTGACAAATACTTTTGAATCTAGGTTTAGAATAATCTTCTATCAAAATAAGAAATTCTAGACATGGAATTTGGTTTTGATAATCGCATAAAGTGTCGGAACGTAATGCTTTCGGATCGTTTAATAGATTGGGAAATCGTCGATTAAACGATACGATCGATCCCACGACGTCATTTGGACACGAATGACGTTGTCGAGTGATACGTGATATTTTCGCTAAACCGCTAAAATTCATATGCTTGGTTTTTAGATTATATTCGATGCAAGATTGGTGAACTCCGATTCCAATGCTTTTATTCCCTATTACTTTTCGTTTTATTTCCGTTTTTAGGTTCAATTAGTTTATTTGCAAACAAGTTATAAAACTCTTACTCAAAACGATAACGATTGTTGAACGGCTCGAGATAGCGCACCATTCCCTGAGGAGACGATAATTTAAAAATACTTACTTTTGTTACGCAACTAACAATAGGGTGATAAGTCAAAGATTTAGGATGGCTCCAAAGAGACATGTCAAACCATATGCATTCGAGCATCCCGTCTATTGGATAGCTGGAAAGACGCATGTGAAATCAAGCAAGGTAGACAACCAACATCCATCCTCGTAAACAATATACGGTGGCAGAAACTGCATGTGGGAAGATATAAATGTAATGTGAACGATCGTTTCAAGTGCTCTAAACATAGTAGGCATTGGAATTTGTATTAAAGATGATTAAGGAGCTTTTGTTTTATTGAAAACAGAGGAGCTCTCACCCTTGTTAGATGTTGATATTGGTGAAGCTCTGGGATTGTTGATGGTTGTACAATGGGTGAGAGAGATTCAACTACAAAATATGAACTTTGAGGTGGACTAAAAAACGTTGTTGGGTAACATCTATGGGAAGACGAATAACATATTAGACTGATAAGTGCCAGAAATTAGTTAAAATGCATATTTAATTTAAGCACTTTAGTTGCTTGTTTTGCAAGTTATCATAGGAAAAGCTCTGAATTATTGATCGAATGCCAAAATATTGATCCTATGTCTCACCCCATCCATTTGTGCAGGAAATAACAAGCTAGGACATGAAATTGAGCAAAGAAACATGAAGAAAGGTTAAGGCTTGCTCGCTATAGCAGAGGATTGGTTGCTATAGCGCGCCTAGGCAGGGAGAAATCAAGCTTTCGTTGCTTCAGCGAGGAAACTGGTCGCTATAGCGACCAAAGGCGGTTTGAACCCCGTTTGGCTGACGTGGAGCAAACCCAATGGCCAACAAAGCTTCGATCGCTACAGCGACCAGACCCGTCGCTACAGCGAGCAAGGAAAAAACCGGATTATATTTATAGCCATTCAGCACAGAGTTGTAAAATAATTAGATTTGGATTAGGTTATATTTTTAGACATAAAATAGGGCTAAAAGAGGTGATCTTCATGGAGCAAAAGTGAAGGGAGTGTGGATTAACTAAGATTCTTTGGGAAATCAAGACTTAGCTTTGGATCTTCATCTTTCTTTCCACTTTTGTATAGTTGTCATGACAATGACCAACTAACCTTCCTTTTTTGGGATTGGAGGTACTAAATATAGCTTAGATGTAATCTTTTGATATTGCAAATATATGACTCTAGTAACTTATGTGATATTGAAGTTATTCTTGCTTTTCATTCTTATGCTTGATTTAATTGTTATTGACAAATACTTTTGAATCTAGGTTTAGAATAATCTTCTATCAAAATAAGAAATTCTAGACATGGAATTGGGTTTTGATAATCACATAAAGTATAGGAACGTAAAGCTTTCAGATCGTTTAATAGATTGGGAAATCGTCGATTAAATGATACGATCGATCTCACGACGTCATTTGGACACGAATGATGTTGTCGAGTGATACATGATAATTTCGCTAAAAAGCTAGAATCCATTGCATGATCATTAGAATATATTCGAGGCTAGATTGACGAACTCCGATCCTAACGCTTTTACGTCCTATTACTTGTCGTCTTTATTACCGCTTTTAAATTCCAATAGTTTATAACAAACAACTTATAAATCCAAACTCAAAATGATATCAGTTGTTGAATGGCTTGGAATATCGCACTAGTCTCTGTGGAGACGATATAAAAAATACTTACTGTTGACTCAACATCAAAATGGCGCCGTTGTCGGGGACTGGTGTTTAGATATTTTGAGCATCGCAACAATTTGTATTGTTTTGAGCATATGTATATATATCTTGTTAATATTTTTCGTTTCTTTTGTACATTGTTAAATTTTGTTTGCATTAACCCTCTTTGTTATACAAAGAAAATTTTCTTGTTAGTTACACTCATTTCGGATTCTCAACATAAACGAAATCATGGCTGATCATGATTATTTCAACTTCTATACTCCATTTGAGTATGAATCCTATCAACAATATCAACAATATCCTTCTGAAGATGAACACATGTCAACAAAGGAAAATATTTTGAATATGTTCATACAACAATCCATGATCAACATGCAAAATACCAACCAAAGATTGAGAGCTTTATCAAGTCAATTGGAAATTTTGCAAGTTCAATTAAATTTTTCACCAAGAATCATGGATGTTCAAACCAACAATCAATCCACTCTTAACTTCGGAGAGATTGCTGAAGAAGATGTTGATGAAACGGAGGAAGAGATAATGTTTGAAGGATGTGGTATAAGGAAAATAGTAGAAGAAATAGAAATACCACATGAAGTAGAATTTCCTCAAGAGTGGTCAGATTCTGAAGAGGCCAAAACTGTTGATAATGAAGAAGTGATGGATATAGAGAAAAAGGAACAGTTTCTTAACAAGGAAGAAATTTATGAAAAGAAGGGGATGAAAGTTAGCAAGGCAGAAATTGATTTTGTAAAAGATAACATATGTTCCTTGTTCAGCAAACTCTGGTTAGGGAGGATATGGACTCCACATCAGCTCTACTTCAAGTTCATGGAATTCCTCCCTAAGAAAAGGAATACAAAGGCTGATGTGTTGTCCGTCTCATTTTGGCCACCCTAAAGAAACAGGCGTCGAGCTAACGACGTAAAACAAGCGCTTGTTGGGAGGCAACCCAATTTTGTAAGTATTTATGTTTTATTAAATTATAATCCTCATAATACGTTTTCACATGAAGGGAATGTGGTACATTTCAATTTTCAAAAATTCTGTATTCTGTCATGGTCGCTATAGCGATCAATTCCGTCGTTGTAGCGACGAGTTAAAAATTTCAGCGTCTGATCCTTAGAGTCTGAAGGTCAGAGTCTAAAGCTTCAGACTCTGAAATTCAGAGTCTGAAGATCCTTCAGACTCTGCGCTCGCTATAGTGATGGGTGGTCCGCTGTAGCGATGACAGAAAAACCTGTCAGTACATATTTCATTGCCACTAACTCCCATTAACTTATTGTGATGAACTTATGTTTAATTATGCACTATTATTTATGTTCAATAATGTTGAATGAGCCATAGATTTGTGAATCACCAACAGATGCATGATAATGAAATCGATAGAAATTGTTTGATGTGCGCAAAGCTAAGGTATTTGTTTCTTGCTTTTCTAGGTGTTTACTTGAATTTAAAACGAGTACTTTGCACAAAATTTATCTCATTCAGTTCTCCGCGATAACATGCTTATTATGTGAACCACTTAGAACTAGCCTAAATGTGAGGAATCCTCAAGTGCTTTACATATATGCAGGAGACCGGCATTCATTGTTTCACTCGGTTGTTTTATGTTAAATCTGAAAATTGTTTTGAACTGTATGAAAGCACAGAAATGATCAAGGCATTCTTTTTGAAATTGAGAAGAAACACTTGACCACAAAAAGCCTACCCAGCGAGAAAGTGAGTTTTTGATAACCCCATTTGAGCCTAATGAATCAGAATCCTTAACTATGAACTGTCAATATTCATAAGCACAATTCTTAATGAATTTGCCCAAGTTTTTCAAAATCCAGTTCATAGTTAAATCACTGTTGGATTCTGATATTCTTACCTTCATTTTGAACCCTAAACCATCATGTATATTTGTCCCATGCCTGATGATAAGGGAACATTCAATTAGGGTATTATTTTGAATAAGTTGGGGAGAAAAGGGAGGTATTGTATGTCAAGTATTGGTGAAAATTGAAAATTGATCTTGACAACAAGAAAAAGAAAAAGAAAAGAAAAACAAATAAAAAGAGAAAAATACAATAAATAGAAAAAGTTGTCAAGATCAAAGTATTACTTGTATATCACCAAGGGTTGATAATAAGAATTTGGAGGATTGGTTGTGTAAATAGAAAGAATGTTCCTCTATGCTTGGCCTTTTGAATTTAATTTTCCCACATATGACATTTCTTTTGGAAACCAAGCCAAGTTACAACCCTCAAAGACCTTTTGATCTATGCTTTTGTGCTTTTTGAGATGATATTTGGATGGACACATAACTTAATCAAGATGTTAGCAGATTTGCAGGATGTGTGTTCAAAAACCTCACTTCATGATTTCAATTTGTTTCATTTACTTTCAAAGAAGTGTGTTAGGTGTGGTTCATTGTTAATTATGTTATTGACTTGCATTGTGTGATATGAATTTTGTGTTTAGGACTTATGTCACATTCACAGTATATATCTGGATTAATGAGAAACTTCATACTTGCCCGCGCAATCCACATTTGAATTATGCGATCTGAAAACTTTTCATTTCTTTGCTTGTATTGTACTTTAGTCCAAGGTTTGTAAACATTTTTTTTTGAGTCCTTGTTTGAGGACAAACAAAGATTTAAGTTGGGGAGAGTGATAAGTGCCAGAAATTAGTTAAAATGCATATTTAATTTAAGCACTTTAGTTGCTTGTTTTGCAAGTTATCATATGAAAAGCTCTGAATTATTGATCGAATGCCAAAATAGTGATCCTATGTCTCACCCCATCCATTTGTGCAGGAAATAACAAGCTAGGACATGAAATTGAGCAAATAAACATGAAGAAAGGTTAAGGCTTGCTCGCTACAGCGGAGGATTGGTCGCTATAGCGCGCCTAGGCAGGGAGAAATCAAGCTTTCGTCGCTTCAGCGAGGAAACTGGTCGCTATAGCGACCAAAGGCGGTTTGAACCCGTTTGGCTGACGTGGAGCAAACCCAATGGCCAACAAAGCTTCGATCGCTACAGCGACCAGACCCGTCGCTACAGCGAGAAAGGAAAAAACCAGATTATATTTATAGCCATTGAGCACAGAGTTGTAAAATAATTAGATTTGGATTAGGTTATATTTTTAGACATAAAATAGGGCTAAAAGAGGTGATCTTCATGGAGCAAAAGTGAAGGGAGTGTGGATTAACTAAGATTCTTTGGGAAATCAAGACTTAGCTTTGGATCTTCATCTTTCTTTCCACTTTTGTATAGTTGTCATGACAATGACCAACTAACCTTCCTTTGTTGGGATTGGAGGTACTAAATATAGCTTAGATGTAATCTTTTGATATTGCAAATATATGACTCTAGTAACTTATGTGATATTGAAGTTATTCTTGCTTTTCATTCTTATGCTTGATTTAATTGTTATTGACAAATACTTTTGAATTTAGGTTTAGAATAATCTTCTATCAAAATAAGAAATTCTAGACATGGAATTAGGTTTTGATAACATAAAGTATAGGAACGTAAAGCTTTCGGATCGTTTAATAGATTGGGAAATCGTCGATTAAACGATACGATCGATCTCACGACGTCATTTGGACACGAATGATGTTGTCGAGTGATACGTGATAATTTCGCTAAAAAGCTAGAATCCATATGCATGATCATTAGAATATATTCGAGGCTAGATTGACGAACTCCGATCCCAACGCTTTTACGTCCTATTACTTGTCATCTTTATTACCGCTTTTAAATTCCAATAGTTTATAACAAACAACTTATAAACCCAAACTCAAAATGATATCAGATGTTGAATGGCTTGGAATATCGCACTAGTCCCTGTGGAGACGATATAAAAAATTCTTACTTTTGACTCAACATCATAGACTTTGGTGTCATTATCAATGATTTTTGTCAGCTCTTAGCTACGAATCTTGTAACATCTAATGTTAGATTCATTAGGAGACAAATCAATGAAGTTGCTCGTAGTTTAGCTATGGAAGCTCAATATTTATCTAGTTCCCGTATCCACTTTAACATTCTAACATGTATCCAAACACTATTCTTTTTTGGTGTGAACTCTTCGGTTCTAAGGTAAAAGAGGCTCTAGTAATCCAGAGTTAGACCGGGAGGTAGGTAAAGTCTGATCAAGAATTGTTCTCACCATGAATCGGACTTGGATTCTCCCGAAAGATTCGTATAGGGTAGAGGTATCAAAACATGTTACATGTCCGTTCAAGGTCGGCTTTCACAGGCTTCATGTTTATAGGGCCAAGCCAAAAAGCTCTATTTTAACATGGGCTAAAAATTTACTACCTGAGCCCGACCCTTAATTATTTTCATTTTTTTAAAACCATTTTAAAAATTACCAATAAATTTCTTATAAGCATTATTTTTGTATTTATCCAAAAAAATACGAAAAAGAAAAAAAATAGTGTTTTTGAGTGGTGCAACCCTATTCAAGTATTTCAACTTCCATCTTAAAAATACAATCTTTCCAAGTTTAAAATTCATAATAACTTGAATTTTTCCTTAAAAAAAAACTTTCTTTTGGTATATATGCATTGGACTTCCTTGTAAATAGGGGGTGGGGGTGGGGGTGGGGGTGGGTTTGTCATTTAAAAAAATATTGATTCCATCTAATGAAATATTTGTGTGGCTAAAGAAAAGTAAAACTTTTGTGCTTCATAAATGGATAGCGGACTATTTAGGAACGAGCTAAAAATTTAAGGCCTAATCCATATGGTCGGCCCTTATGGGTCAGCTCATTATGATGAATTTGTACAGGGAGCTCATTAACCGCTTGAGTTCAATCATTTGATTTTCAAACTCTAATTTTATATGAAATGCATTAAGCTTGTTTTTGTATAAAAAAAATGGAACCTTACTAATTTTTTTCAAAATGTGTAATAATTATTATTATGATTTCATTGTGATGATACAAAAAGTTTCCTTTTATTTAATCATCACCAGAATAGTTTCTTTATCGACAATGACAACTTAAATCAAGACATGCATATAGACTCTATTCCTATATATTAATTTAGCTAATTAAATTATAACAAATCAATAAATGCTAAAAAAAGGTTGCAATAAAAATATTTTGTTGTCATTATAAGCAAATAAATATAGGGTCTGTTTGACAAAAATAGCGAATAGCTGATAAGCTAGCTTATAGCTTATAGCTTATGACTGATGACTGATGGCTGATAGCTGATAGCTTATAGCTGATGACTGATGACTTATGGCTGATAAGCCAATTGAAGTGTTTGGTAAAATTAGCGGTTCAACTAGCTGATAGATGTAAAATGACATAAAATGACATTTTTATATCATTCAATTTTTTATGACATATTGTTGCTGATGACTAGCGGTTCAACATTTTTAATAATAATAATAATAATAATAATAATAACAACAACAACAACAACAACAACAACAACAACAACAACAACAACAACAACAACAACAACAATATCATTGTCATTTAAGTACGAATTAAGATAATCTTAACTACAATTATATTAATCCAAAATAATAATAAAAATAAGTTTATCGCCTAATATTCCTTAACTACCTATATATATAACCTTAACTACCTATATATATAACCTACAGAGCTCAAAAATACTTGCATATTCAATTCATTCTTTGCACAAATATTAGACATTAAAACACAAATATATATAGAATCCAGGCACAAAATATGTATAATATTGGACATCAAAGAACAAATATTCTAATCTATTCATCAGTAATAATAAAAAAATAAATTGGGGTTTAGGGTTTTTCAATCTATTTATGAATCAAACAACTCTTTTAAACAACAATACAGAGACTGAAGAAAATATGGGAAAAATCGCAAACCTAGATGAAGAAAGGAGAAGAAACAATGGAGGAATGGTGGAGAAGGAGAATTACGATACAAAGGGAATGAAGAAGCAGTAGAACCCATTTTTATCTCTCTTTGCATGATCGTTGGTATTACTTGTATTTAATACATTTATTTTTTATTTTAAATTATAATAAAACATAAGGGGTAAAACTGGTATTTAAATAAAATAGTAAGGGTAAAAGAGGAAGAAAAAACAATAAGCTATAAGCTAAAACGCTACTTGAAATAGCGTCTGAAAAATAAGTTATAAGCTCCTGAAATAAGTTATAAGCTCCTGACGAAAAGACTGTTACCAAACAGGTCTTTTTTTGCCAGACAAGCTTATAAGCTATAAGCTATAAGCTATAAGACATAAACTTGTTTTTGTGCCTTGCCAAACAGACTCATAGTCTATAAAGCAAGCTAGTAATCTGTTTTTTCTTTTCTTAATATATTCAAAATAAAAATTAATTTTATTTTTGTCTATTATATATAAATAAAAAAGTGCAATTTTCTTAAGGAGGTTATTTTTTAAAATGTAAAAAATTAAAAATACATTTTAAAAAATTACTTTGTTAAATATTGGAATTTATCACAATGAACCTATTTGAATTTTTATTGAATTTAAAATTAAACATTTTATATTAAAAGTCAGTGATAATTTAGGAATTAATTTGTCTATAATTTTTTTTACCGAATAGTCTAGAGGCTAGAGTTTACTCTTAAGTTGATTAAATGAGAAATTCGACGTTCAAACTCCGGTCCTTACATATTGCAATGTATTTGTCTCTAACATTTATAGTGTATGTTCTTTCAAAAAAAAAAATTCCTAGAGTATGTTAGATAAAGCAGACAATAGAATATTAGACTTAATGAGTAGTAATACTTGTAAATGCTCTCTTGATCCAAATTAAAAGGTAAATTGCTATTTTGGTCCCTTAATTAATTTTGAGGTATCACTTTGGTCCCATAATTAATTTTTGAATTGTTTTGGTCCTTTAAATATGTTTTTGTTACGGAGTTTGGTCCCTTCCGCCAAGAGGCTAACCCCAAATGTATTTGGTGGACCAACATTATAGGTGGTCCACCAAAGACCTCATTAATTTTTTTAACTATAACTGTTGGATCTTTTTATCACAAAGAAAACCATTAGATTTTGTGGATCTATTGTATCTAGCAGTATGCCATCTGCAACTAATTATTTTCTCTATTTCTTCATCTTCTTCTCTCCCCACCTTCATCATTTATACCAAATCTTCATAAACATTTATAAAAAAAATCCCAGAAAAACTCAAATAAATGAACATATTACCCTATCCATTCTCATTCAACTTCTTCTCTGCATCTTCTACACCAGCAATTTTATGTAAAAACCCAATTAACCTCACAACAATTGCTCCAAAAATTTGATGTCCAAAAATAAGAACAGCAACAACATCATCCTTCAAGTACATAAGAGCACCAAAATCCTTCAAAAAGAACATATCCTTCAAAAATTCGATCTCTCACATAAGAGCACCAAAATCATCAGTAAATTAAACAACAACAACACCTTAAACAAAAGAGGATTTTGGTTTAAGATTCATTGAAGGATGATTCAAAGAAGGGGGATTTGGATTTGGGAAATAGGTTTGAAGATTTTGGTTGATTTTCCCATTGTTAGTGAATCTGAAAAGAAAAAAAAATGGGAAATAGATCTGAAGATTTTGGTTGATTTGGTTTATGGAGATTGAGAATTTGCGTTGTTTGAAATGAAAATGATGTTTTTTGAGTGGAAAAATTGATTATTAATTGAGTTATGTCATTAATTTTTTTGTGGGTTTTTGTGTTGAAGGTTCATGAAGGTAGGAAGAAATTGACACTGTGTTCTTTATATTTTCCAGTAATGAGATGAAAGATTGTAAGGTAGAAATATTGTAATTGGCCTAGATCTTTGATTGAGGAAAGGGTTGAATTTTCTTTTCTTTTTTGGGTTCAACAAGAAGAAGACGAGGAGGATTTGATGGGTTCAACAACATTTTTTTTATTTTCTGGGTCTGGAATTTTATTGATGAAGTTGTGTTTGGGGATGACGAAAAGATGATGGAAGAAAAGGAGAATCATGCAATTGATGTTCACAAAATGATTTTTTTTCCTAGTTCTAGATATGGTGTTAATCAAGACCATGAAGTAGGAGGAGGAGAAAGAATGAATTTTTGTCTGGCCTAGATCTTTGATTGATGAAAGGGTTGAGTTTTCTTTTCTTTTTTGGGTTCATCAAGAAGAAGACGAGGAGAATTTGATGGGTTCAGCAACATTTTTTTTATTTTCTGGGTTTTTCTGGAATTTTATTGATGAAGTTGTGTTTGGGGATGATGAAAGATTATGATGGAGAAGATGAAGGAAATGACACCTGTAAATGAGTTAACATCATTGAATTAAACTAACAGAAAAAGACTAAAACGTGTAATGGAGATAATCTTAAGGGACCAAAACAATTCAAAAATTAGTTATGGGACCAAAGCGATACCTCAAAAATAGTTAAGGGACCAAAAGAGCAATTTAGCCAAATTAAAACCATTCCTAATTAAAATTGATCCGTATTAAAATCTCGAACTAATATAAAAATTGAAAACTCTACAAAATCGAATATCACTCTTTCAAAAAAAAATTGAATATTACTAGAAATATTTGGATGTCGTTTTGTGAGAAACAATCAAATCAGATTTTGAATTGGTTTTTTAAAATTGGACCAAGCCAAATTTAACCACATATATATCATGTAATATACTCCTTATTGAATAAACCATCAAATTGGTCCATGTATTTGTAAGCAACCCTCAAATTAGTCTCTAACTCTATTAATATTTTAAATTAGTCTTAGTATTTGTCAAAAGTTTTTCAATTAGGTCTCTGTCTTTATGTTTTTGTCACATGACGATGGACCTATCTGAAAAACTTTTGACAAAGACATGTATTAGTTTGAAATATTAATAAAGTTAGAGACAAAGAAAATGATCAATTTGATGGTTTACTTCTTACTAGTATAATGTTTTTTAGGGAAGCCTTACTAGTATGATATATTGCACTAATGTATTATTCATTGTTTCTTAATACTACATGTTAGTTCTATTTATTTATTTTTATTTTTTTATATGTTTCAAACATAATCAATTATTATCATTCCGTAATATTAATTCCCAAATCGCTGCTTTGATTTTTTACTTTTTAGAGAGACAATTTTTTTTGAAGGTATTTTAAATGTTTTATTGTCTTAGAATCTATTCTAGCAGGAATGTTATTAATGTATATTAATATATAATACGGATACAGAAGGACACAAATTAAGTCTTGATTTACATTCTCGTTTAATAAATACTCTTGATTCACAAATTGCTGGTTTTATATTTTTTGGAGTTTGGAGAAACACTATTTTGTTACAAAAATAATCTATTCTAGGAATGTTTGTTTTTTGAGAGATATTCTAGAAAGGTTATTAATGTATGTGTGTACACACACGCACAAGGACACAAATTAATTCTTGATTTACTATACTACTATAAGTAATAGTACTATAATTTGCCCATTGTTTTTCCTAGTTTTCAGTACTTGGTTCCCAAATTTGCTCCTTACAACTTGTAGGAAAAAGCAGAAATAATTAAAGAAACAATTTGATTTCAAGAAAACTGTTCACATCAGAGGGAAAATGGGGAATGGATTGAGGCATTAGCTCCTATAAATTACCCCTCAGGCATGCTCATTGCTCACACATCACTTCCTTTCTAACTCTTTCTAGGTTACTTCTAACAAAAAGAAATGGCACAAACCCTTTCACTTTTGTTGCTATTTCTTCAACTAACCTTTCTCATTGCATTTGCTGAAGAGCTTAATTCTCTTCCCCAAACTTATTCTCCACGTTACCCTCCAACCTACCCTCCTCTTCCTGCTAAACCCCCAACCCCTCACCACCCTCCTGCCCATGCCCCTATTCACCCACCAGCTAGTGCCCCTCACCACCATCACTCACCATCCCCTGCTCCAACCCATCACCATCACCACCACACACCATCTCCCGCTCCCACCCATCATCACCCTCCTGCTCATGCCCCTATTCACCCTCCGGCTAGTGCCCCTCACCACCATCACTCACCATCCCCTGCTCCAACCCATCACCATCACCACCACCCACCATCCCCCGCTCCCACCCATCATCACCACCACCACCACCATGACTCACCATCCCATCATCACCCTCCTGCTCATGCCCCTAATCACACACCTAGAAGTTTCATTGTTGTTAAGGGATTTGTTTATGTCAAATCATGTGAGCATGCTCGAATGGATACCCTCTTTGGTTCTACAAAGCTTCGTGGTTTGTCTTTCAACCTTTCACCTTTACTATTATTATCATCAAAAGAAAAATCACCTTTACTATTATTTTTTGACAAAGTAGTGTTTATATATTTATAATTTCTATCAGTAATATCATTTTCATTTCTTTTTCTAGATTTTTTTAATATAATAATGAAATATATAAATTGGATTAATTTAGCCTTATTTGTGTGTGGTAGGATCAGCATGTGCAAATTATTTCTAAAATATGATATAATCTAGAATAAATGAATCATTTTTTTTTTCTGTAGATAAATCTAAAATACTATTACAACCATTGATCTGTACATTTGTAAAAAAAAAAAAATCCATTGATCTGTACATTCCTTTTTTTATTGTTATATTAGATCTGTACGTACCTCCTTAATACGATATTAATGTCGTTTACGAGGCCAGCTAGCAATATTACAAATTTCCTTTTAAAGTTATTCGTTTCTTTCAGAGGCTTTTTAAGTTATTTGTTATTTTGCATAAAGAAAAGTTATGTATTTTTGTTGCTAAATAAACGCCCATGACCATTATTGTGTTGTTTTGAAATTGAAGGTGCCATTGTGAAGCTCCAATGCAACAACACCAAGCATAAGTTCATCAAAAAAACCGTGACCGATAAGAATGGTTACTTCTTCATTGAAGGTTCAAAGAACGTCACAAGTTATGGAGCTCACAAATGCAATGTTGTTTTGGTTAGTGCACCAAATGGGCTAAAACCCTCAAATCTTCATGGGGGTGTCACTGGTGCTGCTCTTAAGCTCGAAACACCATTCATCTCTAAGGGTCTTCCGTTCATTCGCTATAATGTTGGGCCTCTTGCATTTGAACCCAAATGTCATAAAAAAAACTAAAATTTAAAATATTTCTATATCATATGAGATTTTTTTTAAGAGTGTATCATATGAGATATAGATTGATGTCTTTTAGTGTTCGAATTATCAGTCGATAATAATAACATCGCTGTTGTTTAATTTGCTACTCTTATTTTCTATGTCCTTTTGTTTATCTTTTTTTATCCTTCAATCAATCCTTATTATTCATTGAAATTCGAAAATATTGTTTCAGTGTTGTCCGATATACTTTTATCAAAAACAAAAAAAAAATTGTCCAAGTAAGGTTTTGATAGAATTATTCCTCTTGAATTTTTTTTTAAATAAAAACTAAAATTGATATATTTTAATATGTTAATATATTGGGTGAATTACGCTCACTTCTCCTAAGTTCTTTTGAAACAGCACTAGCACTCCCTCTAATTTTTAACTAAACATTCACTCCCTTATTTTTTTATTAAAAGGGACTGACACCTTCCCTCCACTTATCACTTTTAGTTCTCCGTTAGTAATTAACCCCTCTAACACAATTCATTGAATTCAAAACGTCACTTCTCTTTTCACTACTAGAAAAAGTTGATATGCCGACGGAGTTTAGAGACGGAAACTCTTCGTCTCTAGCAGAGACGGAAATTTGCTATTTGGAGACGGATTATGATGATGCGTGTGGAGATGGATTTTAGAGACGGAACTTTCTGTCGCTGATCTCTATCCGTCTCTAGTGAGATATTGTGTCAAGTCAGTGCATTCAAAAGTTGTTTAGAGAAGGAATCTAAAGACGGAAATGTTGTTGTCCGTCTCAAATTCTGTCTCAGACAATATCGGTCCGTTCATCCGTCTCTAATGTCCGTCTCTAATGATGTCTCTAGATATATCCGTCTCTAAATTCGTCTCTAACGATTGCTTTATTTTTTTGTTTGTTTTTAAATTCATAAAAACTTAAAAATTGAAATAAAATGTATCTTATAATTTATTTTTTATTAATTATATTTATGTACACATAGGTTATATTTACCAACAAATACTACACGGACGGCTGACATATATGCTACATGATGGATAAGTAACTCTAGTCATTATTAGATAAATCAATATCATATAGTCTTATAAAATATTAGCATGAAGCTATTTTCCTTCTCTCTGTTTCCATAATAATCGAATTACTATTCATAATGTTTTTAATCTTTTTAGTTTAATTTATATACATATTAATTGTAAGTATGTTAATTGACTTTAGCTGACTAACGATGACAAATATGAGTATGTTAATTTTTATGTTAATATTTTTTTACTATGCCAGGATTTAAACCCTAATTGAGCTACCCCACCCCCTAATGAGTAGTAATACTTGTAAATGCTCTCTTGATCCAAATTAAAAGGCTAAATTGCTATTTTGGTCCCTTAATTAATTTTGAGGTATCACTTTGGTCCCACAATTAATTTTTGAATTGTTTTGGCCCTTTAAATATGTTTTTGTTACGGAGTTTGGTCCCTTCCGCCAAGAGGCTAACCCCAAATGTATTTGGTGGACCAACATTATAGGGTGGTCCACCAAAGACCTCATTAATTTTTTTAACTATAACTGTTGGATCTTTTTATCACAAAGAAAACCATTAGATTTTGTGGATCTATTGTATCTAGCAGTATGCCATCTGCAACTAATTATTTTCTCTATTTCTTCATCTTCTTCTCTCCCCACCTTCATCATTTATACCAAATCTTCATAAACATTTATAAAAGAAATCCTAGAAAAACTCAAATAAATGAACATGTTACCCTATCCATTCTCATTCAACTTCTTCTCTGCATCTTCTACACCAGCAATTTTATGTAAAAACCCAATTAACCTCACAAAAATTGCTCCAAAAATTTGATGTCCAAAAATAAGAACAGCAACAACATCATCCTTCAAGTACATAAGAGCACCAAAATCCTTCAAAAAGAACATATCCTTCAAAAATTCGATCTCTAACATAAGAGCACCAAAATCATCAGTAAATTAAACAACAACAACACCTTAAACAAAAGAGGATTTTGGTTTAAGATTCATCGAAGGATGATTCAAAGAAGGAGGATTTGGATTTGGGAAATAGGTTTGAAGATTTTGGTTGATTTTCCCATTGTTAGTGAATCTGAAAAAAAAAATGGGAAATAGATCTGAAGATTTTGGTTGATTTGGTTTATGGAGATTGAGAATTTGTGTTGTTTGAAATGAAAATGATGCTTTTTGAGTGGAAAAATTGATTATTAATTGAGTTATGCCAAAAATTGATGAAGTTGTGTTTGGGGATGATGAAAGATTGTGATGGAGAAGATGAAGGAAATGACACTTGTAAATGAGTTAACATTATTGAATTAAACTAACGGAAAATACTAAAACGTGTAATGGAGATAATCTTAAGGGACCAAAACAATTCAAAAATTAGTTATGAGACCAAAGCGATACCTCAAAAATAGTTAAGGGGCCAAAAGAACAATTTAACCAAATTAAAACCATTCCTAATTAAAATTGATCCGTATTAAAATCTCGAACTAATATAAAAATTGAAAACTCCACAAAATTGAATATGAATTTAAAAAAAAAATTTAATATTACTAGAAATATTTGGATGTCGTTTTGTGAGAAACACTCAAATCAGATTTTGAATTGATTTTTTAAAATTGGACCAAGCCAAATTTAACCACATATATATATCATGTAATATACTCCTTATTGAATAAACCATCAAATTGGTCTCATGTGTTTGTAAGCAACCCTCAAATTAGTCTCTAACTGTAATATCCCGCTCAAGCATGACTTTTAACAGTGTTAGAGGAATTAAACGTATGGAATGGCAAAATGGTAATTAGTGAGAAAAGGACCAAAATGGGATAAATATGAGTTTTATGTCATATTTATCACTCATTTTCACTCACTAGAAAATCTGAATTTCTTCTCCCCTCTCTCTAGATTTTCGCCCTCATCATCATCAACCCTTAATCCATCAACCTTCTTCCTAAACTCTTGTATTTCAAGCAAGCATAGTTTTGGGAAAACTTGGAGCAAGAGAAAGCTAAGGAAAAACTAAGAAAAGGAAGATTTCTCAAGTGGAGGTTTTGGATTTGAAGCTTAACAAGTTTATTACCAGCTTTAGGTGAGCTCTCTAGGGGTTTTAGAACCCACTTGAGAGATTTGATGTGTATTTCATCATATGCAAAGTTTTATGTTTTTTTACCCTAATCCCTTTGATTGCTAATTCCTTGCTTATATATGTTTAAAACTATCATTTTGTATTGGAAAATCATTCCTAGCATGGTTGGGAAGTTTGGGTAACTTTGGTTGAGCAAAAATGGTGGAAAAACACGATTTTGTACAAGTTCTGTACTGTCATGGTCGCTACAGCGACCAGTCCGTCGCTATAGCGACCAGACAGCATTTTGGGTTCTGACTAGCGTCGCTGTAGCGACCAGGACGTCGCTGTAGCGACCACACCAGAACAGCTCATGACAGTTGAGCTGTTTTGGGTGTTCTGGTGCTCGTAGGCGTGGCTTTTCGCAACTGTTTTCTCCTGAAACATTTTAGAAACATTACACACCATTTTAACCCATCCAAAAAGGCTTCCAATGGTTGAAAGATTATAGGAGCAAGGAATACGCAATGTAAGGGAAATGCAAGAACAAGGGTTAAATGAATAGGTGAGCCCTAAGAACGGCATATGATAACGATATGTCGAATCCTTTGATAGGAAAACAAGATTTAAGAGTATGAGGGTAAGGATTAGATGGATAAATCCATTACATGTGAGTTGATAAACTCTTAAGGAAGGCATACGACTTTGATAAGTTAAGAACCTACATTAGGTAAGTAAGATTATAGATGTATTCAGTTTAGAATACAAGGGTAATAGGAATGTTTCGACATTCGAAGCTTCAGATAAGCTTATAGAGTTGGTTTCCAACGATCAAGTAAGTGGCTTATGAGAACGATAAGCCAAGAATCTTAAGTTATAGGTTAAGTGTTACGTGATTGTTATTATATGATTAATGCATATGTAAAGTTAAAGAATTATATGTTAAAGTTAAAGGTGTGTTCAGCAGACTCCGGGATTCGCCGGATGGGACTTCTCCGAGAGGGTTGTCCACACGTATGTTACAGTTATAGGCATGTTCAGCAGACTCCGGGATACGCCGGATGGGACTTCTTCGAGAGGGTTGTCCACATGCAAAATAAAAGAGGAGTCCGGTGATTAGCCTCAGATAGGAATTTTCACCGGGTTATAGGGAGATGTACTTCGTGGTTACTCCACCCGGATGCACTCCGTAAAATGAACTCAGATAATAATGTTTGTTACACGCTAACATCTAACATAATATTTGTTATGTTTATTATGTTTTATAGTTACAGTCAGATTTACAGTTACAGGTAGATTACAGTTATAGTTATAGGCAGATTTATATCCTTGTGGATAAAGATAAGACTTGGCGATCGTAGTATTTCCCTAGATTGCCAAGGTAGGCATGGTGACCCTAGGTTCCCTGTGGTTGCCAACAGTAGGTTGGGTAGAGCTCACTGAGACATTATGTCTCATCCCATTCCTTCTGGTGCAGGTTCACAGGCAGGTTCGCAGGCAGCACGCAACAAGGGTAAGGAGAAAGCTTTGGACTGATCGTGCTGATTGTGCGCACCTCGTTTTTTTTTAAAAAAAACGCGCAAATCCTCCGAGGACGTCCGCGAACGCTCGGAGGGCCTTGTGAAGTCGCCACCAAAGTTTTTGTGTAAAGGGAACGTTGATAAACCCTTAAGTTTTTTTTTGAAAGGGAAACGATAATAAAACCCTTTGACGATGAGGAAAGGATGGTCATCGCAACCATTGTCGGGTTCGGAAGTCGATTACGCAAGGGGAAGGTATTAGCACCCCTCACGTCCGTTGTACTCAACGGGAACCTTCTATTTGGCTAAAGCTTAAATTGTTTTTAAATGTTTTGCGCGCATGCTTATCTATGTCAAAGGAAAATATACTAAAAGGGGGGAGAAAGAGATGAAAACAAACGAAAGGAAAAAAGAAAGTTTTTTATTATTGCGCTTGATAAGATGTCGATCTTGCTCCTACGTATCTCCCGGTAGTCGGAGAATTCAAAGCGTACGTAGTTCTTTGGTAGAAAAAACGTACATGTGTTGGTTAATTTTAAATGGACGATGTTTTAACCGAATTCTTGCGATTCAACGCAGCTTGTATGCTCGCGCTCGGGAGACTTATTAAGCGTATAGCTTGTATGCTCGGGCTTGGGAGACTTATTAAGCGTTTGTTTACGAATCGCGCTAGAATGTTAAAAGGCATGTCCGTTGGGTAAAAAGGGTTCGAGTTGGTCGCTATGGGACCAAAATGGGTGCAATGGACTCAAACGAGTCAATCATTGACCGAGGGGACTCCAACGAGTCGGGGGTTTGTTCGATTGATCCAATGGGATCAAGAACGGGTACAATGGACTCGGGCGAGTCGAACATTGACCGAGTGACTCAAACGAGTCGAGGGATTGAATCTAGTGGCCACGGGGGACCAAAAGGTTCGGATTGACCACAAGGGGCCAAGATTAGGTTTGGTTATGGTTGGATATGTTGAAAAAAAGGAATGACGATTGTCCGAACGACGAGACATACGTCACGCATTCGTACAATCGGGGCAATGGAGAGACATACGTCACACCATCCCTTTTTCATTCAAGTTTTTGGCTGTATTTCTTAGAAATACCAAAGTTTATCAAAACATTTGGTTTGAAACCCAAAATGAAGAGATTTTAGCAATTTTGTTAGAAAACGCACAAGTTCGGCTCATTTTGCGAACGGTTTTGAAAAGCTAACAAATTTGGCGTATGTTCATGTTTGAGTTTTGAGAATCATGAACAATGTTTATTGTTCAAGTTTGGATTTGAAAATGATGAACATAGCTGGTTGTTCTAGTTGTTTTAAAAGATTGGGAACATAACTTGTTTTGCAAGTTATCCACAAAGTATTACCCGAACTTGCGAATTTTCCAATATTATGCAAAATCCTTGAACTGGTTTGAAAAATATGAGTTTTAAAACTCCTAGTGTCGTACCCCAATTTTTGACCCAGTTTTGATTCGTTTTAATCGTCTTTTTTAAGGCCGAGAATTTTCGTCGTTTCAGACGAAATTTCGGCAGGGAGGTATTTTAAAATACCTCATTTAGGTTTTCAAAGGTGATAATTTTAGTTTTATTGTTATTTCATTTTTAGTTTAGTTTTTTTTATTATTATTTTATTAATTTCGTTTTTTTTTTAATTATTTTCTGTTTTGATTTATTTTTTTATGCTGTCATTTTTATCATTTATTTTAATTATTTAATTAGTTAAAAAACAAATCCATCACTTTCTCCATCAGAATTGCATCAGATCCATCCTTTTCCCATCAGTTTTTTTGTCCATTCTTGCTTGGTTTCTTGCCATTTTTTTGATTAAGCCACAGATCCCTCTCAACAAACTCTGCACACAACCTCTTTTGTCCATCCAATTTCAATAAAAACAGTGAGATAGAGAGGATTAACAGAGAACAAACACAACAGAAAATTAAGAACAAAGAACAGAAAAAAACACAACAACACACTTCCAGCAAAAACACAAAACAACCACTTCCTCCTCACACCCCAACACAACCCAGCCGCGCGCACAACAACTCAGCCATAACACCACACCAACATACACCACACACACGCCCCAAACAGCGAAAAAATAGCTCACCCACAACCCCAAAACAGCCACTAAAACGCGCAAAAAAACAGCCCATACAACAACACACGAAAACAACAACTCACCCACACAAAACCACCACAACACAACCCCAAAACCACCACACACACACGGCTGTACAGCCACAAAAACACTACACACGCGGCCACAAAACAACCCACACACGTCACAAAACACAAAACACGCAAGAACACGCAAAAGCCAAGCCAAAACCGAATCAAAGTTCAAAAGAAAAGGTAGTTTTCAAAAAAAATTTAAAACTTTAAGTTTAGATCTACTCATTTTGAAAAAAAATTTGAAAAATCTAGGAGTAGATTTGAGAAGAGGGTGAGGAGAGGAGTTAGAAAAACTATTTTTTTTTTAAAAAAAACGGAATTTTAAATTCCGGCGCGGTGGCGCCGCCGGCGGCCACCGCGCCGGAAAATTTTCCGGCCACCATGAAGGGGAGGGGCGGCGGTGCTGTCTTTTGTAGAGAGAAGGAGGAGAAGAAAAGAAGAGAGAAGGAGTAGAGAGAGAAATGAAGTGAGAAATGAGAGAAAAGTTAGTAAGAAGGGTATTTATACCCCCTCCCTAATCCTGCGCGCGTGGGTGCATGCGTTAGCATGCACCCTCGCCCCTTTGGCCCTTTGATTTTAAATCAAACGGCTCAGGTTATTTTCCCTTGTGATCAGATCAGGGCCCTCTGATTAATCAGACGGCCCAGATTGAATCACGCTGGCCCAATGCATTTTGGGCCTATTTCTTTCAAATCTGATTATTTTCTCACTTTCTGCACCTCCTATTTTATTTTTTACACCTCCCTGTTTATTTCTTTTATTTTTTTTTCTTCTTTGCAATTTTATTTCCTATTATTATTATTTCCTTTTTATTGTTTCTTTTATTTTTCACATCTTATTTATTTACTTATCACATCATATCATGCATTTTATTTTATTTGTCATTTCATTTTGCATTTATCATTTTATTTATTTATATGTCATTAGAATGCATTTAGGGTTTTACTTTGCATTTCACTTTGAGTCAACGCCGTAATCTAATCCCTTGTGTTTAGTTCATCGCACTTAAATTCATTTTTTTTGAGTATTAATGCTCTAATCTTTTCATGTTTTTTTATTCTATTTTTATTAGATTATTATCCTATTTTCAATATATCAAAAAACAAAAAATAATTTTCTTTTCGTAAATGGAAATAAACGTTAAGAGTTTAATCGACCGAAAAAAGGAAAACTTGGGTAGACACCCGACGCTTCCCCGAATGCGGAATGCGAGATCCCCGTCTCGATCACGTTCAAAGCATTCGTCTTTCGATTAAATTTTTAATAAAACAAAAATAATAAAAAAAAAACATTTTTCTTTAGTGAGCGAAAAAGGAAAACTTGGGTAGACACCCGACGCTTCCCCGAATATTCGAAAATGAGGTAGACACTTCACTTTTCGGATATTCGTCCTCCGCTTAAAATCAATCTCAACCCACTTAACTTTACTTTTTTTCACGCCCATGCGCGTTTTCAAACGGATGTCATCGCCCAAGCGCGAGTCCGCTCTCTTATTCAAACTCTTTTCACGCCCATGTGCGTTTTCAAATGGATATCATCGCCCAAGTGCGGATCCATCTTTTTTCTAAAACAAATTTTTTCGCCCAAGTGCGACTAAACCATTCTCATAAATAAAATCAATCAACACACAAATATTTTCTACCAAAGAACTACGTAGCTTTGAATTCTCCATCGCACCGGGGGATACGTAGGAGCAAGATCAAACTCTTGTCAAGCACCCTAATAAAAAAATCATTTTTAGTCTTTAAATCATTTTTCTTTCTTTTCCATTTTGTACAAACATTTTTATGAAACTAACACGTTTTTTAAAGCTAATTAATTAATGGTTCCCGTTGAGTACAACGGATGTGAGGGGTGCTAATACCTTCCCCTCGCATAACCGATTCCCGAACTCGAATTTGGTTGCGATGACCTTGTTCTCGTTCTCAAAGGGGTTTATCGACGTTCCCCTTTTCAAAAAATAAAACTTCGGTGGCGACTTTACTGTCTAGCGAGCGTTTTTCGCCCGCGCATTTTCCCCGCCGCTTCAGCTGGCGACTTCACTGGGGAACATTAGAGAATCAAACCTAGTTAGTTAGTTAGCTTTTAGTGTTAGTTCCTTTCCTTCATGTTTGTTTATCTTTGGTCTATTTGCTTTATTTTATTTCCGCTTTGTTTATTTTTCACCTTTTATGTTATTGTGCTATCATATCGGGGTTATTCAAAACTTTTTTTTGAGTGGAGCTCTGCACCCGAGCTTGAAAAAACCTAGGTTTAGGATGGTGGTTGCGTAGTATTGGCTTTCGAGGTAGACATCTCGTTTAGTCAATATGAAGACCCCGCTTAGAGATGGTCCTCTTCGCGAAAGGTCGTCCGTATAATGGTTAACCCGTTACTATGGCGAAATTCCGAATTGGGCCCCTAACTCTAAGGACCTTCTTCTTAGAACCTTTTCAAATTTTGGGTGTTTGTGTTAGCTTTCGAGGTAGACACCTCGTTTTGGGTTAATGCAAACCCCACCTAGAGGAGACGCATTCGCGAAAGGTTGTCATATAATGGTTAACCCGTTATTATGGCAAAATTCCGAGATGTTTCTATGACTCTAGGTACCCCCCCCAAAACAAAAACTTTAGAGCTACCCTCGGTGAGAACCTTGATATAGAAAGCACATAGAACTAAACCCTCCTAGGGAGCCTTCCCTGTAAGTTTTATTTTCCAATCATCCATATCCACACAAAGCATACATGCATTGCATCCACATGCATAAAATCATTTTCTTAATGCACAAGTTTTGTTTTAGGGAATTGCAAAGGCTAAAATTGTGTTGCAAATGTCTAACATAATCTCTTGCAGTCCCCTAAAACTAATCATAAAAAAAAAACTTTTTCATGCATTTGCATTAGCATCATCCAAACATGCATACATCCGTTTTCATACCCAAAACTCATCTCCCTTTTATTACCAGAAATTCCAACAATCCAAACTGATTCATCGGCATTCGCATTTCACATGAAGTAACGCACAAAAGATCATGGAGGAAATCGAACATAAGACACCTTGTTTGGGCTACCATTGCTCTCCGAATGCAAGCCTCAACAACTGGACTGCCGTTGAAATCCCAAAGATAATTTCTTTTTCAAAGTAATCATGTTTTTCAAATTCTTTTGCTTTGCCCAAGGCTTAAGGATAACTTTGTATGGGCACCCCTTTATTTCAAAAGTTGAATCATCAATAAAAAGCATTTCGTTTTCCACTATTCTTTATTCTTCCATTTCTGCATTTATTTTTCTTAAAAAAAAAAAAATCCTTTCCGTTCTTTTGTTTATTTTTTGTTTTGTTCATCCTTCTAAAATAAAAATCATCATAAAAACACATGCAGATCCCTGAACAAACCCATTGATTGTGATACTGCTACGATCCCGCGTAACCTTGAACTCCCCATTAACCAAGCCGAAGAGGATGGTGGAAGCGATTGCGAGCTTCCCGAAGAGTTAGCAAGACTGCTAGAGCGTGAATCTAAGGAGATACAGCCGAATCAAGAGCCCGTGGAGGTAATCAACTTGGGAACTGAGCATGATATAAAGGAGGTCAAGATCGGTTTGTCTTTAAAGGCAAAAGAGTGCGAGAAGTTGGTCGAACTTTTGAGGGAATATGTAGATGTGTTCGCATGGTCATACCAAGACATGCCGGGGTTGGATACCGAGATAGTTGAGCACAAGCTACCACTCCGGCCAGAATGCCCGCCGATAAAGCAGAAATTGAGAAGGACAAGACCGGACATGTCACTTAAGATCAGGGAAGAAGTCAAAAGACAATTTGATGCAGGATTCCTAGCCGTGGCAAAATATCCACAATGGGTTGCTAACATAGTACCGGTACCGAAAAAAGATGGTAAAGTGCGAATGTGTGTCGATTACCGAGATCTGAACAAGGCGAGTCCTAAGGATGATTTCCCATTACCTCACATCGACGTGTTGGTAGACAATACAGCCCGGTTTGCGGTTTTCTCATTCATGGACGGATTCTCCGGTTACAATCAAATCAAGATGGCTCCGGAAGACATGGAGAAAACCACCTTCATCACCCCATGGGGAACATATTGCTACAAGGTAATGCCTTTCGGCTTGAAAAACGCTGGGGCAACCTATCAAAGAGCAATGATGGCTCTCTTCCACGACATGATGCACAAAGAAATAGAGGTCTATGTGGATGACATGATTGCCAAATCCGAAACTGAAGAAGACCATATCATTCACTTGCAAAAGCTATTCGTGCGTTTAAGGAAATACAAACTGCGGCTCAATCCAGCTAAGTGCACCTTTGGTGTCAGGTCCGGAAAGTTGCTCGGTTTCATCGTTAGTCAACGAGGGATCGAGGTTGACCCCGACAAGGTACGCGCAATCCAAGATATGCCAGCTCCTTGTACTGAAAAAGAAGTCCGTGGTTTTCTAGGGAGATTGAACTACATCTCTAGGTTCATTTCTCATCTCACCGCTACTTGCGAGCCAATCTTCAAATTGCTACGTAAGGATCAAGCCATCATATGGAATGAGAATTGCCAAGGGGCATTTGAAAGAATCAAACAATACTTGCAAGAACCACCTATCTTGATACCGCCCGTTCCTGGAAGACCTCTCATTATGTACTTAACAGTATTGGAGGAATCCATGGGATGTGTGCTGGGGCAACATGATGAAACTGGTAGGAAAGAGCACGCTATTTACTTCTTGAGCAAGAAATTCACTGATGTGCTTTGGCATGGGCCGCGCGCCGGTTGAGACAGTACATGATCTGTCACACGACATGGCTGGTATCAAAGATGGATCCAATCAAATACATCTTCGAGAAGCCCGCTTTGACCGGAAGGATTGCCCGTTGGCAAATGCTGTTATCCGAGTATGACATCCTGCATGTGACTCAGAAAGCTATCAAAGGAAGTGTGCTAGCAGACCACTTGGCTCATCAACCGGTGGAAGACTATCAGCCCATACCATTTGATTTCCCAGATGAAGATATTATGGCTTTGAAGGAAGATGAGGTCATAGGAGATGATGAAGGACCCGAGCCAGGGGCACGATGGAAGCTTGCATTTGATGGTGCATCTAATGCCATGGGGCATGGGATTGGAGCCGTTCTAATATCTCCACAGGGTGGTTATACCCCCTTCACAGCAAGATTATGTTTTGACTGCATGAATAATGTGGCGGAATATGAGGCATGCATCTTGGGCCTTGAGGCTGCCATCGATCTAAGAATCAAGATTCTGGAGGTGTATGGAGATTCGGCCCTAGTCATTTACCAAGTAAAAGGAGAATGGGAAACCCGGCATCCCAAGCTGATCCTGTACCATACTCATGTCTCGAAGCTAATAGAGTTCTTTGATAAAATCACCTTCCATCATATCCCAAGAGAAGAAAATCAAGTAGCAGATGCTTTGGCTACGTTATCCTCAATGTACAAAGTGAAGTTTCACAATGAAGCGCCGCTTATAAAGGTGGAGCGCCGAGACGAGCCTGCATTCTGTTTGTCAATCGAAGAGGTGTCTGACGGCAAGCCATGGTACCATGACATCAAAGTCTACCTTAAAAATCAAGAATATCCTGCAAACATCTCAAGTAGGGATAAAAAGACTTTGAGACGTCTATCAGCTAAATTCTTCCTGAATGGTGATGTGCTCTACAAAAGAAACCATGATCTGGTTCTTCTCAGATGTGTGGACAAACACGAGGCAGATTTGCTCATCAAAGAAATCCATGAAGGGTCCTTCGGTACCCATGCCAATGGACATACAATGGCTAGAAAAATTCTAAGGGCAGGTTACTATTAGCTGACCATGGAATCTGATTGTTTCAGCTACGCTAGGAAGTGCCACAAGTGCCAAATCTATGCGGATAAGGTGCACGTGCCTCCAGTCCCTTTAAATGTAATGGCGTCACCTTGGCCGTTCTCCATGTGGGGCATCGACATGATTGGGCCCATTGAACCTAAAGCTTCAAATGGACACCGGTTCATCCTAGTCGCCATCGACTACTTCACCAAATGGGTTGAAGCTACCTCATACGCCAATGTAACAAAGCAAGTGGTAGTTCGATTCATCAAAAAGGAGATAATATGTCGCTACGGACTCCCCAATAAAATCATCACTGACAATGGCACCAACTTGAACAACAAAATGATGAAAGATTTGTGTGAAAGTTTCAAGATCGAACACCACAACTCTTCGCCAAACCGGCCAAAGATGAATGGAGCCGTAGAAGCAGCCAACAAAAACATCAAGAAAATCCTTCAAAAGATGGTGAAAACGTACAAAGATTGGCATGAAATGCTTCCCTTTGCCTTACATGGCTATAGGACCTCGGTTCGCACCTCGACAGGGGCAACCCCGTTCTCCCTGGTATATGGCATGGAGGCAGTCCTCCCCATTGAGGTGGAAATTCCCTCAATGAGGGTCTTGATGGAGACGAAACTTGAAGAAGCAGAATGGATTCAAGCAAGGTTTGACCAGCTGAACCTAATCGACGAGAAACGGATGATAGCCTTATGTCATGGTCAGTTATATCAAAGCAGGCTCAAGAAGGCGTTCGACAAGAAGATCCGTCCTCGAGAGTTCCAAGTAGGCGACTTAGTGCTCAAAAGGATCCTACCTATACAAAAAGATTCACGTGGAAAATGGACTCCGAACTACGAAGGCCCTTATGTAGTGAAGAAAGCTTTCTCTGGAGGAGCCTTGATTCTCACAACAATGGACGGCGAGGACTTCCCGCGTCCTGTGAATTCCGATGTAGTCAAGAAGTACTATGCCTAATAACAAAAAGAACGCCCGCTAAGTTGAAAACCTGAAAGGGCAACTTAGGCAAAAAGGGGCATCCCGGTGGACTGAAAACTCGAAAGAGCGGTCCAGGCAAAAGTTAGGGATATAAAAAAACAAAAGAAAACCCGCTAAGTCGAAAACCTGAAAAGGCGACTTAGGCAAAAGTTGGGAAAAGAAAAAGGCATGTAACTACATTGGGGCAGTCTACTCCTAACACCGGCTGAAGAACCAATCCTTTTGCCATTCTCAGAAGCAGGATTTTGTGGGTTTAGGGTTATTAAGAAAGTAGCAGTCGTCATGACTCAATGGGAACTTCCAATGTTTTCCCTCTTCCCATCTTCATTTCTCTTATTTATCTTATGGAGTTACACCTTCAGTGTGCTACCATTCCATGTACTAAATTTTGTTTGACCGTCAATAAAGCACATCCTTTTATTTACCTTTTGTCATTCCCCATCGCTAAATGCTATTTACTTTGATGATACAATTTTGAAATAAAAACATAAAATCCATTGAAATCATGATTTACTTTGATTTGGAAATATCTAAAGGAAATTAACGACTTCCGGCGAGGTGTTGTACCTCTCAGAATTCTCGGAGCAACCACAAGTGATTCCTGTCTATAGCAGAGTCGGCATCTACATAACATACGAACTGCCGAAAGCTCCGTCAGCAGCCATCCATTTGAAACTTCAATAGCGATGAGTTTTTGCGAATGCCGAAGGATCGAAAACCCCAAACATCGTACTCTAACCATTTTATCCCATAAAATCCCAAAGCCCAATCATCATTGGCGCCTAATCACAAAAAGCCCAATTTTCATTGGCATTCCCCAGTAGAGTTGCAACCCCAAAGCCCAATCTTCATTGGCACTCACCAACATAACTGACCAAAGCCCAATCATCATTGGCGCCTAATCACAAAAAGCCCATTTTCATTGGCATTCCCCAGTAGAGTTGCAACCCCAAAGCCCAATCATCATTGGCACTCACCAACATAACTGACCAAAGCCCAATCATTATTGGCACTCACAAACACCTACTCACAAAATGCCCAACCATCATTGGCAAACCCAAATCATAAATAAAACCAATTCTCAGTGGCACTCTTTGCAATTTCCAACCAAAAGTCCAACCATGCTTGGCATCCGATCACAACCAAAGCTCAACATGCCATTTGCTTCCCCTACATGTCAGCATAGCACATGCATCATATCAAATTCATTCATCAGCAAGCATCTCATAGTCATATCATACTTCTCCTCACAATTTCTCATGTTCCCCAATGAACCTCAATCAAATACTCCCCAGTGAGCCATCCTAGTGTTCCCCAGCGAACCTCATTCAAGAACTTCTCCAGTAAGTTTTTCAAAAAATCCCCAGCGGATTTCTTCCCAAACCGTCCCATTCCCCGGTGAACCTACTCACAACCACTGAAATTCCCCAGTTAAAACTCCCCCAGCGAGTCAACCATCATAACATATCATTATCATTTCACCAGCGTCAGACTGGCGACAATCATATCATATCATTATCATTTCACCAGCGTCAGACTGGCGATAATCATATCACATCATTATCATTTCACCAGCGTCAGACTGGCGATGATCATATCACCTTTTACCATTCCACCAAGACCCACTTGGCGGTAATCGGTCAAGCATCACTTTCCCCTAAGGATCGACTCTCAGCGTGAGCGGCTGAGTAAGACCACCTTTCCCCAGTGAATCGACCTTCAGCATAAACGGCTGAATAAGATTACTCTTATCATCAGGGATCTACCTCCAGCGCAGGCGGCTGGACATGATCACCTCTTTCCTCAGTGAATCGACATTCAGCATAAACGGCTGAATAAGATTACTCTTATCATCAGGGATCTACCTCCAGTGCAGGCGGCTGGATATGATCACATCTTCCCTTTGAGATTGACCTTCAGCATAAACGGCTGAATAAGATTACTCTTATCATCAGGGATCTACCTCCAGCGCAGGCGGCTGGATATGATCACATCTTTCTTTAGAGATCGACCTTCAACATAAACGGCTGAATAAGATTACTATATCCTCATGGTTTACCTCTAGCATAAGCGGCTAGATAAGATCGCCTATCCTCCTGGATCTACCTTTAGCATAAGCGGCTAGATGAGATCACCCTTATCCCCAAGGATCTACCTCCAGCGTAGGCGGCCGGATATGATCACTTTTGTCCTTAGAGATCTACCTTCAGCGTAGGCGGCTGGATATGATCAATCTTCCCCAGTGAAACCACATTATCCCCAGTGGAGTCGGATCCTTTTTCTGTAACAAACTCGAATAGCCTTTTTGTTTTGTTTCATCCCCAGTCAGGTCATCTTCGTCGTTTTGCATTCATACCTGCATCGCGAGCATTCACAGCATTGCCGTCAAAATTGGTCAAAAATAAGGTACTCTGTATTTAAGTTTCTTCGACCCGTCGAATTAAAACTTCACTTTTAAATCTCAGTAACGAAGAAACTTAAATAGGGGCAGCTGTCGTACCCCAATTTTTGACCCAGTTTTGATTCGTTTTAATCGTCTTTTTTAAGGCCGAGAATTTTCGTCGTTTCAGACGAAATTTCGGCAGGGAGGTATTTTAAAATACCTCATTTAGGTTTTCAAAGGTGATAATTTTAGTTTTATTGTTATTTCATTTTTAGTTTAGTTTTTTTTATTATTATTTTATTAATTTCGTTTTTTTTTTAATTATTTTCTGTTTTGATTTATTTTTTTATGCTGTCATTTTTATCATTTATTTTAATTATTTAATTAGTTAAAAAACAAATCCATCACTTTCTCCATCAGAATTGCATCAGATCCATCCTTTTCCCATCAGTTTTTTTGTCCATTCTTGCTTGGTTTCTTGCCATTTTTTTGATTAAGCCACAGATCCCTCTCAACAACTCTGCACACAACCTCTTTTGTCCATCCAATTTCAATAAAAACAGTGAGATAGAGAGGATTAACAGAGAACAAACACAACAGAAAAATTAAGAACAAAGAACAGAAAAAAACACAACAACACACTTCCAGCAAAAACACAAAACAACCACTTCCTCCTCACACCCCAACACAACCCAGCCGCGCGCACAACAACTCAGCCATAACACCACACCAACATACACCACACACACGCCCCAAACAGCGAAAAAATAGCTCACCCACAACCCCAAAACAGCCACTAAAACGCGCAAAAAAACAGCCCATACAACAACACACGAAAACAACAACTCACCCACACAAAACCACCACAACACAACCCCAAAACCACCACACACACACGGCTGTACAGCCACAAAAACACTACACACGCGGCCACAAAACAACCCACACACGTCACAAAACACAAAACACGCAAGAACACGCAAAAGCCAAGCCAAAACCGAATCAAAAGCTCAAAAGAAAAGGTAGTTTTCAAAAAAATTTCAAAACTTTAAGTTTAGATCTACTCATTTTGAAAAAGATTTTGAAAAATCTAGGAGTAGATTTGAGAAGAGGGTGAGGAGAGGAGTTAGAAAAACTATTTTTTTTTTAAAAAAACGGAGTTTTAAATTCCGGCGCGGTGGCGCCGCCGGCGGCCACCGCGCCGGAAAATTTTCCGGCCACCATGAAGGGGAGGGGCGGCGGTGCTGTCTTTTGTAGAGAGAAGGAGGAGAAGAAAAGAAGAGAGAAGGAGTAGAGAGAGAAATGAAGTGAGAAATGAGAGAAAAGTTAGTAAGAAGGGTATTTATACCCCCTCCCTAATCCTGCGCGCGTGGGTGCATGCGTTAGCATGCACCCTCGCCCCTTTGGCCCTTTGATTTTAAATCAAACGGCTCAGGTTATTTTCCCTTGTGATCAGATCAGGGCCCTCTGATTAATCAGACGGCCCAGATTGAATCACGCTGGCCCAATGCATTTTGGGCCTATTTCTTTCAAATCTGATTATTTTCTCACTTTCTGCACCTCCTATTTTATTTTTTACACCTCCCTGTTTATTTCTTTTATTTTTTTTTCTTCTTTGCAATTTTATTTCCTATTATTATTATTTCCTTTTTATTGTTTCTTTTATTTTTCACATCTTATTTATTTACTTATCACATCATATCATGCATTTTATTTTATTTGTCATTTCATTTTGCATTTATCATTTTATTTATTTATATGTCATTAGAATGCATTTAGGGTTTTACTTTGCATTTCACTTTGAGTCAACGCCGTAATCTAATCCCTTGTGTTTAGTTCATCGCACTTAAATTCATTTTTTTTGAGTATTAATGTTCTAATCTTTTCATGTTTTTTTATTCTATTTTTATTAGATTATTATCCTATTTTCAATATATCAAAAAACAAAAAATAATTTTCTTTTCGTAAATGGAAATAAACGTTAAGAGTTTAATCGACCGAAAAAAGGAAAACTTGGGTAGACACCCGACGCTTCCCCGAATGCGGAATGCGAGATCCCCGTCTCGATCACGTTCAAAGCATTCGTCTTTCGATTAAATTTTTAATAAAACAAAAATAATAAAAAAAAAACATTTTTCTTTAGTGAGCGAAAAAGGAAAACTTGGGTAGACACCCGACGCTTCCCCGAATATTCGAAAATGAGGTAGACACTTCACTTTTCGGATATTCGTCCTCCGCTTAAAATCAATCTCAACCCACTTAACTTTACTTTTTTTCACGCCCATGCGCGTTTTCAAACGGATGTCATCGCCCAAGCGCGAGTCCGCTCTCTTATTCAAACTCTTTTCACGCCCATGTGCGTTTTCAAATGGATATCATCGCCCAAGTGCGGATCCATCTTTTTTCTAAAACAAATTTTTTCGCCCAAGTGCGACTAAACCATTCTCATAAATAAAATCAATCAACACACAAATATTTTCTACCAAAGAACTACGTAGCTTTGAATTCTCCATCGCACCGGGGGATACGTAGGAGCAAGATCAAACTCTTGTCAAGCACCCTAATAAAAAAATCATTTTTAGTCTTTAAATCATTTTTCTTTCTTTTCCATTTTGTACAAACATTTTTATGAAACTAACACGTTTTTTAAAGCTAATTAATTAATGGTTCCCGTTGAGTACAACGGATGTGAGGGGTGCTAATACCTTCCCCTCGCATAACCGATTCCCGAACTCGAATTTGGTTGCGATGACCTTGTTCTCGTTCTCAAAGGGGTTTATCGACGTTCCCCTTTTCAAAAAATAAAACTTCGGTGGCGACTTTACTGTCTAGCGAGCGTTTTTCGCCCGCGCATTTTCCCCGCCGCTTCACCTAGGTTCTGAGCTCTTGGGCTAGAACCTCAAAAATTGGCCATTTGGGCACCTAAACTCAGATTCTGAGTTCTGTCATGGTCGCTCTGCGACCATGACTTCGCACTGCGAACAATGCGAATTTTTGAGTTCAGAAGCTGTTTCTGAACTGTTGTTCATAAACAACTTCTGAACACACTCAGGACCTTTTAGGTGAGTGAAAAGATTTGAGTTTTTGCAATGAAATGAGCTGGACAAACCAGTTTTGATGTTTTGAAAACCTTGGGATTTCTTTTGAAATTCAAAAGGGGTTTTTAGAACAAAGAGGTTTTGAACCAAAATTGCTATGCAAGCACAATTGTAAATGCAAAACAAAGGCTTAGAAACTTACAGAAATCCTTAGCAAAGCTCCAGCTGCAATGGATTTGAATTGGGTGAAGGTTCTTGCAAAGGTTTTGAATATTGGTGATGGTTTTTGAACTTTGTAAAGCTTTGTGTTTGATTGTTTTTTTCTGGTGTTTGAGTAGTGTTTCTTTGTGGGTAATTGCTCTTTGAATGCTGTATTTTCTGCTTAATTCATCCTTTTTTGCATCTTGCCTTGCATCTCTATTTATAGGCCAAAATGCAATCTCAAGTAATGATGAAAATCCATAGGACCTAGCTGATTTGTGGGCTAAATTCAGGCTATTTGGCTTTGCATTTAATGCTAATGGATAGAGGCAACCCTGCCTTGTGCCAAGGGTTAAAGGTTTGACTGATTTCAGCCACAAATTCAATGGTCTTTGGGATAGAAATGATGATGAACATGGCTGGATTGCAATTGGCTAAGCTTGGGGATCAATCCTTGCAATCTCAATGGTTGATCAATAAAAACGTGCACTGTGATGTGCAGAGATTTGGGGATGCAAAAGGCTACATATGGCTGGTGTGAGAGGGATGAAAAGCTGTTGCAAAACAGGGTAGGCAATCATGACTTTTTCAAGTACAAAACCAGCTGGGTTTGACTGGTTTTGGGGGAGCAAGCAGGAAGAAAGTCTTCAAGCAGGTGGCTGGCAACCTTGGAGTGGTTAACAGGTGACTTTGGAGGGACAAGAGCTGCCCAAGGGCAAGCCCACTTGCTTGTCACATGCTAGGTTGGAAGAAAAAGCTTCCTACCTTGGCATTAATGGCAAGTCTCTCAATCCTGGTTTTGCTTGGCCCAATTAGCCATGAATGCTGATTAAAATAAATATGCAAATGATGTGCAACAAATTCTGGAATTAAATCAAAGAAACCAAAAATCTGCAGAAAAATCGCAGACTTCGCAGTGCGAAGTCATCATTTTTGAAATGTTGACTTTTTTGTTGACTTTGGTTGACTTTGACTTTTTCCCTCTCTTTGATTTTTTTTTTGATTTTTTGGTTTTAAAAGGCTTAGGACAAAATTGGGGTACTACAGCTGCCCCTACTTAATTGTGTCTTTGCATAGAGTGTGTGAGTGCCGAGGGCATCTCATGAACTCGTTGCGAAGATCAATTAGGTAAAAGAAGGACCTGAATTTTGTCCTTCGCGGTATGGAAAAAATTTGTAGTAAAAGTAAAATATGCAAATGCAATGATTTGAAAAGGTTGATCGTATCCAACCGCTAACACTGGAGGTAGATCCACTGGGGATGAAGGTAATCGTATTCAGCCGCTTACACTGAAGGTAGATTCCTAAAGGCAAAGGTGATCTTATCTAGCTGCTTACACTAGAGGTCGATACCTAAGGGGAGTGATCTTATTCAGCCGCTAACACTGACGGTCGAAACACTGAGGAAATGTGATCTTATTCAGCCGCTTACACTGAAGGTCGATACCTAAGGGTGGAGTGATCTTATTCAGCCGCTTACACTGAAGGTCGAAACACTGAGGAAAGGTGATCTTATTCAACCGCTTACACTGAAGGTCGATACCTAAGGGTGGAGTGATCTTATTCAGCCGCTAACACTGAAGGTCGAAACACTGAGGAAAGGTGATCTTATTCAGCTGCTTACACTGAAGGTCGATACCTAAGGGGAGTGATCTTATTCAGCCGCTTACACTGAAGGTCGAAACACTGAGGAAAGGTGATCTTATTCAGCCGCTTACACTGAAGGTCGATACCTAAGGGTGGAGTGATCTTATTCAGCCGCTTACACTGAAGGTCGAAACACTGAGGAAAGGTGATCTTATCTAGCCGCTTACACTAGAGGTCGATACCTAAGGGGAGTGATCTTATTCAGCCGCTTACACTGAAGGTCAAAACACTGAGGAAAGGTGATCTTATCTAGCCGCTTAGACTAGAGGTCGATACCTAAGGGGAGTGATCTTATTCAGCCGCTAACACTGAAGGTCGAAACACTGAGGAAAGGTGATCTTATCTAGCCGCTTACACTAGAGGTCGATACCTAACGGTGAACTGGAATGGTCTTACCCTGAATAGGTGCCCGGTTTTGAACCGGAAAACATGATTGTATGATGCATGTTATGCTTCATGTTACCTTATGCAGTATGATATGCAATGCAAAATGATATGAGATAAACTCAATCAAGAATTTCCACTGGGGAAACTCAGCTAGGGAATTCGGGACAGTTTGTGAAGGAGGTTCACTGGGGAACGCTTACTTAACTGTTGATGGATGCTGGTGAATATGTGATACTCACTGGAGAATCCTCGTTGAGGATGCATGACATGATTTATGAAATGCATGTGTATGGATGATTTGGATATGCATGTATGAATGAAATTGACATGATGCGTGAATTATGTTATGCATGATATGTGGGATGCATGTTGAATGCTGGGAGTTATGATTGGATGCCGAGCAAGGTCGGGCTTTTCCTGGGGATTTGTATTTGTCTGCCAATGATGATTGAACTTTTTGTTTTGGGTTGAGACTCCCTGGGGAATGTCAATGAGGTTTGGGCTCATGGGGATATAAGGATCATTTTGGAAGCATGATCGATATCCAGCCTTGGTTGATGTTTGGATGTTTGGGGTGTTTCGACCGGGGAATTTTGTTCTTCTAACCCTTGGGGCTTTTGCGCTCCACGTGCCGTGAGCTATGCACTTGCCTTTGCTGAATAGCATAAATCCCTTGGTGCGATATTTTTGGGGGGAATTACCGCAATTCTTTCGAAATTTACGCAAATTCAAATGAAACAACGTTTGTTTGTTTTGTTTTTGGAAGAAGTTTCTTTTGTTTATTTCCCATGTCTCGATGCATTTTTATCATGAATAAAACAAAATTTTATGCGCTAATGAGAACACAAAATAATAAAAGGAATTTTATTCAATGCAGATTTGACTTCTTGAATGGGTAAAAAATACATAAAGTGAGAAGTGATTACTTCTCTGAGGAAAAAGATAGAGAAAGACAAGAAAAAAGCAAAAAAAATTTGTTGGTTTTGGCACAACACATGCTATTTTCCTTATGACTTCGAGATTTTTGGAAGATGTTGACGAGACCGATTCTTCTCCTCTTGAATCTTGTCCGGTGCTTGGATGTTGCAGTCATTGCCTTTTTCTTCTTTTGTTAACCCCTAACTTCTGCCTGGACCGCTCTTTCGAGTTTTCAGTCCATCGGGGTGTATTTCCTTTTTTGATGTCCTTTATTTTTGCCTAGACCGCCTTTTCAGGTTTTCGATCTACCAGGACGCTCTCTATTGCCTAAACCGCCCTTTCAGGTTTTCGATTTAGCGAGCTTTTTTCTCTCTTTTTTTTCCTAGGCATAATACTTCTTGACTGCATCGGAGTTTATTGAGAGTGGGAACTCTTCTCCGTCCATAGTGGTGATGATCAAGGCTCCGCCAGAGAAGGCTTTCTTTGCCACGTACGGTCCATCATAGCTGGGAGTCCATTTCCCTCGGGGATCTTTGTGGATAGGTAATATCTTTTTGAGCACTAGGTCTCCTTCTTTGAATTCTCGTGGACGGACCTTCTTGTCGAATGCTCTCTTGAGTCTCCTTTGATAGAGTTGTCCGTGACATATTGCCGTCAGACGCTTTTCCTCTATGAGATTCAGTTGGTCGAACCTTGTTTGGGCCCATTCAGCTTCTTCTAGCTTGGTTTCCATCAAAACCCTTAACGAAGGGATTTCAACCTCTACGGGAAGCACCACTTCCATACCGTATACTAAGGAGAAAGGGGTTGCCCCAGTTGAAGTGCGAATGGCTGTTCTGTAGCCATGTAGCGCAAAGGGAAGCATCTCGTGCCAATCCTTATATGTTGTTACCATCTTTTGGATGATCTTCTTTATGTTCTTATTGGCTACTTCTACCGCACCGTTCATCTTTGGTTGGTAAGGGGAGGAATTATGGTGCTCAATCCTGAAATATTTGCACAACTCCTTCATTGTCTTGTTGTTCAGGTTTGCCCCATTATCGGTGATGATTTTGTGGGGAGTACCGTAACGGCAAATGATTTCCTTCTTGATGAATCGGGCTACCACTTGTTTGGTTACGTTTGCATACGAAGCTGCTTCTACCCATTTGGTGAAGTAGTCGATGGTAACGAGGATGAAGCGATGTCCATTTGACGCTTTGGGCTCGATCATTCCGATCATGTCTATGCCCCACATAGAGAATGGCCAAGGTGAAGTCATGACGTTCAGGGGAGTTGGTGGTACATGCACCTTGTCGGCATAAATCTGGCATTTATGACAAGTCTTGGCGTAGTGGAAACAGTCAGCTTCCATAGTTAGCCAATAATAGCCCGCCCTTAGGATTTTCTTTGCCATTGCATGCCCATTGGCATGGGTTCCAAAAGATCCCTCGTGGATTTCTTTGATGAGCATGTCCGCTTCATGTTTATCCACACATCTGAGCAGGACCATGTCGTAGTTTCTTTTGTAGAGGGTATTTCCACTGAGGAAGAACTGGGATGCCAATCTCCTGAGGGTTCTCTTGTCGGTGTGCGAGGCATTTTCTGGATACTCTTGCTCTTCAAGGTATCGCTTGATGTCGTAGAACCAGGGTTTGTTGTCAAGTCCTTCTTCGACTAATGCACATACAACTGGTTTGTCTCTACGATCCATCTTTATGATTGGTGCTTCATTGTGGAAATTTACTTGGTACATTGATGATAATGTAGCCAAAGCATCCGCCACCTGGTTTTCTTCTCGAGGTATGTGATGGAAATTGATTTCATCAAAATGCTCAATCAACTCTACAACCCGGGCTCGGTAGGGAATTAAATTGGGATGTTTTGTTTCCCATTCTCCTTTGACTTGATAGATGACTAAGGCTGAGTCACCGTATACTTCAAGGTTTTTTATCCTTAGATCAATTGCTGCTTCGAGGCCTAGGATGCATGCTTCATATTCTGCCATGTTATTGGTGCAGTCAAAGCATAACCTTGCTGTGAACGGTTGATATCCGTTTCTTGGGGAGATTAAAACTGCTCCGATCCCGTGCCCCATGGCATTTGAGGCGCCGTCGAAAGCGAGCTTCCATCGAGCTTTCGGTTCTGGCCCTTCATCATCGCTTGTGACTTTTTCGTCATTCAATGCTACGACATCTTCATCTGGGAAGTCGAATTTTATGGGTTGATAATCCTCCAATGGTTGGTGAGCAAGGTGCTCGGATAAAACACTCCCTTTGATGGCTTTTTGAGCAACGTATTGGATGTCGTACTCAGACAGCAGCATTTGCCAACGAGCTATCTTTCCTGTGAGGGCAGGCTTTTCGAAGATGTACTTGATGGGATCCATCTTCGATATCAACCAAGTTGTATGGGTCAACATGTATTGCCTTAGGCGTCGAGCAGCCCATGCTAAAGCGCAGCAAGTCTTTTCAAGTGAAGTATACCTTGTTTCACAGTCGGTAAACTTCTTGCTTAGGTAGTAGATTGCGTGCTCTTTTCTTCCCGTTTCATCCTGTTGTCCTAACACACAACCCATTGATCCTTCGGAACCGGAGGTATTAAAATTGGTGGTTCTTGCAGGTATTGTTTGATCTTGTCAAACGCCTCTTGGCAATCCTCATTCCAATGAACGGCTTGGTTTTTCCTTAGCAGTTTGAAGATTGGTTCGCAGGTAGCTGTCATGTGTGAGATGAACCTAGCGATGTAGTTCAATCTTCCTAAGAAACCCCGGACTTCTTTCTCGGTATTTGGCGCTGGCATTTCTTGGATAGCCTTTACCTTGTCGGGATCCACTTCGATACCTCTTTGGCTGACGATGAAACCCAATAACTTCCCGGATCTAACGCCAAATGTGCACTTGTTAGGATTTAAGCGCAGCTTGAATTTTCTTAGGCGTTCGAAAATCTTTTGTAGATGGACTAGATGATCCTCTTCCGTTTGGGATTTGGCAATCATGTCGTCGACGTAGACCTCAATTTCCTTATGGATCATGTCATGGAAAAGAGTTACCATTGCTCTTTGGTATGTTGCCCCGGCATTTGTTAATCCGAAAGGCATTACCTTATAGCAGAATGTCCCCCACGGGGTGATGAATGTGGTTTTCTCCATGTCCTCTGGAGCCATCTTGATCTGGTTATATCCCGAAAAGCCGTCCAGAAAGGAGAAGACTGAGAATTGGGCTGTGTTGTCCACCAATATGTCAATATGTGGTAGCGGGAAATCATCCTTTGGACTTGCTCTATTCAAGTCCCGATAATCTACACACATTCTAACTTTGCCATCCTTCTTCGGAACTGGCACAATGTTGGCAACCCATGTTGGATACTTGGTTACGGCTAAGAAGCCGGCATCGAATTGCTTTTTGACCTCCTCTCTGATCTTGAGAGCCATATCGGGTCGAGTTCTTCTCAATTTCTGCTTCACTGGCGGGCATTCCGGCTTGAGTGGCAGCTTGTGTACAACGATGTTAGGGTCTAAACCCGGCATGTCTTGGTACGACCAAGCGAATACGTCCACGTACTCTTGCAGAAGCTTAATCAACTTTCCTTTCACATCTTCATGCAGGGAGGCCCCTATCTTGACCTCTTTCTTATCCTCTTCGGTCCCCAAGTTGACCTTTTCAACTGATTCTTGGTGAGGTTGTATTACCCTATCCCCTTGATTTGCAAGTCTAGACAATTCTTCAGGCGGTTCATAATTGTCCTCTTCATCATCTTCCGTTTGATTAATCGGGAAATCGAAGTCATAAGGGATTAAAGCAGTGTTGTTTTTGGAGGGTGGATTTGTAGATCTGCATGAGTATGATTTTTTTTAGGCTTTTTGTAGAATTTTTTTTTTTAAAACAAATGCAAAAAGAAAAAGACTCAAATGACATAAAAGAGTGATTTTATTCATGATCGAAAATAACTTTAAAACATGGGGGGCCCCACACGACTAATCATTTGCCTTGGGCAGAGCTAAATGATTTTTTTTTCAAAAGCAAAATACAAACATGGTTTATTACTTGATCTTGGTAATGATCTTGGGAATTGCGATAGCCCTCCAATTGTTCAAAGCTTCATCCGAAGCGCAACGGTACACCAAATCAGGCACGTCTTCATCTACGTCTTCAAGTAGAGCCACTTGATCTTCATTGATAAATCCCGCACTGATGAATGTTTCCAAAATGGGGAGGATCCCTTGCTTTGGAGGCTTTGAGGAGATTTCGGCTGATGGATGATATCCCAACCCGAAGCGATTTTTCTTCTCCGGTATGTCCACTAATTTGCCCCATCCGGTAGGTCGGCTTTCTTCTAGGGCCTCTCTTATTGCCCTCCATGATGACATGGCTGTCCTAGCCTCTTCCTTGGGCTCTGAGCTTAAAGTCACGACATTCGCCACTTCCAAAGACTGGAAGGGAACATCCACAGCTTCTTCGTCCGTTTCTATATAACGGAACGACGAGAGATGGCTTACCATCATGTCCTCTTGCCCGGAAACTACAATCATTTGGTTATCAATGATGAACTTAAGTTTCTGGTGTAGGGTAGAGGTGATGGCTCCGGCCGCATGAATCCATGGTCGTCCGAGAAGACAATTGTATGTTGGATTAATATCCATGACTTGGAAGGTTATGGTGAAAACCTTAGGCCCGATTTGGACTGGTAAGTCGATCTCCCCTACGACGGCTCTTCTTGACCCATCGAAAGCTTTTACGACCAAGGCGCTGGGCTTCATTACTGTCCCTTCACAAGATAGCTTTAGGAGGGTAGTCTTGGGCATGACATTCAATGATGACCCCGTGTCCACTAGCACTCGAGAGAGGATATGGTCCATGCATTTCACGGAGATATGTAAGGCACGGTTATGAATATGCCCCTCGTCGGGTAGCTCATCGCCATTGAAACCCAAGTATCTACTTGAGGTAATATTTCCAACTATCCCGTCGAATTGGTCCACAGGAATGTCCTTGGTGACATGTGCCTCACTGAGGATCCGTAGCAGTGCTTCTCGGTGTGCTTCCGAGCTTAGTAGTAAGGATAGTATGGAGATCTTGGAGGGAGTTTGACCTAGCTGGTCAATGATTTTATACTCGCTTTTTTGGATTATCCTCAAAAACTCCTCGGCCTCTTTTTGTGGGGTTGTCTTTTGAGAAGGCCCCGCTTGGTTCTCTTCTTCCTCCACGCTCTTTTCTTTGAGCGGCTCTCCTGGTAGTACGGCTGGCGTCTTCTCGAGTTCTTTCGGAGCGAAGACTCTACCACTTCTGGTTATTCCTCCAACACCGGTGATGTTAGTGATGCTGGGCTCAATTTTGGCTAGTGGTTTTCCTTCCACATAGGCCACAGGTTGGTAATTCCATGGTACCCTCTTTGTGCTTTCAAAAGAGAAAGGTGCAGGTACGTGGAATATTATGGGCTGTATAGGCATTGGTACCTCTCTCCTTTGGCATGGGATTTCGAGAGGTTTTGGGTCGTTAGACTCCAAGGTAGCAACGTCCGTGTCATCCTTTATATAGCCCATTTGGATCCATCCTTGGTCCATTAGCTCTTGAAGACAAATCTTCAACCCTCCGCATTTGTCCGGGTTGATTTTGCAGGCTTCACAGTTGGCGTGCATCTCTGATAAGTGCTTAAATGTTGTTATATTTTGGTACAAATTAAGGCACTTATGTTTACTTGTTGTACAAGTTACCTTAGGATTTGAGCATAAATGTGTTAGAAATGCAATAAATGTGATCCTAAGCCTTATCCCATATGATTATGCAGGAAATACATGCTTGAACCTGATTGAAGCAAAAGATTGAAGCTTTTCTGGATGCCATCGCTACAAGCGCAGAAGCCATCGCTAGTAGCGAGGATAGGCAGGGATTTTCAGGAAGCCATCACTTGAAGCGCAGACTCCATCGCTAGTAGCGAGCTTAGGCAGGGATTTACAAGAGTTCATCGCTTGTAGCGATGAACTGGACGCTTGAAGCGAGCCTAGGCAGGGAATTTCAAAGGCTGGTCGCTAGTAGCGACAGACCTTGTCGCTACAGCGACCACAGGGGCGGTTTAATGCTGATGGTGACGTGGAGCTCTATGATTGGCCAATTGAAGTCCTCGCTACAAGCGACAGGCTGGTCGCTTGTAGCGAGCGAACATTTTCTCAGCATATTTAAGGAATTTTAAGCTCATTTCTTAGATATATAGTTTTTTATCAGTTTTAATATTTTCCAGAGCTTAGAAAACTTGTTATCTTTGAGAGAGAATAGGCATAGAGGGAGAAGAACTTCAAATAGCAATTAGATTTGGATTGAAGAAGATCTTAAGAAGCTTTGAGACATCAAGCTCTCACATATCTTCATCTTCCTTTCTTATTTTGCCATAGTTGTCATGACAATGATCAACTAATCTCCTTTGTTGGGATTAATAGGTAATCAATCATTCATGTTGTAAACTTTTGATTATTCAATATATGATTCTAGCAATTTTTATATACCATTGAATTTCTTCTTGCTTTTCAATCTTATGTTTGATTTAAATGTTGTTGAAAAAGACTTTTGAATCTAGGTTTAGAATGATTTTCTATCAAGATAAGAAATTCTAGAAATGGGATTTGGTTTTGATAATTACATTATAGTATTGGATCATAATGCTTTTGGATCGTTTAATAGATTGAGAAATCATCGATTAAGCGATACAATCGACATCACGACGTCATTTGGGAAATCAATGATGTTGTTGAGCAATACGTAATAATGTCATATATAAGAAAACGCTAGAATTCGTATTTGTAATCAATCGGATATAAACGATGTTTGATTGATGAAAGTTAATCCTAACACCTTCTATGTCCTATTACTCTACTATTTATTTATAAAGTTTTTAAAATTATGAGTAGTGTAGTATAAAAACAAGTTAAACCCTAACTTAAGACGATAATCGAAGTTGAACGGTTTATGATATCACATTAATCCCTGTGGAACGATATAAAAACTAATACTTACTTTTGTTCATTCAACAAAATGGCGCCGTTGCCGGGGATTAAAGTTTTGATGTTATAATCATTGCAACTTTAATTATGGTTTTAAGCAATTTTGCACAAAATTCTTTTATGTATATAACTAATACTTCTTATCCATCTTGTTTGCTAATCCTTTGTGGTCAGATTGTTGATATCGTTTATGCGAGGTCAAGTACCAGAGGACCAACTTCTTTTTGATTCCGAGATTGAAAGAACAGCTAGAAGAAACAATAGTAAGAATCGGAGAAAGAAGCAACAAGCAAGGAAGAGGCAACAAGAGGAGAGTTATGTTTCTAGTCAATCATCTAGTCCTATTCCAAGCCAAGAGTTACAAATGGCTGCAGCAGGAGATGGTTCAGGAGGTTCTGCGATGCCATGTACTAATAGTCCACGCCGTTTTGCACAATTGGGGAAGACTCCGCGGACTGCCAAGCAAACGGAGATGAAGACGGGGATATTACAAATCTTATATGCTAATCCATTCTCAGGATTAGACCATGAAGACCCGTTCCAACATCTCACAAAATTCTATGAGATTGCGGGAACCCTTGGTGAGACGGAAAATAACGAGGAGGCTATGTGGATGAGGATGTTTCCACATTCATTGATTGGTAAAGCTAAGGAGTGGTACTTGGACCAGCCACCGACGGTAATGACGAACTGGAATACGCTTGAGGAGAAATTCCTTGAGAGGTTCTTCCCTCAGAATCGTTTCATGGAGGCGAAGACAACCATTGCGGTGTTTTCACAAGGTACAAGTGAAACACTATGTGAAGCCTGGGAGCGTTTCAAGTCAATGCTCAGAAGATGTCCGAACCATGGATTTGATGAATTAACACAAATTCATCTCTTCCGGAACGGGATGCAACAACAATCCAAGCTTTTGCTTGACGCTGCTGCTGGTGGTTCTTTAATGGCCAAGAGCGCAGAGGATGCTGTTGCTATTATAGAGAGAATGGCGCTGAATGATCACCAAGCTCATCACAACCGAAGCCAAAGCCAAAGGAAGGCGGGAATCCTAGATTTGGGAACTAATGATGCGATCCTTGCACAAAACAAGTTGCTCACGCAACAAGTGGAAGAGTTGACAAAGAAAATGGCCAACCTTCCTCAACAATTGAAGGACATCCAGAACGAACAAAGAAGACAACACCAAGTCGCATCTTGCGAGCTTTGTTCGGGAGACCACCCAACCGGATTTTGTCCGCCCCCCACAGAAGAGGTAAGCTATGTTGGTAATCAACCAAGGCCTCAACAGTTTCAAAACCAATTCCAAAGCCATCCAAACAACTTCCCAAGAGGGAATAATCAAAATTATGGCCAAGGGTGGAGAGGAGAAGCTGGCCAATATAACCGACAACCTTACTAGAATTATAACCAATATCAACCTCCACAACAAAACCGCAACCAAACCACTGATGAAACCCTCAATCAATTCATGCAGCAGTCAATGGCCAACCAGAAGAACACTGATGCGTCCATTAAAAACCTGGAGACGCAAGTGGGTCAATTAGCACAACAACTTTCTCAAGCTACTCAACAAGGCGGAACCTTTACCGCCAACACACAAACCAACCCTAAGGATCATGCATCATCATCGAAATGACAATTAAGTCATTTTGATGAGGAAGCCCTTGCAACAAGAGACAACGAAAATTGCAAGGCAATTGCTACAAGGAGCGGGAAGGTAATTGGCCAAGGTATAGGGGACAATCTTGAAGTAGAGAGAAGGGTTGTTGAGAATGAGTTGAAGGAGAAGGATGATGAAGATGAAGGACGTGAGGAAGAAACGGAGGATGTACATATAGAGGATGTAGTAGAAAAAAATAATAAGGATGTAGTTGAAAATGAGAACATTGTATGGAAGAAGGATGTGGTGAAGGAGAAGGGCAAGAAGCAAGAAATAGTGAAGAATGCACCAACATCACACCTACCTTACCCAACTACACCAGCCAAAAAAGAGAAGGAGAGGCAGTTTGCTAGGTTCCTTGAAGTTTTCAAGAGGTTACAAATCAATATACCATTCTCGGAAGCCCTAGAGCAAATGCCTACCTATGCCAAGTTCATGAAGGAAATCCTTTCCAAGAAGATGAGGTTTAATGAAGAAGAAACAATTTTGCTAGACGCGAATTGTAGTGAGATCATCCAGAACACATTGTCAAGAAAGAAGAGAGATCCGAGCAAAGTTACATTGCTCGTATCCATTGGCAATGTTGATGTAGGCAAGGCACTCATTGATTTGGGTTCAAGCATCAACCTAATCCCATTATCCGTTGTCAAAAGGATAGGTGATATAGTTGTGAAGAGAACCAACTTAACCTTGCAATTGGCCGACAAATCCTACACTCGTCCATTGGGAATTGCTGAAGACGTGTTGGTGAAAGTCGACAAGTTCTTGTTCCCCGTCGACTTTGTAGTGATGGACATTCCGGAGGATGATGATGTGCCACTACTTCTTGGGAGAACTTTCATGCAAACGGCACGGATGATGATTGATCTTAACGGAGGCTTAATGAAAGTCCGTGTGGACGATGAAGAAGTCAATTTCAACATCCATGAAGCAATGAAGTTTCCTAGTGATAAAGCTGCGTGCTTCAAGATGGATGCAACGGAAGAATTGATAGTTGATACGAGAAACCAGTTGCACGATTTGACACATCTTGAGAGAGTTTTGACAAACGCACTAAGTATCCTAGGAGAAGAAGATGAGCTAGAGCTTGAAGAGTGTTTGAAGGAGCTCGATTCGTTGAAGGAAATTCCTCCTCACAAAGCCAAAATCGAGGAATTGACGAATGAAGCTAAAGTAGAAGAAGTGAAGCCGGAGATGAAGATATTGCCCTCACATTTGAAGTATGTGTTTCTTGATCAAGAGGGTACCAAACCGATAATCATTAGTAGCTCCTTATCAAACCATGAAGAATCAAAATTGGTCGAAGTTTTGAAGTCCAACAAGGAAGCAATAGGTTGGACACTATCCGACTTAAAAGGGATAAGTCCTTCCTATTGTATGCATAAGATCATGATGGAAGAGGATTATAAGCCGGTAGCACAACCTCAAAGACGGCTAAACCCAAACATGAAGGAAGTAGTCCGGAAAGAAGTAGTGAAGCTACTTGAAGCCGGCATGATATATCCGATCTCGGATAGCACTTGGGTTAGTCCGGTTCAAGTTGTCCCTAAGAAGGGAGGTATGACGGTTATCACAAATGAGAAGAATGAGCTCATACCAACAAGAACCGTGACCGGTTGGAGGATGTGTATCGACTACCGGAGGTTGAACAAAGCAACTAGAAAGGATCATTTTCCTCTACCATTTATGGATCAAATGCTAGAGAGGCTGTCAGGACAAGCTTTTTACTGTTTCCTTGACGGGTATTCAGGTTACAATCAGATATCGGTGAATCCAGACGATCACGAGAAGACTGCATTCACATGTCCTTTTGGGGTATTCGCATATCGACGCATGCCGTTCGGTTTATGTAACGCTCCAGCAACATTTCAACGATGCATGCAAGCCATCTTTGCAGACTTGATAGAGAAAAGCATTGAAGTGTTCATGGACGACTTCTCAGTTTTCGGGTCATCATTTGATTTATGCTTGAAGAATCTGGACACGGTATTGAAACGGTGCAAGGAAACCAACTTGGTGCTCAATTGGGAGAAGTGTCACTTCATGGTAACCGAGGGTATTGTCCTTGGTCACAAGATCTCCTCCAAGGGTATTGAAGTTGATAAAGCTAAGGTCGACGTGATAGGAAAACTTCCACCACCAGTCAATGTCAAGGGAATCCGAAGTTTCCTAGGCCATGCCGGGTTCTATCGGAGATTCATCAAAGACTTCTCAAAAATCGCAAAGCCATTGAGCAACTTGCTCAACAAAGATAAGTCTTTTGATTTTGATATTGATTGTTTAAATGCATTTAATAGTTTGAAGGATAGCTTAACATCCGCACCCATAATCACCGCACCAAACTGGACATATGATTTTGAACTTATGTGCGATGCAAGTGATTATGCGGTAGGCGCGGTGTTAGGTCAACACAAAAACAAAATTTTTCATGCTATACACTACGCAAGTAAAGTTTTAAATGACGCACAAGTCAATTATGCTACCACTGAAAAAGAATTACTTGCCATAGTGTTCGCATTAGAAAAATTTCGTTCATATCTCATAGGTTCGAAAATTGTTATCTGGACTGACCATGCAGCTATCAAGTACTTGATTACCAAACCCGACTCAAAGCCGAGACTCATCCGTTGGATGTTGCTACTCCAAGAGTTTGATTTGGAGATTAAGGACAAGAAGGGGACTGAGAACCTAGTAGCTGATCATCTGTCCAGATTGGTGAACAAAGAGATAACGAAGAATGAAAGGGACATCCTTGAAGAGTTCCCGGATGAACAATTGCTTATGGTGCAAGAAAGACCGTGGTTCGCGGACATGGCCAATTACAAAGCAACGGGGTTTATACCGGAGGATTACACATGGCAAATGAAGAAGAGGTTGTTGAGAGACGCCACTCAATTCATTTGGGATGACCCATACTTATTCAAGATTGGAGTAGACCACTTAATAAGAAGATGTGTTGCTAGAGAAGAAGCCAAGGACATCATGTGGCACTGTCACAACTCGCCATATGGAGGTCACTACAGTGGAGAAAGAACTGGAGCAAAAGTTCTTCAAGCTGGCTTTTATTGGCCCTCCTTGTTCAAAGACTCATATGAACATGTGAAAGAATGCGAGAGTTGCCAGAAGACCGGAGGGATTTCAAAGAGGAATGAAATGCCTCTACAAAGTATCCTTGAAGTCGAAGTCTTCGACTGTTGGGGTATTGACTTTGTAGGGCCATTTCCATCTTCTTTGAACAACGAGTATATTCTGGTGGCTGTTGATTACGTGTCAAAGTGGGTTGAAGCAATAGCATCTCAAAAAGCCGATAGCAAGACGGTGGTCAAGTTTCTGAAAAGGAACATCTTTTCCCGATTTGGAACTCCAAGAGTGCTAATAAGTGATGGAGGTTCACACTTCTGCAATCAACAGTTAGCAAAAGCACTTGAGCACTATGGAGTCAAGCACAAGGTAGCTTCACCATACCATCCACAGACCAACGGTCAAGCCGAGGTATCCAACCGAGAAATCAAACGGATACTTGAGAAGACCGTGTCATCTTCAAGGAAGGATTGGGCGATGAAACTGGACGAAGCGTTGTGGGCCTATAGGACCGCATACAAAGCTCCTACGGGTTTCACACCATTCCAGTTGGTGTATGGGAAGGCATGCCACTTGCCGGTCGAGTTGGAGCACAAAGCGTTTTGGGCGCTCAAGTTTTTGAACTTTGATCAAGAGCAAGCTGGGGAGAAGAGAAAGCTTCAAATGCATGAGTTAGAGGAAATGCGTGACCAAGCCTATCAGTCAAGCAAGCTTTATAAGGAAAAGGTTAAACGGTATCATGACAAGAAGATCATGAAGAGGGAATTCAAGCCTGGTCAGATGGTGTTGCTGTTCAATGCAAGGCTACGACTATTTCCGGGTAAATTGAAGTCCAAGTGGTCCGGTCCGTTCATGATAAAAGAAGTAAAACCTTATGGAGCTGTGGAGCTAGAGGATCCTATCACCAAGTCGACATGGACAGTGAATGGACAAAGGCTTAAGCCATATTTTGGAGGTGAAGTTGTTCGGCACACGACAACAATTTCACTCATCGATTCTTATGCGTAAGCGAATCAGGCGTCGATCTAATGACGTTAAACAAGAGCTTGTTGGGAGGCACCCCAATTTTGTAAGTATGTTGTATTTTCAGTGTTATTTTACTTCTGTATAGTTGTTTATGCATGTTGGGATAGTGGCTAGAACTCAAAAATTTATTTTTCTGTTTCCTGTCATGGTCGCTACAGCGACCAACTCATCGCTGTAGCGATGGATTTTACACTACGTCGCTGTAGCGACGCACTTGTCGCTTGTAGCGACAGTTTTTGCACTTGCGCTTGTAGCGCCATACCACGCTTGTAGCGATGGGCTTTTTGCCTGTCGCTGTAGCGACGGATCGCGCGCTTGTAGCGAGCGTATCAGAAAACAGTTTTATATTACCCAGGCCACACCTGTCGCTTCAGCTACCCCCAACCACTTTCATTTATTATTATAGCCGTTTCTGACTTATATTTTCGCATATCTTAACTTCTGTAAACACTCCTTTTCATTTCTACATTTCTGCATTGTTCACTCTTTCCATTTCTGCAAATCTGCAAAAATCCTCTCTGTACCTGTTTAATCCTGTTAAATCAACACTTCAGGTATGTATTTCGCACCTCTCTGTCACTATTTAGAAGCTTGTTTCTGCTTAATGGTGCCTGCATGCTGATTTCACATTTTAGGGTTTTAGGGTTTTTACGAAATTTGAACTTATACATGCCCTGTTGTTTACCCAGGTTTAGATATGATTTAAGTTGTTATAAATGACCTAGAATCACCTAGAAAACTCCTGTTAATCCTCTTGTTCATAGAAAACGTATTTTGGAAAAACCCTTTGTAAAAATTCAAAATAAATTAGGGTTTTTGAGGATTTAGGAAGTTTAGGTGATTGTTAGTCATTTATTTTAGCTTTAATGTTGTTTTCGCATGCTACAAGTTAGTTAAAATCAGAAAAAACATGAAAATCTGAAAAGGGTCTTCCTCGCTACAGTACGCTTGTAGCGAAGGAAAGAGGCATTTTCTGGGTTTCGTCGCTACAGCGACCAAGCTGTCGCTTGTAGCGAGAGAACCCAGAATTTGTTTTATTTTTGTTTTGATTGAAACTTGAGTTGTATCCTACCTGATTTTCATCTGTTTTACATCATTGTGTAGGAATGGCACCTAAAACTTCGTCTAAACGTCAAAGGAATGTTGAAAGCTCCTCGTCAAGACCAAGAGCCAACATTCCACCACACGACGCAAGTCGTTTCCTAAGCTGGAGGAACCAGGAACGCTATGAGGAGCTGAGGACAAGACGAATCTGGTCTGAGAAGAGGTTCGAGATATCTGAAGAGGGGGAGTATGGAGGTTTAGCAGCAATGATTAATGGGAGGAAGTGGGGGATTCTATGCACACCACCCCGGAAGATTAATTATGACATCGTGCGCGAATTCTACGCGAACGCGATCCCCTCTGATCCATCTGATGAGTTTACTTGGACTACTTTCGTGCGAGGACGCACCATCACTTTTGATCGCATGTCTATCAACGCATATCTGGGCAAGCCTCTGGAGCTACTTGCAGAGGATCATCCACTCGTACGTACTAGGCTATGTGACTTCTGTGAGCATCAGAAGAGCGGCAATTGGGATCACGACAGCATCGCACGAGATATCTTCCAGGAGGGGAAGAGCTATGATGTGAGTAGGGCTTCGGGTAAGCCTTTCCGAGCATTTCGTGATGACATGACCACTGAGGCTCAGGTAATCCTTACCCTGATTTTGTATAACATCCGCCCTAAATCTCACACATCCTCCACCACCCTAGATGTGACCCCTCTTGTTCATTATATCCTCACTCAGCGTCAGGTTGACGTTGCTAGGCTGATAGCAAATGAGATGAGGATAGTAGCTGAGAGTGGTATTTTACCCCCGGGCAAACCTAAATGCCCTCTGACTTTTCCCGGGTTGATCATGGGTCTATGTAGGCGAGCTAGAGTTCACATGCCATCACAGGTTGATGAGGAAATTAAAAACCCTATTGATGATAGATACATCAATAGGTACTGCTCTACACCTGCACCTGTTGCCCCACCCCCACCCTCAGCTGGACCATCATCTTCAGCCGGACCTTCTCATGTACCACCACCACCACCTGAGCATACTAGCCACCCTAGCCACCCGACCATTCCCCCATTGGACTTCTCGAGTTGGGATTCTGCTACTGTGAGCTCTCTTCTGTTGGCGCAGAATGCGTCAAATCACCGGGCACTTACTAGGATTCAGAGCCATCTGCATGACAGTGGCCAAAGCCCGTGGACACCTGCTTTCTTCTCTGAGCACATCGCTTGGCCTGGGGACAGGCCGTTCTTTCCAGGAGGGGCAGATGCAGCGGATGCTGGTGATCAGCAGGATGCTGGTGATGAGGGTGATGACGACGCTGATGTCGATGATGATCTGGGTGATGACTCCTCAGCTGCTACAAATTCTATTGACCGCATGGCAGCTGACTTGATTGACTCTGAGGACGACATGGCCACAGACTCAGATTGATGATGCAGAGCTGCAGATCTTGATTTGTTTTCTTTTTCGTTTTATTTATTCAGCTTTGTACTTTAACATTTTGATTTATGCTTTGTACTTTGTTTAATTATGTTTCTTTTGTACCATGGATGATGTACTTTTTTTTTTTGGATTATGTTTATGTTATTTATTTTGGGTATAACATGTTAGTATAGTTACATTCTATTTATGCTTTAGTATTTATTTTTGGTAAAATTTTTTGGATTGATCCCAACAAATTTTGAAAGAAAGATGAAAGATTCAAAAGCCAATGCTTGAACTGTGAATCATCTGAGTGATAATGATAGAATGAGTGTTAAAGCGCACAGCTAAGGTACTCGTTTTCTTGTTTTTCTAGGTATATTCTTTAATGTGAATAAGTTCTTTACACACACAAGTTAATTTATTCAATTTTTAAGCAAGCATGTGTTTAGTTTTGAACCAATATAGAACTAGCCAAAAATGTGAGGAATCCTCAACCGTTGTATATATGCAGGAGACCAATATCATGTTTAACTCAGTTAGATTATGTTAAATCTGTTGTTGTTTTAAATTGTATAAGAGCATTGAAATGATCAAGGCATGTTTTTTTTTGAAATTGAGAGAAATACTTGACCAAATGAACCTACCCTGTGAGATGTGTGAGTATCTGTTAACCCATCTGAGCCTAATGGAATCAGAATTGTTAACTGTGGACTGTCAATTTAATAAGCTCATCTGCTTATTTAAATTGCCGGAGTTTGTAAAAAATTTCAGTTCATAGTTAACTCTATTAAATTCTGATAGTTGTTTTCTTTTGAACCCTTATCCATCGTTTTTATTGACCTTTGCCATAATAACAAAGGAACATTCGATTAGGGTATCATTGAAATAAGTTGGGGAGAAAGGGAGGTTATATTTAAGTCAATGTAAGGGTGAATGATGATATTTGATCTTGACAACAAGAAAAGAAAAGAAAAAAGAAAGAAAAAAAGAAAGAAAAGCAAACCAAGAAAAAGAAAAGAGAAAAATGAAAAGGTTTGCAAGATTTCAAAGAAAAAAAAATAGTTGTCAAAGATCAATCAAGAATAGAAAAGAATGAAATTCACCAAGTGTTGTATTGGAGAAAGAAGGAAGTTGTAATTAGATTGAATGTTTCCTTTTGCTTGGCCATTTGAATTCAAATATCCCACATATGACAATTCTTTTGTAACCTAGCCCAATTACAACCTTTAAAGACCTTTTGATCAATGCCTTTTATGCTTTTGGAAGTGATAATTAGATAGACACATAATTTGATTGAATGTTATCATGTTTATTGGATGAGTGTTCATAACCCTCACAAATGATTTCAATTGTTCATATACTTTATATAGAAGTGTGTTAGGTTTGGTTCAAAGTTAAACATGTTGCTTGTTTAGGATTGTATGATTTAATTCCTTGTGTTTAGAACTAGTTCACATTTGTAGAATGTATCTTGTTTAATGAGAAACTGGACTTTAGCATGCGCAATCACATTTGAATCACTCGTTGGATGTTTAATTCTTCGCACTTTTGAATCCTTTGCTAAATTGCTCAATACTGTGGTTTTAAAAGCTATGAAAATTTCCTTTTGTTCTTTGGTTTGAGGACAAACCAAAATGTAAGTTGGGGAGAGTTTGATAAGTGCTTAAATGTTGTTATATTTTGGTACAAATTAAGGCACTTATGTTTACTTGTTGTACAAGTTACCTTAGGATTTGAGCATAAATGTGTTAGAAATGCAATAAATGTGATCCTAAGCCTTATCCCATATGATTATGCAGGAAATACATGCTTGAACCTGATTGAAGCAAAAGATTGAAGCTTTTCTGGATGCCATCGCTACAAGCGCAGAAGCCATCGCTAGTAGCGAGGATAGGCAGGGATTTTCAGGAAGCCATCGCTTGAAGCGCAGACTCCATCGCTAGTAGCGAGCTTAGGCAGGGATTTACAAGAGTTCATCGCTTGTAGCGATGAACTGGACGCTTGAAGCGAGCCTAGGCAGGGAATTTCAAAGGCTGGTCGCTAGTAGCGACAGACCTTGTTGCTACAGCGACCACAGGGGCGGTTTAATGCTGATGGTGACGTGGAGCTCTATGATTGGCCAATTGAAGTCCTCGCTACAAGCGACAGGCTGGTCGCTTGTAGCGAGCGAACATTTTCTCAGCATATTTAAGGAATTTTAAGCTCATTTCTTAGATATATAGTTTTTTATCAGTTTTAATATTTTCCAGAGCTTAGAAAACTTGTTATCTTTGAGAGAGAATAGGCATAGAGGGAGAAGAACTTCAAATAGCAATTAGATTTGGATTGAAGAAGATCTTAAGAAGCTTTGAGACATCAAGCTCTCACATATCTTCATCTTCCTTTCTTATTTTGCCATAGTTGTCATGACAATGATCAACTAATCTCCTTTGTTGGGATTAATAGGTAATCAATCATTCATGTTGTAAACTTTTGATTATTCAATATATGATTCTAGCAATTTTTATATACCATTGAATTTCTTCTTGCTTTTCAATCTTATGTTTGATTTAAATGTTGTTGAAAAAGACTTTTGAATCTAGGTTTAGAATGATTTTCTATCAAGATAAGAAATTCTAGAAATGGGATTTGGTTTTGATAATTACATTATAGTATTGGATCATAATGCTTTTGGATCGTTTAATAGATTGAGAAATCATCGATTAAGCGATACAATCGACATCACGACGTCATTTGGGAAATCAATGATGTTGTTGAGCAATACGTAATAATGTCATATATAAGAAAACGCTAGAATTCGTATTTGTAATCAATCGGATATAAACGATGTTTGATTGATGAAAGTTAATCCTAACACCTTCTATGTCCTATTACTCTACTATTTATTTATAAAGTTTTTAAAATTATGAGTAGTGTAGTATAAAAACAAGTTAAACCCTAACTTAAGACGATAATCGAAGTTGAACGGTTTATGATATCACATTAATCCCTGTGGAACGATATAAAAACTAATACTTACTTTTGTTCATTCAACAATCTCCTCGAACAAACCAAAACCGGTTAAACGCTCCCTTATGGTTGACAGGGGAGTCTTAACATTGGCTACCCTCTTGATTGGACCAAAGTCCTCTTGCTCTTCCACCGCATTTATAGAGGGACCCACATGCCCCGGCAATGGGTTATTTTTTACATTGGGGTTTTCCTCTTTGAAGGATAACAGCTTCTTGTTAATAAGGTCTTAAACCTTGTGTTTGAAAACTCTACAGTTCTCAACATTGTGTCCCACGGTTCCTGCGTGGTAATCACATTTTGCATTTGTGTCGTACCAATGTGGATATGGTGGCAACATTGGTGGTAGTAGTCTTGGCTCGACCATCCCCTTTTGGATTAGATATGGCAAGATTTGACCATAAGGTATAGGTACAGGATCAAACTGCCTATTGTTATAATTGTTCCTCGGGCCCGCTTGGTTCCTTGATGGGTACCCGCCTTGTTGTTGCTTCTGTTGATTTTGTTGAGGCAACACTACTGGTTGTCGAGGTGGAGTTGCGGGAATTACTTGAGGTGAGTAACGCCCTTGAGCCGTTGCTGCTGCCACATAAGGATAGTGGTAGTGAGGCATTTGATTTGGTGGTGGGCAAGATGGTCCCACTAGAACAGCATTTGTCTCCCCCTCTTTCTTTTTGTGAAAGTTGCTGGGGGGTCTCCTAGCTCCACTTTGAGCTTCTAGAGGGCCTTGGATCTTTCCCCTCTTTACTCCGTCCTCTATTCTTTCACCAACCATGACTAGATCGGAAAAGCCGGAAGATGTGCTTCCAATCATTTTGTCGTAATATGGGCCTTGAAGTGTGCCCATAAAGGTGTCGACAAGCTCCCTTTCCAATAATGGTGGTTGTACACGAGAAGCTAGTTCTCTCCACCGTTGAGCGTACTCCTTGAAGGACTCATTGCTTCTTTGCAGGAGGTTTTGCAATTGCATCCTATTTGGAGCCATGTCCAAATTATATTTGTATTGCTTTAGGAAGGCATCGGCTAGATCCTTCCAAGTTTGGACATGGGTACGCTCAAGCTGCATGTACCAATCCAAGGACGCTCCGCTTAAAATATCTTGAAACACATGCACCATGAGTTTCTCGTTCATTGCGTAAGCTGCCATCTTCCTACAGAACATCCGTAGATGGTTCCGAGGGCATTGTATTCCCTTGTACTTTTTGAAATCCGGTGCTTTGAACTTCGGAGGGATTACCACGTCGGGTACTAGGCACATGTCCAAAGCGTTGTGGGCGCCGTATGAACTGAACCCTTCGACAACTTTCAACCTTTCTTCCAAAACTCGATACATTTGGGTGGTATCATTGTCTTGGTGGGTGGTGTCGGGAGCAGACTGTCTTGGCTGATTATTTTCCACATCATGGGAAATCACCTCATGCTGAGTAGTGGAAGTTCCTTGAGGACAACGCTCTCCGTTCCTTACGGGGATTGTGAGCGGTGGTGGAGGTGGTCCATGGCCCTCATTTTCAAATGGTGGGGTATATCCTGGAGGTAAACCGTAAAGAGGCCATTGCACATTGGCCGCATCCGTTGCTGGGCGAGGATTACTCTCTCGTGCCGATAGAGCTTGCATTAACTCTAGCATCTGATCCATCTTCCCCTTCATTCCATCAACCTCATCTCTCAAAGCCGCTTGAGTTTGTTCCAAATTGTCCATGATCCTTTGTTTGTTAGCTCGTGTTCCGTACGAGTGTTGGAGATCTGGTTCTTGGACCGAGGGCTTTCGGGATTTTCGGGCTATGATTGCTTTGAACTGTTTTTAGGGAAATGAATGAGTTTTTTTTTTTGAAAAAAATGCATGAAGATGCATGTGGATGTATGTATGCGATGAGTATGCAAAATATGCGTTTTTTTTTTTACTTTGCTTTATGAAGGAATTTAAAGGTGCACAAATAATATTAGCAATTTGAAATATTAAAGACCGGGAAATTGATTATGCTTAAAAATATATTTGATTAGATAACATTTGTTTACAAAGTGTAACTAATGCTATTACAAATCAAATAGCCGCTCGCTTCTCGGCTTTGCTCATTTCTTCCCTATAGAAATCTATGGTGTCCTTGCAGAACTTCATAAACTTCTGGACCTCTATAGGGATGTCAAAGTAGGGCATGACCATCTCGGCCTCCGCTAGCCTCTTTGGAAGTTGGGTGATTACCAAATTCGAGAATGCAACCAATTTAGTGAAATCCTCACTTAATCGGGTGGCGTCTTGCCATACACACTCAATCACTTCCTTGCGCTGGTCTAGCTTGACTCTTGCACTCCTAATTTCATCATGTAGTTGTGCAATATGGTCCCCGTGAGCTCTTGCAATCTTGTCGAAGTACTCTTCGAATTTCTTGATGTCTTCTTCGAGACGATTGCACTTTAGCCTCCCTTGATGAGAAAGGCTCTCATGTCTTTGACGTTGGACGCGTTCGGCTTGAAGCTGCTCTTTGTAGTCTTTAACTACTTCTTGGAGCTGTTGATTTTTCTCTTGAAATCTCAACCTCCATTTCCGTTGAGCTTCGATGGCTAGTTCGCCGAATTTCTTGAGCTCTTGGTTGGAATGTAAAATCCTTTCCAACTCTTCGTCTTTGGCCCCAAGGTTGGCATCCACACTAACCAAGCCGCCTCCTATCCAATCTCTCTTCCCTTCGGAGATTCTTAGCCGCTTTTGGCACACTAGGAGAGAATTTGTCACTTCATCTCGATCTCTCTTCGTCCTAGTGATTTCTCCTAAAGCTTGGAGGTGCTTCAATTCTAAGTCTCCGTTTTTGTTTTGGAGTTCTCAAATTTTAGCTTTGAGCTCCTCCGCTTCTTTGTTGGGAATGGTTGCAATAGGTTTAAGTATAGGAGGTTTTGGAGGGCATACGACCACAAAGGGTAACTTGATTGCTTTGACCCTCTCCTTCACCCATTGAGTATAAAGGGGTTTGGCGACACAGTTTCTCTTGCCGACCCTTCCTTTGTGCACTTGGCTCCATGCTCCCCGGATTCTCTCTAGCAATGCCGGGTCTTGATCGCCTTCCCTTAAGAAGAAAGCTTCCAACAAAAGGTCATTGGGTTTATCTTCCATTGAAAAACCTAGTTGTCAGAGAGAGAGGACCGGATTGTAGTTAATACATCCCTTAGTACCAATGAGGGGTACATTAGGGAAGTCCCCGCAACTGAGGATGATTTCCGGGTCCTCTAAATTTGGCAAAAACCAATGGATGTCCTTCTCGGCGAGGGTTGTCATCCGTTGCGACCATTTGAGCTTGGCCTGGTTTTCCACAAAGTCTCGGTTTCTTGGCATGTGGGACATCATCCAAACTTGCACCACGGGAGTACAACAAGAAATTTTGCGTCCCCTTGCTTGTTCATGCCTAGAGTAGAGGATATGATAAAAATCCGCCAAGATTGTGGGAACCGGATTTTTAGTCATAAATACCTCTAAAGCCGGAAAGTCTATGAAATCGTCCATGTTGGGGAATAAGACAATTCTGTAGACTAAGAGGGCTAGGATGGCGTTGAATGCTCTTCCCTCTTTGTTGGCTAACATCTCCCGAGCTTTGGCTTCCAAAAACTTTCTTGCGAATCCCTTAAGGTTTCCTCTAATTTCCAAGTTAGATGCTACTTCTTGGGTGTCAAGGTATAAGGATTCGGAGATGGCCTCTAATGTGGGGTCTTTTCCCGGACCGAGATAGAGTTCATGGTTCTTCATGCTACAACCCAAAATTCTCTCAAATTCTTCCAAAGTCGGCGCTAGTTGGAAATCTTGAAATGTGAAGCACCGTAGAGGTGGGTCGAAGAATTGCGCCAAAGTGGTTAAGGCCGTTGAATCTATTCTCACGAGTAGGAGATCAAGGATTAGCCCATAGCTTGCCTCGAAAATACTCTTGTTGACCGAAGAGAGCCTTTTACTTAGAGCTAATAAACTTTCCACCCTAGGAGCTTTAATCTTGAAGGCGAGCGTATTTTTGTTCCCGGAATCCATATTTCTTTTTGCTAATATTTAGTTGTTCTTTTTAAATTCCTATAAAGCAAAATGATGCGAAAATTACTTTCATGAATGCAAATGATATGCAAGGGTAAGGTTTATGAAGGTTCGGAACTTCCCCCCATCCTCACATGTAGGCTCTAAAAGGTGAAACTTCCTAAGAAGAGGTCCCTAGAGTCATAGATCTAACATGGAATTAGGGTTGTCTATGGACATACGTCGACATGACTTCAATTAATTCCACGTGAAAATCTCCTCTAAGCGGGGTTGGACATCCTACCTCACGGACATACGTCAACGCGGGTTTCCGCACACAACCTCCTTCTAACTTAGTTTTTTTTTCTCAAGCTCGGGTAGAGAGCCTCACACGTCCGGCATTAACCCGAACAATGTGGAGTAACATCACTCAAGTAACCCCCGCATTTGATATATATGATATGAATATAAAGCAAAATAAAGCAATTATAAACATAAAGCAGAGATATGACATAAATGAATAAAATAAAAGCATGGCGCGCAAATAAAATAAAACAATTGGCTTAAAAGCCAAATAGGTTAGGCTTGACTTGCTAGTGGGAAAACTTTTCCCCAGTGAAGTCGCCAGCTGTGCGCACCTCGTTTTTTTTTAAAAAAAACGCGCAAATCCTCCGAGGACGTCCGCGAACGCTCGGAGGGCCTTGTGAAGTCGCCACCAAAGTTTTTGTGTAAAGGGAACGTTGATAAACCCTTAAGTTTTTTGTTTGAAGGGAAACAATAATAAAACCCTTGACGATGAGGAAAAGGACTGGTCATCGCAACCATTGTCGGGTTCGGGAGTCGGTTACGCAAGGGGAAGGTATTAGCACCCCTCACGTCCGTTGTACTCAACGGGAACCTTCTATTTGGCTAAAGCTTAAATTGTTTTTAAATGCTTTGCGCGCATGCTTATCTATGTCAAAGGAAAATATACTAAAAGGGGGGAGAAAGAGATGAAAACAAACGAAAGGAAAAAAGAAAGTTTTTTATTATTGCGCTTGACAAGATGTCGATCTTGCTCCTACGTATCTCCCGGTAGTCGGAGAATTCAAAGCGTACGTAGTTCTTTGGTAGAAAAAACGTACATGTGTTGGTTAATTTTAAATGGACGATGTTTTAACCGAATTCTTGCGATTCAACGTAGCTTGTATGCTCGCGCTCGGGAGACTTATTAAGCGTATAGCTTGTATGCTCGCGCTTGGGAGACTTATTAAGCGTTTGTTTACGAATCGCGCTAGAATGTTAAAAGGCATGTCCGTTGGGTAAAAAGGGTTCGAGTTGGTCGCTATGGGACCAAAATGGGTGCAATGGACTCAAACGAGTCAATCATTGACCGAGGGGACTCCAACGAGTCGGGGGTTTGTTCGATTGATCCAATGGGATCAAGAACGGGTACAATGGACTCGGGCGAGTCAAACATTGACCGAGTGACTCAAACGAGTCGAGGGATTGAATCTAGTGGCCACGGGGGACCAAAAGGTTCGGATTGACCACAAGGGGCCAAGATTAGGTTTGGTTATGGTTGGATATGTTGAAAAAAAGGAATGACGATTGTCCGAACGACGAGACATACGTCACGCATTCGTACAATCGGGGCAATGGAGAGACATACGTCACACCATCCCTTTTTCATTCAAGTTTTTGGCTGAATTTCTTAGAAATCCCAAAGTTTATCAAAACATTTGGTTTGAAACCCAAAATGAAGAGATTTTAGCAATTTTGTTAGAAAACGCACAAGTTCGGCTCATTTTGCGAACGGTTTTGAAAAGCTAACAAATTTGGCGTATGTTCATGTTTGAATTTTGAGAATCATGAACAATGTTTATTGTTCAAGTTTGGATTTGAAAATGATGAACATAGCTGGTTTGTTCTAGTTGTTTTAAACGATTGGGAACATAACTTGTTTTGCAAGTTATCCACAAAGTATTACCCGAACTTGCGAATTTTCCAATATTATGCAAAATCCTTGAACTGGTTTGAAAAATATGAGTTTTAAAACTCCTAGGTTCTGAGCTCTTGGGCTAGAACCTCAAAAATTGGCCATTTGGGCACCTAAACTCAGATTCTGAGTTCTGTCATGGTCGCTCTGCGACTATGACTTCGCACTGCGAACAATGCGAATTTTTGAGTTCAGAAGCTGTTTCTGAACTGTTGTTCAGAAACAACTTCTGAACACACTCAGGACCTTTTAGGTGAGTGAAAAGATTTGAGTTTTTGCAATGAAAAGAGCTGGACAAACCAGTTTTGATGTTTTGAAAACCTTGGGATTTCTTTTGAAATTCAAAAGGGGTTTTTAGAACAAAGAGGTTTTGAACCAAAATTGCTATGCAAGCACAATTGTAAATGCAAAACAAAGGCTTAGAAACTTACAGAAATCCTTAGCAAAGCTCCAGCTGCAATGGATTTGAATTGGTTGAAGGTTCTTGCAAAGGTTTTGAATATTGGTGATGGTTTTTGAACTTTGTAAAGCTTTGTGTTTGATTGTTTTTTTCTGGTGTTTGAGTAGTGTTTCTTTGTGGGTAATTGCTCTTTGAATGCTGTATTTTCTGCTTAATTCATCCTTTTTTGCATCTTGCCTTGCATCTCTATTTATAGGCCAAAATGCAATCTCAAGTAATGATGAAAATCCATAGGACCTAGCTGATTTGTGGGCTAAATTCAGGCTATTTGGCTTTGCATTTAATGCTAATGGATAGAGGCAACCCTGCCTTGTGCCAAGGGTTAAAGGTTTGACTGATTTCAGCCACAAATTCAATGGCCTTTGGGATAGAAATGATGATGAACATGGCTGGATTGCAATTGGCTAAGCTTGGGGATCAATCCTTGCAATCTCAATGGTTGATCAATAAAAACGTGCACTGTGATGTGCAGAGATTTGGGGATGCAAAAGGCTACATATGGCTGGTGTGAGAGGGATGAAAAGCTGTTGCAAAACAGGGTAGGCAATCATGACTTTTTCAAGTACAAAACCAGCTGGGTTTGACTGGTTTTGGGGGAGCAAGCAGGAAGAAAGTCTTCAAGCAGGTGGCTGGCAACCTTGGGGTGGTTAACAGGTCACTTGGGAGGGACAAGAGCTGCCCAAGGGCAAGCCCACTTGCTTGTCACATGCTAGATTGGAAGAAAAAGCTTCCTACCTTGGCATTAATGGCAAGTCTCTCAATCCTGGTTTTGCTTGGCCCAATTAGCCATGAATGCTGATTAAAATAAATATGCAAATGATGTGCAACAAATTCTGGAATTAAATCAAAGAAACCAAAAATCTGCAGAAAAATCGCAGACTTCGCAGTGCGAAGTCATCATTTTTGAAATGTTGACTTTTTTGTTGACTTTGGTTGACTTTGACTTTTTCCCTCTCTTTGATTTTTTTTTTGATTTTTTGGTTTTAAAAGGCTTAGGACAAAATTGGGGTACTACACTGATTTTATATGTTTTACAGTTTAACTGTATCCTGTTGTTGTACTTATGATGTACATGTATCAGAGAGATGTTGTATAAACTTTGGATGTAATATTACTATGTGATGTAATATTCTGAACTAACTTTCAATATTGTAAATTAATGTATCCAGTACGAAATTTTAATACTCGTATAAGATCCTAGGCAATCTTTATATGGGTGTTACAATTTGGTATCAGAGCAGGTCGATTCAGACCGTGCCTTGGGTCATTAAAATACAATCCAAGTTTGTGGATCTCTTGGAGTCAGGACATTATTCTAAATGTTATATCTGGTTGAAACTGATCAATTTGACTTGTGTATGACAGTTAGGATAAGATGTCCGGGAGGAGAAGAGGTCCTGGAAGGCCTGGAGTAAATCAGGCCAATGCTGAGGAAGCCGGAGGAGATCCTAATATGAATTTTTGGGCTCAAATGATGCAACAGCAGCAGGCGTTGCAACAACAATATCAAGATCAGCAAGCTCAGGCCGCATTACAGCATCAACAGATGATGCTTATGATGCAGCAGCAAGCCCAACAACAGGCCCAATCTCAGCATCAGTGGATGGAGATGATGCACCAAGGGCAAGGTGCTCAACAGCAAACTCCACCACCACCAGTTGTAGCAAATCCGTCTTTCCGGGAATTTAAATGAAACCACCCTCCTGAGTTTAATAGGGAAGGTGAACCTCCGGAAGCCAAGAGATGACTGAAACAGATTGAGAAAGTGTTCCGGATGGCGGAGTGCCCAGAAGAAAATAAGGTATTGTTAGCTACCAATCAGTTCAGAGGCGCAGCAGAAGATTGGTGGGAATCTGTTCAGCGCAGAATGATAGCAAATGACATTGAGATAAATTGGGTTAACTTCAAGGAAGCAATGTTAGAGAAGTATATACCGATGTCATACAAAGTAAATAAAGAACAAGAGTTCCTTAAATTGAAACAAGGTGGCATGTCAGTCACTGAGTTTACTAAAAAGTTTGAAGAGTTGTCATATTACTCCACTCACAACGAGTATGCCGGTAATGAGAACTGGAAGATGAACCAGTATAGGCGTGGGTTGAGAGGTGAAATTTATACAGCAGTGAGCCTTCAAAGAAATACCAGCTATGATGAAATGGTTCACGACAGTTTGGTTGCTGAAGCGGGTTTTGCCAAGACCACTAAAGAGAAAGCTGCATTATTTGAAAAGAGAAAGGGCAAGTTTCAAGATAGGTACCATGAAAATAAGCCTAAGGGCTCTCCTAAGAGGGGCAAACAGTCGTTTTCACCAAAGGCGGGTACCACTTGTAAATATTGTGGGAAATTACATTACGGTGAATGCATGAGGCGTACAGGTGTGTGTTTCGGGTGTAGGCAGCCGGGGCACGTTTTAGCAAATTGTCCAGAAAGAAAGAGTAAGAGTGGAGCTGAAGGTACTACTACAAGTAAAGGCAGGGTGTATTCCCTTGATGGCCAGAAGGCTTTGGCCAATGAAGATCTAATTGCTGGTATGTGTTATCTAGGCCAGAATCCAGTTAAAGTACTTTTTGATTGTGGTGCAACATGTTCCTTTATTTCATACAAGTGTGTAGAAACACTACAGTTACCTATGTCACCATTGATTCCTCCTATGACGGTATCTACCGCTACAGAAGGTGGAGTCGTAGCTAGATTTATATGTGAGAATTGCCCAATCACTGTATCTAGCAAGACATACTACATAGATTTGGTGTGTCTTCCCATGATACAACTTGATGTGATCCTAGGAATGGATTGGCTTTCTGCTAATCATGTGTACATTGGATGTGCGGAAAAGTGTATTTTTATGCCTACAAATGATTCGACTGAAGGTGTGGCTTTATCAGAATTAATTAATCGCACTCATCAGCTTATCCAGCTTATGTGTGCTCAGGATAGGGGTTTTTATATAATGGTTACTGTGACTTCAGAATCAGAGCTGAGTCCCAGTGACATTGCAGTTGTCAGTGATTATCTAGATGTCTTTCCTTCCGAGATAATCAATTTACCCCCAGAACGAGAAGTTGAGTTCTCTATTGATCTCATCCCAGGATCGGAGCCAGTATCCGTGGCGCCGTATAGAATGTCATCGTCAGAGCTTAAGGAATTGAAGTCTCAGTTAGAGGACTTAATTCAGAAACATTTTATCAGGCCCAGTGTGTCACCTTGGGGTGCACCAGTGTTGTTGGTTAAAAAGAAGGATGGTAGTATGAGATTGTGTATAGACTACCGCCGGCTGAATAAAGTGACAATTAAGAATAAGTATCCACTTCCAAGGATTGATGATCTTTTGGATCAGCTCAAAGGAGCGGCAGTATTTTCAAAGATTGATCTCAGATCAGGATATCACCAGATTCACATCAAATCGTCAGATGTGTCCAAGACTGCGTTCAGAACACGTTACGGACATTATGAATTTTTGGTTATGCCTTTTGGAGTGACTAATGCTCCAGCAGTGTTTATGGACTACATGAATAGAATTTTTCAGCCTTATCTGGATCAGTTTGTGGTAATCTTCATTGATTATATTTTGATTTATTCAAAGGACTCACAGGAACATGTCCAGCATCTGGGAATTGTTTTGGACATTCTCAGAGAAAATCGGTTGTATGCAAAATTCAGCAAATGTGAATTTTGGTTGTCGGAAATCCAGTTTTTGGGTCATGTTATCTCTAAAGGAGGAGTGTTAGTAGACTCATCTAAAGTCGAAGCTGTCCTTAATTGGGCCAGACCAGTGAATGTAACTGAAGTTCGAAGTTTTCTGGGTTTAGCAGGTTACTACCGAAGATTTATTATGAGGTTTTCACAGATTGCGTTGCCTTTGACACGTCTCACGAGGAAAAATGTGCCTTTTGTCTGGGACGAAGATTGTGAGGAAAGTTTCTGGACTTTGAGGGAGAAATTATACAAGGCCCCAGTGCTAGCAATACCGGATCCTGAGAAGAAATATGTGGTATATTGTGATGCGTCCTCTAAAGGACTGGGTAGTGTGCTCATGCAGGAAGGGAATGTAATAGCTTATGCTTCTCGGCAACTTAAATCTCATGAGGAGAATTACCCTACTCATGACCTTGAGTTGGCAGCGATAGTTTTTGCTTTGAAAGTATGGAGGCACCATTTATATGGAGCACAGTTCGACTTGTTCAGTGACCACAAAAGCTTAAAGTATTTGTTCGATCAACGGGAATTGAACATGAGGCAGAGAAGATGGATGGAGTACTTAAAAGATTTTGATTTTGATTTAAAGTACCACCCAGGAAAGGCGAACGTAGTTGCTGACGCCTTAAGCAGGAAGTCCTTGATGAGAGCAGAAGTGTTGATGCACACTTGTGGTTTGTATGAGAAATTTAGAGTTCTTAATCTCAGTGTCACGGAGATGGACAATGGCATTTTGTTGCAAAGATTAGAGGTCACTTGTGATTTGCGGTCCAGAATCGCACAGGCTCAAGAATCGGATATGGATCTTCAGAGAAGGATCGGACGATCAGAGTTTTCAAGGGCATCGGATGGCACTCTGCTGTTTGAAGGTAGAGTTTGTGTTCCCAATGATGCTAATTTGAAAAGGTTAATTTTGGAAGAAGCACACAAGAGTAGTTTCAGTATCCACCCGGGTACCACTAAAATGTATCAAGATTTAAAGAAGGATTATTGGTGGCCGGGGATGAAGACCGATATTGTGGAATTTGTATCGCGATGTATTGTGTGTCAACAAGTAAAGATTGAACACCAGAGGCCTGCGGGGATGCTAGTACCATTGGAAATCCCTCAGTGGAAATGGGAAGAGATATCTATGGATTTTGTAACAGGGTTACCTCGCACTCAACGAGGACATGATTCAATTTGGGTAGTTGTCGACCGGTTAACCAAGTCTGCTCACTTTTTACCGGTTAGGACTACGTACAAGGCTGCTCAGTATGCAGAGTTGTTCATTGCAGAGATTGTGAAATTGCATGGTGTTCCAACTAGTATTGTTTCAGATAGATATCCTATTTTTACCTCTCACTTTTGGAAAGCTTTTCAGAGGGCTTTAGGAACGAGGTTAAAGATGAGTACGTCCCATCATCCTCAAACAGATGGTCAATCTGAGAGAACTATTCAGACATTAGAGGATATGCTACGTGCATGCATTTTAGAGGATGGAGGAAGTTGGAATAATCATCTGCCTTTAATTGAATTTTCTTATAATAACAGTTACCATTCTAGCATTGGAATGGCACCTTATGAGGCATTGTATGGCAGAAGGTGTAGGACACCACTTTGTTGGTCAGAGGTTGGAGATAAAAGTATTCTGGGACCTGAGATTATTCAGGAGACCACTCTAAAGATTAAATCCATTCAGGATAAAATCAGAATTGCCCAGAGTCGCGAGAAGAGTTATGCGGACAAGAGGCGAAAACCTCTAGAGTTTGAAGTGGGAGATCATGTTTTCCTGAAGGTTACCCCTAAGTTGGGATTACGAGGTGTTTACAGGACAAAGAAATTGAGTCCAAGATTTATTGGACCATTTCAGATACTTAAACGCGTCGGTCCAGCAGCTTATCAGTTGGCTCTGCCACCGGCTATGTCAGGATTACATGATGTTTTCCATGTTTCTCAGTTAAGGAAGTTCATTCCAGATCCTTTTCAACCAGTAGAGTTGGAAACCATCGACTTGAGATCGGATTTGACGTTTCGGCCAGAACCAGATCAGATTATTGAACGTGATGCCAAGTCATTGAGGAACAAAGAGATTCCAATTGTTAAAGTTATATGGAAAGGTTCTCCCTACGGTGATGCTACATGGGAATTGGAATCAGAGATGCAAGAGAACTATCCGCATCTATATACAGGTAATTTCTAAATTTCGAGGACGAAATTTCTTTTAAGGGGGGTAGAGTGTAATATCCCGCTCAAGCATGACTTTTAACAGTGTTAGAGGAATTAAACGTATGGAATGGCAAAATGGTAATTAGTGAGAAAAGGACCAAAATGGGATAAATATGAGTTTATGTCATATTTATCACTCATTTTCTCTCACTAGAAAATATGAATTTCTTCTCCCCTCTATCTAGATTTTCGCCCTCATCATCATCAACCCTTAATCCATCAACCTTCTTCCTAAACTCTTGTATTTCAAGCAAGCATAGTTTTGGGAAAACTTGGAGCAAGAGAAAGCTAAGGAAAAACTAAGAAAAGGAAGATTTCTCAAGTGGAGGTTTTGGATTTGAAGCTTAACAAGTTTATTACCAGCTTTAGGTGAGCTCTCTAGGGGTTTTAGAACCCACTTGAGAGATTTGATGTGTATTTCATCATATGCAAAGTTTTATGTTTTTTTTACCCTAATCCCTTTGATTGCTAATTCCTTGCTTATATATGTTTAAAACTATCATTTTGTATTGGAAAATCATTCCTAGCATGGTTGGGAAGTTTGGGTAACTTTGGTTGAACAAAAATGGTGGGAAAACACGATTTTGTACAAGTTCTGTACTGTCATGGTCGCTACAGCGACCAGTCCGTCGCTATAGCGACCTGACAGCATTTTGGGTTCTGACTACCGTCGCTGTAGCGACCACACCAGAACAGCTCATGACAGTTGAGCTGTTTTGGGTGTTCTGGTGCGCGTAGGCGTGGCTTTTCGCAACCGTTTTCTCCTGAAACATTTTAGAAACATTACCCACCATTTTAACCCATCCAAAAAGGCTTCCAATGGTAGAAAGATTATAGGAGCAAGGAATACGCAATGTAAGGGAAATGCAAGAACAAGGGTTAAATGAATAGGTGAGCCCTAAGAACGGCATATGATAACGATATGTCGAATCCTTTGATAGGAAAACAAGATTTAAGAGTATGAGGGTAAGGATTAGATGGATAAATCCATTACATGTGAGTTGATAAACTCTTAAGGAAGGCATACGACTTTGATAAGTCAAGAACCTACATTAGGTAAGTAAGTTTATAGATGTATTCAGTTTAGAATACAAGAGTAATAGGAATGTTTCGACATTCGAAGCTTCAGATAAGCTTATAGAGTTGGTGTCCAACGATCAAGTAAGTGGCTTATGAGAACGATAAGCCAAGAATCTTAAGTTATAGGTTAAGTGTTACGTGATTGTTATTATATGATTAATGCATATGTAAAGTTAAAGAATTATATGTTAAAGTTAAAGGCGTGTTCAGCAGACTCCGAGATTCGCCGGATGGGACTTCTCCGAGAGGGTTGTCCACACGTATGTTACAGTTATAGGCATGTTCAGCAGACTCCGGGATACGCCGGATGGGACTTCTCCGAGAGGGTTGTCCACATGCAAAATAAAAGAGGAGTCCGGTGATTAGCCTCAGATAGGAATTTTCACCGGGTTATAGGGAGATGTACTTCGGGGTTACTCCACCCGGATGCACTCCGTAAAATGAACTCTGATAATAATGTTTGTTACACGCTAACATCTAACATAATATTTGTTATGTTTATTATGTTTTATAGTTACAGTCAGATTTACAGTTACAGGTAGATTACAGTTATAGTTATAGGCAGATTTATATCCTTGTGGATAAAGATGAGACTTGGCGATCGTAGTATTTCCCTAGATTGCCAAGGTAGGCATGGCGACCCTAGGTTCCCTGTGGTTGCCAACAGTAGGTTGGGTAGAGCTCACTGAGACATTATGTCTCATCCCATTCCTTCTGGTGCAGGTTCACAGGCAGGTTCGCAGGCAGCACGCAACAAGGGTAAGGAGAAAGCTTTGGACTGATCGTGCTGATTTTATATGTTTTACAGTTTAACTGTATCCTGTTGTTGTACTTATGATGTACATGTATCAGAGAGATGTTGTATAAACTTTGGATGTAATATTACTATGTGTTGTAATATTCTGAACTAACTTTCAATATTGTAAATTAATGTATCCAGTACGAAATTTTAATACTCGTATAAGATCCTAGTCAATCTTTATATGGGTGTTACACTAACTCTATTAATATTTTAAATTAGTCTTTGTATTTGTCAAAAGTTTTTCAATTAGGTCTTTGTCTTTATGTTTTTGTCACATGACGATGGACCTATCTGAAAAACTTTTGACAAAGACATGTATTAGTTTGAAATATTAATAAAGTCAGAGACAAAGAAAATGATCAATTTGATGGTTTACTCCTTACTAGTATGATTTTTTTTAGGGAAGCCTTGCTAGTATGATATATTGCACTAATGTATTATTCATTGTTTCTTAATACTACATGTTAGTTCTATTTATTTATTTTTATTTTTTATATGTTTCAAACATAATCAATTATTATCATTCCGTAATATTAATTCCCAAATCGCTGCTTTGATTTTTTACTTTTTAGAGAAACAATTTTTTTTGAAGGTATTTTAAATGTTTTATTGTCTTAGAATCTATTCTAGGAATGTTATTAATGTATATTAATATATAATACGGATACAGAAGGACACAATTTTGTCTTGATTTACATTCTCGTTTAATAAATACTCTTGATTCACAAATTGCTGGTTTTATATTTTTTGGAGTTTGGAGAAACACTATTTTGTTACAAAAATAATCTATTCTAGGAATGTTTGTTTTTTGAGAGATATTCTAGAAAGGTTATTAATGTATGTGTGTACACACACGCACAAGGACACAAATTAATTCTTGATTTACTATACTACTATAAGTAATAGTACTATAATTTGCCCATTGTTTTTCCTAGTTTTCAGTACTTGGTTCCCAAATTTGCTCCTTACAACTTGTAGGAAAAAGCAGAAATAATTAAAGAAACAATTTGATTTCAAGAAAACTGTTCACATCAGAGGGAAAATGGGGAATGGATTGAGGCATTAGCTCCTATAAATTACCCCTCAGGCATGCTCATTGCTCACACATCACTTCCTTTCTAACTCTTTCTAGGTTACTTCTAACAAAAAGAAATGGCACAAACCCTTTCACTTTTGTTGCTATTTCTTCAACTAACCTTTCTCATTGCATTTGCTGAAGAGCTTAATTCTCTTCCCCAAACTTATTCTCCACGTTACCCTCCAACCTACCCTCCTCTTCCTGCTAAACCCCCAACCCCTCACCACCCTCCTGCCCATGCCCCTATTCACCCACCAGCTAGTGCCCCTCACCACCATCACTCACCATCCCCTGCTCCAACCCATCACCATCACCACCACACACCATCTCCCGCTCCCACCCATCATCACCCTCCTGCTCATGCCCCTATTCACCCTCCGGCTAGTGCCCCTCACCACCATCACTCACCATCCCCTGCTCCAACCCATCACCATCACCACCACCCACCATCCCCCGCTCCCACCCATCATCACCACCACCACCACCATGACTCACCATCCCATCATCACCCTCCTGCTCATGCCCCTAATCACACACCTAGAAGTTTCATTGTTGTTAAGGGATTTGTTTATGTCAAATCATGTGAGCATGCTCGAATGGATACCCTCTTTGGTTCTACAAAGCTTCGTGGTTTGTCTTTCAACCTTTCACCTTTACTATTATTATCATCAAAAGAAAAATCACCTTTACTATTATTTTTTGACAAAGTAGTGTTTATATATTTATAATTTCTATCAGTAATATCATTTTCATTTCTTTTTCTAGATTTTTTTAATATAATAATGAAATATATAAATTGGATTAATTTAGCCTTATTTGTGTGTGGTTGGATCAGCATGTACAAATTATTTCTAAAATATGATATAATCTAGAATAAATGAATCATTTTTTTCTGTAGATAGATCTAAAATACTATTACAACCATTGATCTGTACATTTGTAAAAAAAAATCCATTGATCTGTACATTCCTCTTTTTTTATATTAGATCTGTACGTACCTCCTTAATACGATATTAATGTCGTTTACGAGGCCAGCTAGCAATATTACAAATTTCCTTTTTAAGTTATTCGTTTCTTTTAGAGACTTTTTAAGTTATTTGTTATTTTGCCTAAAGAAAAGGTTATGTATTTTTGTTGCTAAATAAACGACCATGACCATTATTGTGTTGTTTTGAAATTGAAGGTGCCATTGTGAAGCTCCAATGCAACAACACCAAGCATAAGTTCATCAAAAAAACCGTGACCGATAAGAACGGTTACTTCTTCATTGAAGGTTCAAAGAACGTCACAAGTTATGGAGCTCACAAATGCAATGTTGTTTTGGTTAGTGCACCAAATGGGCTAAAACCCTCAAATCTTCATGGGGGTGTCACCGGTGCTGCTCTTAAGCTCGAAACACCATTCATCTCTAAGGGTCTTCCGTTCATTCGCTATAATGTTGGGCCTCTTGCATTTGAACCCAAATGTCATAAAAAAAACTAAAATTTAAAATATTTATATATTATATGAGATATAGATTGATGTCTTTTAGTGTTTGAATTATCAGTCGATAATAATAACATCGTTGTTGTTTATATTTGCTACTCTTATTTTCTATGTCCTTTTGTTTATCTTTTTTTATCCTTCAATCAATCCTTATTAATCATTGAAATTCGAAAATATTGTTTCAGTGTTGTCCGATATACTTTTATCAAAAACAAAAAAAAAATTTTGTCCAAGTAAGGTTTGATAGAATTATTCCTCTTGAATTTTTTTTTTAAATAAAAACTAAAATTGATATATTTTAATATGTTAATCTATTGGGTGAATTACGCTCACTTCTCCTAAGTTCTTTTGAAATAGCACTAGCACTCCCTCTAATTTTTAACTAAACATTCACTCCCTTATTTTTTTATTAAAAGGGACGGACGCCTTCCCTCCACTTATCACTTTTAGTTCTCGGTTAGTAATTAACTCCTCTAACACAATTCATTGAATTCAAAACGTCACTTCTTTTTTGTCCATAGACCTCTGCAAAACACCACACCCCCTCCATCAACCTCTTTCTTCTAGAACATGATTGTTCATAGACTAAGATATATTTTTGAAAGAATAAAATTGATAAAACTTAGAAACTTCCATACCTTTAATACAATGATTACATGATAAGTGTCAACAATACAATGAAAAACAACATTCTAATATACGAATATGATTGTGATCAAGTTATGAAGAAGCTCTACATTTAAGTATTTAACTGATGAGTAGTTCAAACATACTTTTCATCTTTCTAGTATCACTCTATACTTGGAATCATCACCTAAACATAGTGAGCACAAAGACACATAGAATATAAAACATAATTTAAAGTTTTCAGCCATGCATGATGTACTAAACATGGAGAAAGTCCTCCCAATAGACAGTCCTAAACAAGAACACTTACTTATGCTAAGCATATAACTATCTTAACATCGATTTCAGTACGTTGATAGGCCACAAGTGCACGATTTCTATCATGTAATAAAGGCATCGATCACGAGGACTATTGTTGAGTACCAATTTCTTTTTCTAAGTTGATTAGCTAAAAAGAATTTATTTTTGAGTGGTAGAAGTTTAACAATAATGTTAAAAGCATATTAGGATTGTGGTTTCCATCGCAAGATAGAAATTTTGTTGAAAAATATATGGGTGATAATGTTCTGATTTATTATGAAGAAAAGAGACTCCTTTTATAGGAGAAAAATACAAAGTCAACTCCTTCATTTTAGGAGTAATATAATGACTCATAACTAAGAAATAAATAATAGTAAATATGAAATATTTCAACACCCCCCCCCCCCCTCAAGTTGGTGCATAGATATCAATCATGCCCAACTTGCTGATCAAGTATTCAAATGTTGTTCTTCCCAAGCTTTTGGTTAATATATCAGCGGTTTATTGATTGGAAGGGACAAACGGCAAGCAGAGAGTACCAGAGTATATCTTCTCTTAGATGAAATGACGATCGATCTCAATATGTTTTGTACGATCATGTTGAACAGGATTGTGAGCTATGCTTATAGCGGCCTTGTTGTCACAATACAATTTCAATGGGAGTTCTACCTCTATCTTCAGTTCCTTCAAGACTCTAAGAATCCACATACCTTCACAAATTCCTTGAGCCATTGCTCTAAACTCAGCTTCAGCACTACTTCTTGCAGCTACTCCTTGTTTTTTGCTTCTCCAAGTCACTAGGTTCCCCCACACATATGTGCAATAACCTGAAGTTGATTTTCTATCTATAATGGACCCTGCTCAATCTGCATCAGTGAATATTGCCACATTTTTATCATTAGTCTTCTTGAAGAATAAACCTTTTCCAAGAGTTGCTTTCAAGTATGTCAAGATTATGTGCACAGCTTCAAGGTGTTCTGCATATGGAGCATGCATGAATTGACTAACAACACTAACAGAGAAAGCAATGTCAGGACGAGTATGAGCCAAATATATTAATTTTCCAACCAACCTTTGATATCTTCCAGTGTCAACTGGTGTGTCCCCTTTCTCCCAAAGTTTGACACTTTGGTCCATAAGAGTGTCAGCAGGCTTACAACCACTCATACTTGTCTCTTGTAGGAGATCGAGAACATATTTTCTCTGAGAAACAACAATTCCTTTCTTTGACCTTGCTACTTCCATGCCAAGAAAATACTTGAGGGGACCCAAGTCTTTGATTTCAAAATCTGCTGCTAAGTTTCTTTTTAATCTCTCCATTTCTATCTCATCATTACATGTAAGAATAATATCATCAACATAGACTATCAAAATAGTTATCATCCCATTTTGGCCTGACTTTGTGAATAAAGTATGATCTGCTTGTCCTTGAGAATATTCCTGTTTCTTCACAGACTGAGTAAACTTCTCAAACCAAGCTCTTGAAGATTGTTTCAACCCATACAAAGACTTATTTAGTTTACATACATGTGACCCAAAAGTTTCTTCAAAATCTGGAGGACCATCCATATACACTTCTTCTTCTTCTAAATCACCATTGAGGAAGGCATTTTTGACATCTAGCTGGTGGAGAGGCCAGTCTAAGTTAACAACAAGGGATAAGAGTATTCTGATTGTGTTAAGCTTTGCGACAGGAGCAAAGGTCTCTGAGTAATCTATGACATAGGTCTGAGTAAATCCTTTTGCAACCAATCGAGCTTTGTACCTTTCGATTGATCCATCAGAATTGTACTTTATTGTGAACACCCACTTACACCCCACAATTCTTTTACATGCCGGCAGAGTTGTGTCACTCCAAGTTTTATTCTTTTCAAGAGCTTTCATCTCCTCAAAAACAGCTTCCTTCCACTTTGGAATTTCTAGAGCCTCCTGTACATTCTTAGGAATTTTGACACTAGATAAATTAGAAGTAAAGGCAGCAAAAGAGGGAGACAAGTTTGAATATGATACAAAGTTAGACAAGGGGTGCCTAGTACATGACCTACCTGGCTTCCTAAAGGCTATGGGAACATTAAGTCAGTATATTGTTTCCTAAGTTCTATGGGGACATCAAGGTCGGTATATAGAGAATTAGGATCAAGGAGAGATTTACCTGTCTGAGTCGGTTGACTTTCACTCGGTTCAGATTCTTGGCTGAGCTGAGGAATAAGGTTTTCTACTACTTGATCATTGTTCCTTCTGGCGTAAATTTTGCCTTTCCAAATTGGATTTCCTTCCTCAAATCTTTTTTTTGTTTCATTACAAGGATCTTTATGTGGTGCATTTTGATTAATTTCTGAAAAAACATTTGTTTGATCTTTGATTTGATTTGTTGCCTCAAATTCTGATTGATCCTTACTCATGGAAGGAGTAGGTTCATCTAATTTTTTCAAGACATTTTCTTTAGGTGCAGATGTACATGGAACATAATTATGCGATGTATACACATCTTCTGAGATAATTAAGTTTTCAAACAATTCAGGAGAATCTTTGTTTTCCCTTGAAGATGATCATTACCAAAAAAAGGTTTGTTTTCAAAAAAAGTAACATCCATTGTTACAAACATTTTCTTTGTATTAGGATCAAAACATTTATAACCTTTTTGAGAAGGTGAATACCCAATAAAACACATTTGATTGCACGGGGTTCACGTTTACCAAGATGCTTATGTTCGTGGACAAAAGTCATGCATCCAAATATTTTAAGAGGTAAATCAGTTAGAACTGAAGCAATTGGAAAATATTTCAAGAAACTTTGCAAAGGAGTTTGAAATTTCAAAACACGGGATGGCATACGGTTTATTAAATGTGCAGCTGTCAAGACAGCCTCACCCCATAAATATTTAGGGACATTGGTAGAGAAGAGTAGTGCTCGTGCCACCTCAAGAAGGTGCCGATTTTTTCTCTCTGCAATTCCATTTTGTTGGGGTGAGTTAACACATGAACTTTGATGCACAATTCCATTTTCAAGAAAAAAAATTCCCACAATCTTATTAAAAAATTCAGTACCATTGTCAGTTCTAAACACTTGTATTTGGGTGTTAAACTGGGTCTGCACCAATTTACAAATTTTTTTAATTATTTGACCTACCTCTGATTTTTCTTTTAACAAGTATACCCAACAAAGTCTAGTATGATCATCCGTGAAGGTGATAAACCATTTTTTGTTGGATAAAGTACTTGTCCGATTAGGCCCCCATACATCACTATAAATCATTGAAAAAGGTTGGATCGTAGATCTCACCTTTAGGCCTTGAGATCCTAAAGGCAAGGGTTTGAACCCTTGGAGTAAGGCTAGGCACCCTCCAGGAGGGCGCAGGGCCCACTTGACAGTCATAAATAACCTTAGGTGACCTCCCTAAAAGACACCTTCTGGGGGCGCCCTCAGCAGCTGACGATGGCGCCCTAGTCATGGTTTTGGCCCTTTACGATTTGGGCCCAAAACCATGGCCAGACAGGCCCAAGTCAAGACTACAAATAGTAACCTTGGGATCATTCCCAAGGCATGACCTAAACAGACTCTGAAACCCTAGTTTTCATACATTGTACTCACAGCTAGTACAGTTGGCGCCCACTGTAGGGCTACGGTAAAACTAACCTAGCCACCGTCTCCGAAAGAAAGGCAGTTGATCCACGGCCTCTGAAAATCACCAGAACGCCGTGCATCCACAGTGTTTCTCAGGAGCAACCTTGAAACCTCTGAATCTGCCGCGATTCAACCCTAAATCTACCCCTAACTCTAATCAAACATTCAACCCGTTCTTTGTTCAAAACATCAATCCTCCCCCTGAGATTCGCGATCCTAACCGTTAATCTTCAACCACCAGCCTTAATCTTCATAACCGACCCAAACGATCATCATCGTCGCCATAGATGGCGGACCCGGCGGTCTTGGAAGCCCTACAACAACAAATCCAGTGAAGGTTTATGCGGTGGCTGGCCCAAATATAAATAAGGGTTTTGGAGAATTAGAAGTCAGTTTTGGCTGAACGTAGAAACAGAGAGAAGAGCAGCAATCAGAGAAAGGAAAACCTAGCTACAACGAAGATGTGTTGCTAGAGAAGAAGCCAAGGACATCATGTGGCACTGTCACAACTCGCCATATGGAGGTCACTACAGTGGAGAAAGAACTGGAGCAAAAGTTCTTCAAGCTGGCTTTTATTGGCCCTCCTTGTTCAAAGACTCATATGAACATGTGAAAGAATGCGAGAGTTGCCAGAAGACCGGAGGGATTTCAAAGAGGAATGAAATGCCTCTACAAAGTATCCTTGAAGTCGAAGTCTTCGACTGTTGGGGTATTGACTTTGTAGGGCCATTTCCATCTTCTTTGAACAACGAGTATATTCTGGTGGCTGTTGATTACGTGTCAAAGTGGGTTGAAGCAATAGCATCTCAAAAAGCCGATAGCAAGACGGTGGTCAAGTTTCTGAAAAGGAACATCTTTTCCCGATTTGGAACTCCAAGAGTGCTAATAAGTGATGGAGGTTCACACTTCTGCAATCAACAGTTAGCAAAAGCACTTGAGCACTATGGAGTCAAGCACAAGGTAGCTTCACCATACCATCCACAGACCAACGGTCAAGCCGAGGTATCCAACCGAGAAATCAAACGGATACTTGAGAAGACCGTGTCATCTTCAAGGAAGGATTGGGCGATGAAACTGGACGAAGCGTTGTGGGCCTATAGGACCGCATACAAAGCTCCTACGGGTTTCACACCATTCCAGTTGGTGTATGGGAAGGCATGCCACTTGCCGGTCGAGTTGGAGCACAAAGCGTTTTGGGCGCTCAAGTTTTTGAACTTTGATCAAGAGCAAGCTGGGGAGAAGAGAAAGCTTCAAATGCATGAGTTAGAGGAAATGCGTGACCAAGCCTATCAGTCAAGCAAGCTTTATAAGGAAAAGGTTAAACGGTATCATGACAAGAAGATCATGAAGAGGGAATTCAAGCCTGGTCAGATGGTGTTGCTGTTCAATGCAAGGCTACGACTATTTCCGGGTAAATTGAAGTCCAAGTGGTCCGGTCCGTTCATGATAAAAGAAGTAAAACCTTATGGAGCTGTGGAGCTAGAGGATCCTATCACCAAGTCGACATGGACAGTGAATGGACAAAGGCTTAAGCCATATTTTGGAGGTGAAGTTGTTCGGCACACGACAACAATTTCACTCATCGATTCTTATGCGTAAGCGAATCAGGCGTCGATCTAATGACGTTAAACAAGAGCTTGTTGGGAGGCACCCCAATTTTGTAAGTATGTTGTATTTTCAGTGTTATTTTACTTCTGTATAGTTGTTTATGCATGTTGGGATAGTGGCTAGAACTCAAAAATTTATTTTTCTGTTTCCTGTCATGGTCGCTACAGCGACCAACTCATCGCTGTAGCGATGGATTTTACACTACGTCGCTGTAGCGACGCACTTGTCGCTTGTAGCGACAGTTTTTGCACTTGCGCTTGTAGCGCCATACCACGCTTGTAGCGATGGGCTTTTTGCCTGTCGCTGTAGCGACGGATCGCGCGCTTGTAGCGAGCGTATCAGAAAACAGTTTTATATTACCCAGGCCACACCTGTCGCTTCAGCTACCCCCAACCACTTTCATTTATTATTATAGCCGTTTCTGACTTATATTTTCGCATATCTTAACTTCTGTAAACACTCCTTTTCATTTCTACATTTCTGCATTGTTCACTCTTTCCATTTCTGCAAATCTGCAAAAATCCTCTCTGTACCTGTTTAATCCTGTTAAATCAACACTTCAGGTATGTATTTCGCACCTCTCTGTCACTATTTAGAAGCTTGTTTCTGCTTAATGGTGCCTGCATGCTGATTTCACATTTTAGGGTTTTAGGGTTTTTACGAAATTTGAACTTATACATGCCCTGTTGTTTACCCAGGTTTAGATATGATTTAAGTTGTTATAAATGACCTAGAATCACCTAGAAAACTCCTGTTAATCCTCTTGTTCATAGAAAACGTATTTTGGAAAAACCCTTTGTAAAAATTCAAAATAAATTAGGGTTTTTGAGGATTTAGGAAGTTTAGGTGATTGTTAGTCATTTATTTTAGCTTTAATGTTGTTTTCGCATGCTACAAGTTAGTTAAAATCAGAAAAAACATGAAAATCTGAAAAGGGTCTTCCTCGCTACAGTACGCTTGTAGCGAAGGAAAGAGGCATTTTCTGGGTTTCGTCGCTACAGCGACCAAGCTGTCGCTTGTAGCGAGAGAACCCAGAATTTGTTTTATTTTTGTTTTGATTGAAACTTGAGTTGTATCCTACCTGATTTTCATCTGTTTTACATCATTGTGTAGGAATGGCACCTAAAACTTCGTCTAAACGTCAAAGGAATGTTGAAAGCTCCTCGTCAAGACCAAGAGCCAACATTCCACCACACGACGCAAGTCGTTTCCTAAGCTGGAGGAACCAGGAACGCTATGAGGAGCTGAGGACAAGACGAATCTGGTCTGAGAAGAGGTTCGAGATATCTGAAGAGGGGGAGTATGGAGGTTTAGCAGCAATGATTAATGGGAGGAAGTGGGGGATTCTATGCACACCACCCCGGAAGATTAATTATGACATCGTGCGCGAATTCTACGCGAACGCGATCCCCTCTGATCCATCTGATGAGTTTACTTGGACTACTTTCGTGCGAGGACGCACCATCACTTTTGATCGCATGTCTATCAACGCATATCTGGGCAAGCCTCTGGAGCTACTTGCAGAGGATCATCCACTCGTACGTACTAGGCTATGTGACTTCTGTGAGCATCAGAAGAGCGGCAATTGGGATCACGACAGCATCGCACGAGATATCTTCCAGGAGGGGAAGAGCTATGATGTGAGTAGGGCTTCGGGTAAGCCTTTCCGAGCATTTCGTGATGACATGACCACTGAGGCTCAGGTAATCCTTACCCTGATTTTGTATAACATCCGCCCTAAATCTCACACATCCTCCACCACCCTAGATGTGACCCCTCTTGTTCATTATATCCTCACTCAGCGTCAGGTTGACGTTGCTAGGCTGATAGCAAATGAGATGAGGATAGTAGCTGAGAGTGGTATTTTACCCCCGGGCAAACCTAAATGCCCTCTGACTTTTCCCGGGTTGATCATGGGTCTATGTAGGCGAGCTAGAGTTCACATGCCATCACAGGTTGATGAGGAAATTAAAAACCCTATTGATGATAGATACATCAATAGGTACTGCTCTACACCTGCACCTGTTGCCCCACCCCCACCCTCAGCTGGACCATCATCTTCAGCCGGACCTTCTCATGTACCACCACCACCACCTGAGCATACTAGCCACCCTAGCCACCCGACCATTCCCCCATTGGACTTCTCGAGTTGGGATTCTGCTACTGTGAGCTCTCTTCTGTTGGCGCAGAATGCGTCAAATCACCGGGCACTTACTAGGATTCAGAGCCATCTGCATGACAGTGGCCAAAGCCCGTGGACACCTGCTTTCTTCTCTGAGCACATCGCTTGGCCTGGGGACAGGCCGTTCTTTCCAGGAGGGGCAGATGCAGCGGATGCTGGTGATCAGCAGGATGCTGGTGATGAGGGTGATGACGACGCTGATGTCGATGATGATCTGGGTGATGACTCCTCAGCTGCTACAAATTCTATTGACCGCATGGCAGCTGACTTGATTGACTCTGAGGACGACATGGCCACAGACTCAGATTGATGATGCAGAGCTGCAGATCTTGATTTGTTTTCTTTTTCGTTTTATTTATTCAGCTTTGTACTTTAACATTTTGATTTATGCTTTGTACTTTGTTTAATTATGTTTCTTTTGTACCATGGATGATGTACTTTTTTTTTTTGGATTATGTTTATGTTATTTATTTTGGGTATAACATGTTAGTATAGTTACATTCTATTTATGCTTTAGTATTTATTTTTGGTAAAATTTTTTGGATTGATCCCAACAAATTTTGAAAGAAAGATGAAAGATTCAAAAGCCAATGCTTGAACTGTGAATCATCTGAGTGATAATGATAGAATGAGTGTTAAAGCGCACAGCTAAGGTACTCGTTTTCTTGTTTTTCTAGGTATATTCTTTAATGTGAATAAGTTCTTTACACACACAAGTTAATTTATTCAATTTTTAAGCAAGCATGTGTTTAGTTTTGAACCAATATAGAACTAGCCAAAAATGTGAGGAATCCTCAACCGTTGTATATATGCAGGAGACCAATATCATGTTTAACTCAGTTAGATTATGTTAAATCTGTTGTTGTTTTAAATTGTATAAGAGCATTGAAATGATCAAGGCATGTTTTTTTTTGAAATTGAGAGAAATACTTGACCAAATGAACCTACCCTGTGAGATGTGTGAGTATCTGTTAACCCATCTGAGCCTAATGGAATCAGAATTGTTAACTGTGGACTGTCAATTTAATAAGCTCATCTGCTTATTTAAATTGCCGGAGTTTGTAAAAAATTTCAGTTCATAGTTAACTCTATTAAATTCTGATAGTTGTTTTCTTTTGAACCCTTATCCATCGTTTTTATTGACCTTTGCCATAATAACAAAGGAACATTCGATTAGGGTATCATTGAAATAAGTTGGGGAGAAAGGGAGGTTATATTTAAGTCAATGTAAGGGTGAATGATGATATTTGATCTTGACAACAAGAAAAGAAAAGAAAAAAGAAAGAAAAAAAGAAAGAAAAGCAAACCAAGAAAAAGAAAAGAGAAAAATGAAAAGGTTTGCAAGATTTCAAAGAAAAAAAAATAGTTGTCAAAGATCAATCAAGAATAGAAAAGAATGAAATTCACCAAGTGTTGTATTGGAGAAAGAAGGAAGTTGTAATTAGATTGAATGTTTCCTTTGCTTGGCCATTTGAATTCAAATATCCCACATATGACAATTCTTTTGTAACCTAGCCCAATTACAACCTTTAAAGACCTTTTGATCAATGCCTTTTATGCTTTTGGAAGTGATAATTAGATAGACACATAATTTGATTGAATGTTATCATGTTTATTGGATGAGTGTTCATAACCCTCACAAATGATTTCAATTGTTCATATACTTTATATAGAAGTGTGTTAGGTTTGGTTCAAAGTTAAACATGTTGCTTGTTTAGGATTGTATGATTTAATTCCTTGTGTTTAGAACTAGTTCACATTTGTAGAATGTATCTTGTTTAATGAGAAACTGGACTTTAGCATGCGCAATCACATTTGAATCACTCGTTGGATGTTTAATTCTTCGCACTTTTGAATCCTTTGCTAAATTGCTCAATACTGTGGTTTTAAAAGCTATGAAAATTTCCTTTTGTTCTTTGGTTTGAGGACAAACCAAAATGTAAGTTGGGGAGAGTTTGATAAGTGCTTAAATGTTGTTATATTTTGGTACAAATTAAGGCACTTATGTTTACTTGTTGTACAAGTTACCTTAGGATTTGAGCATAAATGTGTTAGAAATGCAATAAATGTGATCCTAAGCCTTATCCCATATGATTATGCAGGAAATACATGCTTGAACCTGATTGAAGCAAAAGATTGAAGCTTTTCTGGATGCCATCGCTACAAGCGCAGAAGCCATCGCTAGTAGCGAGGATAGGCAGGGATTTTCAGGAAGCCATCGCTTGAAGCGCAGACTCCATCGCTAGTAGCGAGCTTAGGCAGGGATTTACAAGAGTTCATCGCTTGTAGCGATGAACTGGACGCTTGAAGCGAGCCTAGGCAGGGAATTTCAAAGGCTGGTCGCTAGTAGCGACAGACCTTGTTGCTACAGCGACCACAGGGGCGGTTTAATGCTGATGGTGACGTGGAGCTCTATGATTGGCCAATTGAAGTCCTCGCTACAAGCGACAGGCTGGTCGCTTGTAGCGAGCGAACATTTTCTCAGCATATTTAAGGAATTTTAAGCTCATTTCTTAGATATATAGTTTTTTATCAGTTTTAATATTTTCCAGAGCTTAGAAAACTTGTTATCTTTGAGAGAGAATAGGCATAGAGGGAGAAGAACTTCAAATAGCAATTAGATTTGGATTGAAGAAGATCTTAAGAAGCTTTGAGACATCAAGCTCTCACATATCTTCATCTTCCTTTCTTATTTTGCCATAGTTGTCATGACAATGATCAACTAATCTCCTTTGTTGGGATTAATAGGTAATCAATCATTCATGTTGTAAACTTTTGATTATTCAATATATGATTCTAGCAATTTTTATATACCATTGAATTTCTTCTTGCTTTTCAATCTTATGTTTGATTTAAATGTTGTTGAAAAAGACTTTTGAATCTAGGTTTAGAATGATTTTCTATCAAGATAAGAAATTCTAGAAATGGGATTTGGTTTTGATAATTACATTATAGTATTGGATCATAATGCTTTTGGATCGTTTAATAGATTGAGAAATCATCGATTAAGCGATACAATCGACATCACGACGTCATTTGGGAAATCAATGATGTTGTTGAGCAATACGTAATAATGTCATATATAAGAAAACGCTAGAATTCGTATTTGTAATCAATCGGATATAAACGATGTTTGATTGATGAAAGTTAATCCTAACACCTTCTATGTCCTATTACTCTACTATTTATTTATAAAGTTTTTAAAATTATGAGTAGTGTAGTATAAAAACAAGTTAAACCCTAACTTAAGACGATAATCGAAGTTGAACGGTTTATGATATCACATTAATCCCTGTGGAACGATATAAAACTAATACTTACTTTTGTTCATTCAACAATCTCCTCGAACAAACCAAAACCGGTTAAACGCTCCCTTATGGTTGACAGGGGAGTCTTAACATTGGCTACCCTCTTGATTGGACCAAAGTCCTCTTGCTCTTCCACCGCATTTATAGAGGGACCCACATGCCCCGGCAATGGGTTATTTTTTACATTGGGGTTTTCCTCTTTGAAGGATAACAGCTTCTTGTTAATAAGGTCTTAAACCTTGTGTTTGAAAACTCTACAGTTCTCAACATTGTGTCCCACGGTTCCTGCGTGGTAATCACATTTTGCATTTGTGTCGTACCAATGTGGATATGGTGGCAACATTGGTGGTAGTAGTCTTGGCTCGACCATCCCCTTTTGGATTAGATATGGCAAGATTTGACCATAAGGTATAGGTACAGGATCAAACTGCCTATTGTTATAATTGTTCCTCGGGCCCGCTTGGTTCCTTGATGGGTACCCGCCTTGTTGTTGCTTCTGTTGATTTTGTTGAGGCAACACTACTGGTTGTCGAGGTGGAGTTGCGGGAATTACTTGAGGTGAGTAACGCCCTTGAGCCGTTGCTGCTGCCACATAAGGATAGTGGTAGTGAGGCATTTGATTTGGTGGTGGGCAAGATGGTCCCACTAGAACAGCATTTGTCTCCCCCTCTTTCTTTTTGTGAAAGTTGCTGGGGGGTCTCCTAGCTCCACTTTGAGCTTCTAGAGGGCCTTGGATCTTTCCCCTCTTTACTCCGTCCTCTATTCTTTCACCAACCATGACTAGATCGGAAAAGCCGGAAGATGTGCTTCCAATCATTTTGTCGTAATATGGGCCTTGAAGTGTGCCCATAAAGGTGTCGACAAGCTCCCTTTCCAATAATGGTGGTTGTACACGAGAAGCTAGTTCTCTCCACCGTTGAGCGTACTCCTTGAAGGACTCATTGCTTCTTTGCAGGAGGTTTTGCAATTGCATCCTATTTGGAGCCATGTCCAAATTATATTTGTATTGCTTTAGGAAGGCATCGGCTAGATCCTTCCAAGTTTGGACATGGGTACGCTCAAGCTGCATGTACCAATCCAAGGACGCTCCGCTTAAAATATCTTGAAACACATGCACCATGAGTTTCTCGTTCATTGCGTAAGCTGCCATCTTCCTACAGAACATCCGTAGATGGTTCCGAGGGCATTGTATTCCCTTGTACTTTTTGAAATCCGGTGCTTTGAACTTCGGAGGGATTACCACGTCGGGTACTAGGCACATGTCCAAAGCGTTGTGGGCGCCGTATGAACTGAACCCTTCGACAACTTTCAACCTTTCTTCCAAAACTCGATACATTTGGGTGGTATCATTGTCTTGGTGGGTGGTGTCGGGAGCAGACTGTCTTGGCTGATTATTTTCCACATCATGGGAAATCACCTCATGCTGAGTAGTGGAAGTTCCTTGAGGACAACGCTCTCCGTTCCTTACGGGGATTGTGAGCGGTGGTGGAGGTGGTCCATGGCCCTCATTTTCAAATGGTGGGGTATATCCTGGAGGTAAACCGTAAAGAGGCCATTGCACATTGGCCGCATCCGTTGCTGGGCGAGGATTACTCTCTCGTGCCGATAGAGCTTGCATTAACTCTAGCATCTGATCCATCTTCCCCTTCATTCCATCAACCTCATCTCTCAAAGCCGCTTGAGTTTGTTCCAAATTGTCCATGATCCTTTGTTTGTTAGCTCGTGTTCCGTACGAGTGTTGGAGATCTGGTTCTTGGACCGAGGGCTTTCGGGATTTTCGGGCTATGATTGCTTTGAACTGTTTTTAGGGAAATGAATGAGTTTTTTTTTTTGAAAAAAATGCATGAAGATGCATGTGGATGTATGTATGCGATGAGTATGCAAAATATGCGTTTTTTTTTTTACTTTGCTTTATGAAGGAATTTAAAGGTGCACAAATAATATTAGCAATTTGAAATATTAAAGACCGGGAAATTGATTATGCTTAAAAATATATTTGATTAGATAACATTTGTTTACAAAGTGTAACTAATGCTATTACAAATCAAATAGCCGCTCGCTTCTCGGCTTTGCTCATTTCTTCCCTATAGAAATCTATGGTGTCCTTGCAGAACTTCATAAACTTCTGGACCTCTATAGGGATGTCAAAGTAGGGCATGACCATCTCGGCCTCCGCTAGCCTCTTTGGAAGTTGGGTGATTACCAAAGTTCGAGAATGCAACCAATTTAGTGAAATCCTCACTTAATCGGGTGGCGTCTTGCCATACACACTCAATCACTTCCTTGCGCTGGTCTAGCTTGACTCTTGCACTCCTAATTTCATCATGTAGTTGTGCAATATGGTCCCCGTGAGCTCTTGCAATCTTGTCGAAGTACTCTTCGAATTTCTTGATGTCTTCTTCGAGACGATTGCACTTTAGCCTCCCTTGATGAGAAAGGCTCTCATGTCTTTGCCGTTGGACGCGTTCGGCTTGAAGCTGCTCTTTGTAGTCTTTAACTACTTCTTGGAGCTGTTGATTTTTCTCTTGAAATCTCAACCTCCATTTCCGTTGAGCTTCGATGGCTAGTTCGCCGAATTTCTTGAGCTCTTGGTTGGAATGTAAAATCCTTTCCAACTCTTCGTCTTTGGCCACAAGGTTGGCATCCGCACTAACCAAGCCGCCTCCTATCCAATCTCTCTTCCCTTCGGAGATTCTTAGCCGCTTTTGGCACACTAGGAGAGAATTTGTTACTTCATCTCGATCTCTCTTCGTCCTAGTGATTTCTCCTAAAGCTTGGAGGTGCTTCAATTCTAAGTCTCCAGTTTTTGTTTTGGAGTTCTCAAATTTTAGCTTTGAGCTTCCTCCGCTTCTTTGTTGGGAATGGTTGCAATAGGTTTAAGTGTAGGAGGTTTTGGAGGGCATACGACCACAAAGGGTAACTTGATTGCTTTGACCCTCTCCTTCACCCATTGAGTATAAAGGGGTTTGGCGACACAGTTTCTCTTGCCGACCCTTCCTTTGTGCACTTGGCTCCATGCTCCCCGGATTCTCTCTAGCAATGCCGGGTCTTGATCGCCTTCCCTTAAGAAGAAAGCTTCCAACAAAAGGTCATTGGGTTTATCTTCCATTGAAAAACCTAGTTGTCGGAGAGAGAGGACCGGATTGTAGTTAATACATCCCTTAGTACCAATGAGGGGTACATTAGGGAAGTCCCCGCAACTGAGGATGATTTCCGGGTCCTCTAAATTTGGCGAAAACCAATGGATGTCCTTCTCGGCGAGGGTTGTCATCCGTTGCGACCATTTGAGCTTGGCCTGGTTTTCCACAAAGTCTCGGTTTCTTGGCATGTGGGACATCATCCAAACTTGCACCACGGGAGTACAACAAGAAATTTTGCGTCCCCTTGCTTGTTCATGCCTAGAGTAGAGGGTATGATAAAAATCCGCCAAGATTGTGGGAACCGGATTTTTAGTCATAAATACCTCTAAAGCCGGAAAGTCTATGAAATCGTCCATGTTGGGAAATAAGACAATTCCGTAGACTAAGAGGGCTAGGGTGGCGTTGAATGCTCTTCCCTCTTTGTTGGCTAACATCTCCCGAGCTTTGGCTTCCAAAAACTTTCTTGCGAATCCCTTACGGTTTCCTCTAATTTCCAAGTTAGATGCTACTTCTTGGGTGTCAAGGTATAAGGATTCGGCGATGGCCTCTAATGTGGGGTCTTTTCCCGGACCGAGATAGAGTTCATGGTTCTTCATGCTACAACCCAAAATCTTCTCAAATTCTTCCAAAGTCGGCGCTAGTTGGAAGTCTTGAAATGTGAAGCACCGTAGAGGTGGGTCGAAGAATTGCGCCAAAGTGGTTAAGGCCGTTGAATCTATTCTCACGAGTAGGAGATCAAGGATTAGCCCATAGCTTGCCTCGAAAATACTCTTGTTGACCGAAGAGAGCCTTTTACTTAGAGCTAATAAACTTTCCACCCTAGGAGCTTTAATCTTGAAGGCGAACGTATTTTTGTTCCCGGAATCCATATTTCTTTTTGCTAATATTTAGTTGTTCTTTTTAAATTCCTATAAAGCAAAATGATGCGAAAATTACTTTCATGAATGCAAATGATATGCAAGGGTATGGTTTATGAAGGTTCGGAACTTCCCCCAATCCTCACATGTAGGCTCTAAAAGGTGAAACTTCCTAAGAAGAGGTCCCTAGAGTCATAGATCTCACATGGAATTAGGGTTGTCTATGGACATACGTCGACATGACTTCAATTAATTCCACGTGAAAATCTCCTCTAAGCGGGGTTGGACATCCTACCTCACGGACATACGTCAACGCGGGCTTCCGCACACAACCTCCTTCTAACTTAGTTTTTTTTCTCAAGCTCGGGTAGAGAGCCTCACACGTCCGGCATTAACCCGAACAATGTGGAGTAACATCACTCAAGTAACCCCCGCATTTGATATATATGATATGAATATAAAGCAAAATAAAGCAATTATAAACATAAAGCATAGATATGACATAATGAATAAAATAAAAGCATGGCGCGCAAATAAAATAAAACAATTGGCTTAAAAGCCAAATAGGTTAGGCTTGACTCGCTAGTGGGAAAAGGTTCCCCAGTGAAGTCGCCAGCTGTGCGCACCTCGTTTTTTTTTTTTTTAAAAAAACGCGCAAATCCTCCTAGGACGTCGGCGAACGCTCGGAGGGCCTTGTGAAGTCGCCACCAATGTTTTTGTGTAAAGGGAACGTTGATAAACCCTTAAGTTTTTTGTTTGAAGGGAAACGATAATAAAACCCTTGACGATGAGGAAAAGGACTGGTCATCGCAACCATTGTCGGGTTCGGGAGTCGGTTACGCAAGGGGAAGGTATTAGCACCCCTCACGTCCGTTGTACTCAACGGGAACCTTCTATTTGGCTAAAGCTTAAATTGTTTTTAAATGTTTTGCGCGCATGCTTATCTATGTCAAAGGAAAATATACTAAAAGGGGGGAGAAAGAGATGAAAACAAACGAAAGGAAAAAAGAAAGTTTTTTTATTATTGCGCTTGACAAGATGTCGATCTTGCTCCTACGTATCTCCCGGTAGTCGGAGAATTCAAAGCGTACGTAGTTCTTTGGTAGAAAAAACGTACATGTGTTGGTTAATTTTAAATGGACGATGTTTTAACCGAATTCTTGCTATTCAACGTAGCTTGTATGCTCGCGCTCGGGAGACTTATTAAGCGTATAGCTTGTATGCTCGCGCTTGGGAGACTTATTAAGCGTTTGTTTACGAATCGCGCTAGAATGTTAAAAGGCATGTCCGTTGGGTAAAAAGGGTTCGAGTTGGTCGCTATGGGACCAAAATGGTGCAATGGACTCAAACGAGTCAATCATTGACCGAGGGGACTCCAACGAGTCGGGGGATTGTTCGATTGATCCAATGGGATCAAGAACGGGTACAATGGACTCAAACGAGTCGAACATTGACCGAGTGACTCAAACGAGTCGAGGGATTGAATCTAGTGGCCACGGGGGACCAAAAGGTTAGGATTGACCACAAGGGGCCAAGTTTAGGTTTGGTTATGGTTGGATATGTTGAAAAAAAGGAATGACGATTGTCCGAACGACGAGACATACGTCGCGCATTCGTACAATCGGGGCAATGGAGAGACATACGTCACACCATCCCTTTTTCATTCAAGTTTTTGGCTGAATTTCTTAGAAATCCCAAAGTTTATCAAAACATTTGGTTTGAAACCCAAAATGAAGAGATTTTAGCAATTTTGTTAGAAAACGCACAAGTTCGGCTCATTTTGCGAATGGTTTTAAAAAGCGAACAAATTCGGCGTATGTTCATGTTTGAGTTTTGAGAATCATGAACAATGTTTATTGTTCAAGTTTGGATTTGAAAATGATGAACATAGATGGTTTGTTCTAGTTGTTTTAAAAGATTGGGAACATAACTTGTTTTGCAAGTTATCCACAAAGTATTACCCGAACTTGCGAATTTTCCAATATTATGCAAAATCCTTGAACTGGTTTGAAAAATATGACTTTTGAAACTCCTAGGTTCTGAGCTCTTGGGCTAGAACCTCAAAAATTGGCCATTTGGGCACCTAAACTCAGATTCTGAGTTCTGTCATGGTCGCTCTGCGACCATGACTTCGCACTGCGAACAATGCGAATTTTTGAGTTCAGAAGCTGTTTCTGAACTGTTGTTCAGAAACAACTTCTGAACACACTCAGGACCTTTTAGGTGAGTGAAAAGATTTGAGTTTTTGCAATGAAAAGAGCTGGACAAACCAGTTTTGATGTTTTGAAAACCTTGGGATTTCTTTTGAAATTCAAAAGGGGTTTTTAGAACAAAATGGTTTTGGACCAAAATTGCTATGCAAGCACAATTGTAAATGCAAAACAAAGGCTTAGAAACTTACAGAAATCCTTAGCAAAGCTCCAGCTGCAATGGATTTGAATTGGTTGGAGGTTCTTGCAAAGGTTTTGGATATTGGTGATGGTTTTTGAACTTTGTAAAGCTTTGTGTTTGATTGGTTTTTTCTGGTGTTTGAGTAGTGTTTCTTTGTGGGTAACTGCTCTTTGAATGCTGTATTTTCTGCTTAATTCATTGCTGCATTGCATCTTGCCTTGCATCTCTATTTATAGGCCAAAATGCAATCTCAAGTAATGATGAAAATCCATAGGACCTAGCTGATTTGTGGGCTAAATTCAGGCTATTTGGCTTTGCATTTAATGCTAATGGATAGAGGCAACCCTGCCTTGTGCCAAGGGTTAAAGGTTTGACTGATTTCAGCCACAAATTCAATGGTCTTTGGGATAGAAATGATGATGAACATGGCTGGATTGCAATTGGCTAAGCTTGGGGATCAATCCTTGCAATCTCAATGGTTGATCAATAAAAATGTGCACTGTGATGTGCAGAGATTTGGGGATGCAAAAGGCTACATATGGCTGGTGTGAGAGGGATGAAAAGCTGTTGCAAAACAGGGTAGGCAATCATGACTTTTCAAGTGAAAAAACAGCTGGGTTTGACTGGTTTTGGGGGGAGCAAGCAGGAAGAAAGTCTTCAAGCAGGTGGCTGGCAACCTTGGGGTGGTTAACAGGTCACTTGGGAGGGACAAGAGCTGCCCAAGGGCAAGCCCACTTGCTTGTCACATGCTAGGTTGGAAGAAAAAGCTTCCTACCTTGGCATTAATGGCAAGTCTCTCAATTCTGGTTTTGCTTGGCCCAATTAGCCATGAATGCTGATTAAAATAAATATGCAAATGATGTGCAACAAATTCTAGAATTAAATCAAAGAAACCAAAAATCTGCAGAAAAATCGCAGACTTCGCAGTGCGAAGTGACCTTCGCAGTGCGAAGTCATCATTTTTGAAATGTTGTCTTTTTTGTTGACTTTGGTTGACTTTGACTTTTTTCCCCTCTTTGATTTTTTTTTGATTTTTTGTTTTAAATGGCTTAGGACAAAATTGGGGTACTACATTATGTATTAATGTGTGATGAAAATTTGTGCATCTAAGTGGTAATTGTGCATTGAAGATGTGATGTGATGAATTGTTATAATTAACTTGTTAATTGTTTATCGATGATGGTATGAATTGAATGACTGTAAATGATGAGTTGATATGATGGTGTAGTTAGACTTGTATGAGAATGTGATTATGAGTTACATGATCTTAAATTTTGAATAATCCAATTTGTTATGTTTGAATAATGTGATGATATGAATGTTGTCTGAACTACACTTGTTTGTTATTTCTTATTAATGAATGTATATCTTACCCTCCAGTGGCTTTGTTGTCGCCTCATCCCTTGTGGATGTAGATTTACAGGATTGAGCGCTTGCTTCCGGTGAGTCGTGATGGGTTGTGGCTTGACGCCTAACTCATGTTTTATGCTTTGCTTGGAGACGTCTAGAGTTAGGATGCTCTGATTAGGATGTCGTCTGGGATTTTATTTTTCGTACTCTGTTGGATTTATTTTGAGCGATCTTTATGATCCAGATACTTATGTATTTATTTTGAGATGTTTTGAAATGACCCGAGATGATTATATGTATGTTGAGATATTCCGCTGTGATATGTTTATTTATATTGATGAGATTTTCATATTGAATGTTTAATATGAGTTTTATGAAGAAATGTAAGGTTCTGATTGCATGCTAGTTGTTTATTTATCGTTGATTAGTAGTCTCGGGGATTGGGTCCTTATATAACACCTCAACAAAATGGTGTTGTTAAAAGAAAGAACAGAACCTTGCAAGAATTAGCCAGAGTTATGCTACTACAACTACCTTGTATGAGTTGTGGAAGGGAAGAATACATACTGTCAAATATTTTCATGTTTTTGGAAGCAAGGGCTATATCTTGGCAGGTAGAGAAAATAGAAGGAAAATGGATCCAAAAAGTGATAAGATATCTTCTTTGGATATTCTACAAACAGCAGAGCCTACAGAGTGTTCAACTCCAGAACCAAGGTGGTAATGGAATCTATCAATGTTGTAATAGATGACCTACATGCTGACAGAGTGGCTGATGTCGAAGTTGATGTTGAAACATACGCAGAACAAATAGATACATCAGTTGAAGAAAGAGAAGCTGAACCTGAGGAAGAAGAAATTGATTAAGACCATGCATCCTCAAGTAAGGGACCTTCAATAAGAGTTCACAAAAGAACCATCCCAGAGATCTGATTATTGGAAACCCTGATCAAGGAGTCACAACTAGGAGATCAAATGAAGTGTTCACCAATTCTTGCTTTGTATCCAAATTTGAACCCAAAAATATTAAAGAAGCTCTTACTGATGAATTCTGGATCGATGCCATGCAAGAAGAATTGAATCAATTCAAGAGAAGTGAAGTATGGGACTTAGTTCCAAGACCTGAAGGCATAAATGTCATTGGAACTAAATGGATCTACAAAAATAAATCTGATGAACATGGAACTGTGACCAGAAACAAGGCAAGGCTAGTTGCTCAAGGATACACTCAGGTGGAGGGACTTGATTTTGATGAAACCTTTGCACTTGTTGCCAGATTGGAGTACATAAGATTACTGTTAGGAGTGGCATGTGTCCTTAAATTTAAACCATTCTAGATGGATGTGAAGAGTGCCTTCCTAAATGGGTAGTTACAGGAGGAGGTTTATGTTGAACAACCAAAGGATTTGTAGATCCTAAGTTTCCTAACCATGTCTACAAATTGAAGAAAGCTCTATATGGGTTAAAACAGGAACCTAGAGCATGGTATGAGAGACTCACACAGTTTCTGGTTACTCAATGTTACAGAAAAGGAGGATCTGATAAGACACTGTTTGTGAAAGAAGAAAAAGGAAGACTAATGATAGCACAAATATCTGTTGATGACATTGTCTCTGGTGGAATGTCGAACCAGATGGTTCAACATTTTGCTCAGCAGATGCAATCTGAGTTTAAGATGAGTCTTGTGGGTGAACTGACCTATTTTCTTGGGCTTCAAGTCAAGCAGATGGAAGACACAATATTCATCTCCCAAAGTAAATATGCCAAGAACATAGTCAAGAAGTTTGGGATGGAGAATGCAAGCCATCAAAGAACACATGCAGCCACTTACTTGAAGTTGACCAAAGATGAACAAGGTGTTGCTGTTGATCAAAGCTTGTATATGAGCATGATTGGAAGTCTGTTCTATCTCACTGCAAGCAGACCAGACATAACCTTTGATGTTGGAATCTGTGCTAGATACCAGGCTGAGCCAAAAATAAGTCATTTGACTCAAGTGAAGAGAATTTTGAACTATATCAATAGTACCAGTGACTATGGTATTACGTATTCTCATAATGAAAGTTCTATGTTAGTTGGGTATTGTGATGCTGATTGGGCAGGTAGTGCAGATGATAGAAAAAGCACATCTGGAGGATGCTTCTTTCTGGGAAATAATCTGATTTCATGGTTCAGCAAGAAGCAGAATTGTGTGTCCTTATCTACGACTGAAGCTGAGTATATAGCAGCTGGTAGTAGTTGTTCCCAATTGGTGTGGATGAAGCAAATGCTGAAGGAATATAATGTTGAACAAGATGTTCTAACATTGTACTGTGACAACCTGAGTGCTATCAATATTTCAAAAAATCCCATACAACATAGCAGGACTAAGCATATTGATATACGTCATCATTTTATCAGGGATCTTGTAGAGGAGAATGTTGTGCAGCTTGAACATGTTGCCACAAAAGAACAGCTAGTTGATATATTTACAAAAGCCTTAGATGCCAAGCAATTTGAAAATTTGAGAGGCAAAATGGGCATTTGTCTTTTTGAGGAGTTATAGCAATTAACGTTTTTTGAGCGTGCAACAGGCATGTTCTCTTCCCTCCATTTAGTGGTGAACGCTGATTTAGGGAAATCATTACAAACTTCCTAAAACCTCCCACCTACTTGCCATAAACTTCTCCTCACACGCATTCGTCTTTTCTCTCTCCTCACTCTCAGAAAACCGTTCAGCCCTCGACCTTTATACTCTGTTCTCTCATTTCTCCACTTCACAACCAACATCAAGATGAAGTTCATCCATGATCAAAGTGCCAAGAAGTCTGACACATCCAACCCAACGCCTATAAAAAACTCCCAAGATCAAACTGCTCCAACCTCTGCAACGACCAGAATAACGCGTTCTCACGCCAATGAAGGTCCATCTGCTGTCATCATCGATGTTGTCCCAATCAAAGTTGTTCCAGGTCATGTTCCAAGAAAGAGAAGGACCAGATCATCCACTGTCACAAAAGGCAACACATCTAATGTAAGTGATTCCTCCACTCCTCTTGTGTTGGTTCAAGTGCCCTCTAGTGATAAAAATGTAGAAGTCGCTGTAACTGTCAAGAAACCCCATTCTATGACCTATTTATACCTTGATTCTATCAATATCCCTAATGTCGAACCTGTTGTCACTACATCTGCCAAAGATTATGTTGTCCCAAATGTTGTGGGTTCTGTAGCCGCTAACCCTAAAATTGAAAACACTTTAGGCCAACCTAGTGAAACTGTTGTTGGTGTTGAAATGGCTGATGATGATGCAATTGTGTCTCCTTTTAAGGATGTTGTTGATAACCCTGAGTCTACCCCATCCAAGTATGATGATGTTTCTGATGTGGGTTCGCCTATGGAAACCCTTCCTGAGCCCGATGTTGTGCCGGATGTTGAAACATCCCTGTCCCAACCTGATGATCCTATTGAAGCCAGTCAAGAAAAGTCTCCTGGAAAGTCTGCCAGTGAGTCTGTTCCTATGACATCTTCTAACAGTTCTCAAGAGAAGGTGCCTGATGAGAATTCCCAGGATGCTGTGTCAGAGGACAAGTCTGTGAGTAGTGAGAAAGATAAAGATGGTGAAGACTCTGAACCCCTGCCTGACCAAGAAGTTCAAGAAGCAAGTGCTGATATGGTATAGGATCAATCTACAATTGTTGTCAATATAGATGATCTGGATTCTGATGATGAACCCATTGGAAAAAGACTTTCCCAAAGTGTTGCCAAGAGGCTGAAGAATAGGAAAGGAAAGGTTATTGCTGCTGCCAGCAGGCCTACTCATGTGGCTAAGAAAAGTGTTGGCGTTGGATCATCTAAAGGATGGAGCAAGGTGGTGGCCCCTGTCCCCAAGAAGAAGGCCCTAAAAAGGAAGGAAGTGCCCCCTAGTGACTATGAGGATGATGTCGAACAAGGTGTTCAAGACATCATGCCCTCTGCCAAGAAGAGAATTGCTGGGAAGAAGATCCCTAATAATGTCCCTGAAGCACCCATTGACAACATTTCCTTTCATGCTGTTGAGAACGTGACCAGGTGGAAGTATGTGCTCCAAAGAAGGCTTGCTTTGGAAAGAGAATTGGGTAAAGAAGCCTTGCAGTGTGAGGAGGTGATGAATCTGATTAAGGAAGCTGGTCTATTGAAAATAGTCTTCAAGCTGGGTGACTGTTATGAACAATTGGTGAAAGAATTCTTGGTGAACATCCCTGAAAACTGTGACAATCCTCTGAGCAAAGATTTTCATAAGCTTTATGTTCGAGGAGAATGTGTCAAGTTCTCTCCCTCCATCATCAACAGATTTCTGGGCATTGATGAAGATATTGTTCTGAGCTGGAGGTGACTGACAATCAAGTCTCAAAAGAAATCACTGCCAATCAGGTCAAGGTGTGGCCAAGAAGAGGAAAGATTTCTTCAGGAAAGCTGTCTGTGAAGTATGCCATCCTCAACAGGATTGGAGCTGCCAACTAGGTCCCTACGACTCATTCCTCAGATGTATCTACAGGTTTGGGTAAATTTATTTTTGCAGTTGGTACTAAGGTCAAAATGGACTATGGTGCCTATATATTTGATCAAATTGTCAGACATGCCAAAACCTTGGCCGTCAAACTCCCTATAGCATTTCCCTCTCTGTTGTGTGGTATTCTTTTGGAACAACATCCAGGTATTACAAATGCAACTGATATTCCTAAGAAAAGGGAAGCTCCTCTCACTCTTCACTACAAATTGTTTGGTAAGCATCATGTTCCAGACATTGTTGGAACATCTGGAGCTGCTCCTTCTGGAGGTGTTATGTCTAGACAGGAAATTGTGGCTGCCTTGAAAGAGACCTGTCAAATGCTGGATGAAAGGAAAGCTAAGTTTGAAATGATGATTCAAGCTTTAGAAACTGAAGAAGTGGTTGTTGAGGGTGAGCATGCAGGAAGTGAGGGTGATGAAGATGATGCTAATCCTGATGAAGACGCAGCTTCTGCCAGCCAGTCTGATGACTGTTAAATTTTTTTGTGGACTATGTCCTGGATTTCATTTGTGCTTCTGGTCTATAACATTGTACTATACTATGCCTCTATTACTCTTGTTCTCTCTCTTTTTCCGTTTCCTGCTTGAAGACTCTGTTTTTGAAAATTTTTGGCTAAAAAGGGGGAGTAGTGTGAAATGATGTTTGTCTGAGAAGTTGAGTGCATGCATAGGTACAGGGGGAGTTGGTGTTCACTATGTTGACTGTTATGAAGTGTTTCAGGGGGAGTGTTGTTTGTTTCTTTTATGAAATCATGAATGATGTGGTGGACCATGTTGAAACATCTGGTTGCTTGCCTTGTGTGTTGTAATGTAGTGTATCTCTTGTTGGGATTATGTATGTTATGTTCCGCTGCTGCTTGGCTCTGTTGCTTTTTGGTTGCTGTGTTTAATTGGGAAAATTTTCTAAAGCATTTTTTTGTGAAGAGATATTATGGTTCTTCATGGTTGTGTACTTATGATGAGTGAAGAATTTAATGTGTGATATCTCTCTCGTCTATATGAATTATCTCTTGTTGTTTTAGCCAAAATTTGCCAAAGGGGGAGATTGTTGGATATTTGTTTGTTTGTCATGTGCTTATTGGCTGCATTTTCGCTAAACCAAATCTACAAGCAAGATGTGGAACCAAATGTTCCAACATGTTCGTACGACTTCTGTGTGCCATGATTTCGTGCATTTTATTATGTTTTAATGTGTTGAGAAATCCACGCTCTGGCGTATCAATCAAGTTGCGTGCCCGTGCTCAGTGATATGATTATCTCCTAAAGATGTGGAACATTTTAGGAAGCTTTGAAGTTGACTGTTGCCCGAAAGATGTGTCAACATTTTAGGAAACATTGAATTTGTTTCCCTTTTGTGTGAGCAAGTTTTGGAATGCGCGTTAGTCTGGAGCCCAAGTGTGAAGAACCTGCCCGTGCTCTGCAGCATATATATATAGAAGGACGCAAAACCTATTCTATTTCAAGACGTCATTCTGTAAGAAAATATTCTTAGGGTTTTGAGTCACTGTTAATTGTGAGCCTTTCTTGTGTTATCTTGATGCAATCTTAGGACTGTGTTTATTGATTTGTAATTATGTATACTACACCAAAGCTTTGAAGTACGGTGTTAGTTTGTGTTTGAAGGTGTCTTCATCATTGTGTTTGTTTATGTGTAATCACAGGGTGTGTAATTGAGTGGATGTGAGATGGGATCTCAAGTCTAGGAGTTCCTAGGCTGAAATCAGCATGGGTAGTGTCTAGGTGATAAGTTGCAAACTTGGAGTTTGCTGAGGGCTTAGAACTAGGACTATTCTAGTGGATTTCCTCCTGGCTTGGTAGCCCCCAGAGTCGGTGTTTTGTCACCGAACTGGGTTAACAATTTCCTTGTGCCGTTTTTACTTTTATGTCTTTTATTGTTTTGCGTTTATACGTTTTCACATATAACTTAGCGTTGAAACATTGTACTCCACATTTCACCTGTGTCTCAGTGTTGGAACATTATGTACAACATCAGGACATTGTTGTGCCAGAATTTCAGGAGACATTCAAGCTTTTCTCAATCAATGACCATAGGATACGGGATGACCAACTTTCAGCACATTCTTGCTTTCAAAATTTGACCAAATTGACTGTAGATGGTTGTGAAAGGGTAAGCATTTCAAATTGCTTCATGTTTTCCTTTGTCTATAATTTTTCTAGTTTTTCTTTGTTAGTTGTTAGACTTAGGGTCAGTTGGATTGATTTATTTGAGCTTATCTATTGGTATAAACACTTATGAGAATGTTTGTGAGAGCTTATGAAAACAACTTACAACATGTCTGCAAACTATATTTTCAGCTTATTTCCATAAACTCTTTAAGAGAGCTTATATTTTGTTACAAAAATAGTTTATACATAAGCACTTACACGATAAACACTTATGCTAAAAGGGCTTAATTGAGTTGTTTATAACCACTTGTGGTAAAATAGCTTTTGAATGTGTTTCCTAGTCATGTGCTAAACAAATTACATATTACTAGCATCACTTATGTAGCAGATGTATAAGACTTACAAACCAAATTATCCTAGCACGTACAACAAATTTTAATTGTAATAGATATTTTGGTGCTTTTTCATATTTTCAATGATTAGTACTATGTTTTGGTTTTGCAATCCTTTAGGCTCTTAAGTATAGTTTGTAGTAGGCATTAACTTGGCTATGCAAGTTGGTGCGCCATTAACAAGGTTTTCCTACTTCAAGACAAGGAGAATTTCAACTGCATTTTATCAACATTGTTAAGATCACATATTGACCCAATACTCCCTATAATGGCTTCGTTAATCCTCTTCCCTTGAGCTAAGTTTGGGTTGAGATAGGCCTAGACTGTTCTCAATTCTAATGTGGAACTGTAGTTGTGCCACACCTGATGTTAACGTACCTCACATGCTATTGACCTACATTTCAGGGATTTGATAGAAGTTACATGATTTGCAGAGAAGGATTTGGTCGATTGTCACTGAATTTGATTGATTTCTCATTGGATTTGGTCGATACTCTACATGCTTGTGCTCAGGTTAGTGAAATTCTTTCTTATTAGATTATTTCATTGTTATATTTTATGTTGTGTTTTTAAATTTGCTACAATAGCTGAATTTGTTTAAGCTTTGTTCAAAAATGGTTTGATCAATATTGTTAAAAATAGCATTTTCACAGTATGTACTTTGTTTTAAATGTAAGTGCAATATCTCTTTCCTTCACTTTATTAATTTTTTTTAGAGTTCCTTCACTAACTAAAATTTCATTTCAAAATCTTATGTTAAATGAGTGCTTTGTTCTCTTTTCTGTTGGCATATATATGGGGACATGTTAACAGGATAATGCTATAATTGATATGCAAAACTAATATTACTCAAATATTTTTAGGAGCTATTAGATTTTTGTTTGAATAAACAAAATTTAATTAAGCGCTTATAGCATACACATTATTCATATAACTGCTTATGTATAAAGCTATTTCTATATGAAAGAATTGAATGTAAGATTGCTTGTTTATCCAGTACCTACGTTAATCGTGTCACTTGCAATGTAATGCTACTAGCAATCTGATGTGCTTAATTTAAAATTCAACTCTCATAGATTCTCTTCCTTTAAAAAAAACTCATAGTTTCTCTGTATTTCAAGGCGTGGATCTTTATTTTAAGAGAAATGATGGGACTCCTGTTGTTGAAGTAAACACTTGTTATAATCCGAAGGACATACATTTTCTTTGAAAATTAGGTATACAAAAAAATTTGTGTTATTGCAATCATATATAATTTTTTTTAATATGTTTGATTCTCCATTATATCTATAATTTGTTTTATTCATAATTGAATGATGTTATATTATTGTTTATAACTTGTAATATGTATTTAGGTTTGTGTTTCTACTTTGTTGAAGTTAATTTGTGCAATTGTAGATTATTTTGAGACTTACTACTTGTGTTTTTATTTTCAAAATTATTTTAGCTATGAAATTTTTATAAATAAAATTGTTTTTTAAAATAAAATATTATGTGTCTTAATTTTTTAAATGAATTGAAAAATTATTTTGAATTTTTAAATAAAATTATTTATTAATCTATTTTTTATTAAATTTTTAAATAATTTTTTTTTATAAAACTGAATATGATTTGACAGGGGCATGTCCCTGGCAAAGTCCCTGACAAATGCAGTCAGGTGACAGGGGTTAAGCCAGGGGCTATGCGAGGATATTTGCCAGGGCCTTGCCCCTCGCAAGTTTCCCAGGGGTTTAACCCCTGTCAATATAATTTGCGATGTTCTGATTTGCCAGGGATTCTGCCCCTGGCAAAACCCCTGTCAAACGCCCGTTTCTCAGGGCTTTATGCGCTGTTGCCAGGGATTCCGCCCCTGGCAAATTGACAGATTTCTTGTAATATACACTACAAGAAAACTGCATTTTAGCCTCCAGTTTTAGCGTCGGCCACCGACACCGATGCTAGTAGCGTCCCCTTAGAGTCGGCTTATGTCACGCTAGATTTATTTCGAATTTTTATTTTTTTTGGAAAATAATAAAGTCAGCCTAGCTGAGGCTACATGTTAGTGGGACCTACATATGACTTTGCATACCAGATATACAGTCGGCCTATTCGACTCTATTGTTTTTACTAATAAAAATTTAATTTTATAAAATTATTATTACCTCTTTTTACTCAAATCAACCAAAAAAATTACTCTAAAAATTCAATCACTTTACCGACCCACACATCTGAACCCTATCCTCTTCACCCATTTTTCATCAAACCATCATCCTTCAAAACCCTCTTCGTCGACCCTCTTCCTCACCTAACCCATCATTCAAAATCTCTCCTTGTTACAGTGCTTGTCTTTCTTGTTCTTCACACACCCTTCCTGAGCCACCATTGTGAATTCCAGATCGATAGATGTTGATTTTACTCTTTCTTTATGCTTATTTTTACAAAATCACATATCGACGAAGACTACTCGACGAAGACTACTTGGTAATGATTCGATTTTGTTCATGTTCGTTGATTCTTCTATTTCTTCTTTCATTTATTGTCTTTGGTTGCTCTTTCTTCAATGGATTCCTCTATTTCCCCTTATATTTTGAATTTTCTCTTTGTCTTTTGTGATGTTGGGGTATTTAGGGTTTCAGGTGTGTCATTCGTTGGGAGGCGGAACGGGATCTGGAATGGGAACTTTGTTGATTTCGAAGTTTAGATTAGACTTTGTGGTTAGTTGTGGTAATTATTGAATAGTGGAATTGGTTTTATTTATGTATATTTGTTTTAGTCAAATTAGTCAAATGATTTTCTTAATTTGCATTTGTTTAGTCAAATAAGTTTTCTATTTTTGGATTTGAATTAGTATTGAATGACATTGAGATATACTGCAAATACTTTTGTTGAGAAATTGATTTGACTGATTATAGATGTTTAAGGAATTTTACTGCAAATACTATGATTTCCATTTTAATGTTATTATGTTTTTCAAGATTAATTTGACAATTTAAATGTACATAGTTTACTGATTTCTTTTAATTAAACTTATATTTACACTTTGGGATCTAATCTCTAAATGCCTATTGCAATTGTTCATCACTTGATATCAATATGAATGCATCATGTGACTATGGTGCTTTGATGTTAATGATTCATTTATCTATATCATTTTTCTAACATGTCAGGTTATGGGTTTGACCCAAATAGGGTTTTTCGATTTTTTTTTAATGTTATTGTTTTGTCTTTGAAGTTTTTTTGTAAGGTTCATGTTTATTGGGGTTTAAGATCTTGTCCATTTTGATCCTTTTTGTAAATTTACAATGAAGGTAGTTTTGAGAATTGCTTGGTAGAAGCAAGGCAGTTGATTAATCTTTTGCTAAGTAGTCAAGCTGAGAACCTCATGAATCCTGTTATAAGGGAGAAAAGTTACTATGCATTGGATTACAAGAAGGTGTCTGCCATCTGTGATAAATTCAAGGATTCACCAGATGGGATATTTGGAAGCCTAGCTAATAAAAATGCTAAGCAAAGTGCCAGAAAGAAATCAATGGATGTGCTAAAAAAGAGGCTTAAGGATTTTATTTGACAAGGCAAAGAGATATTCTTTCATTTGAATAGGTACAATTGAGGTGCTCTTCTTCTATTGTGGATGTTTAACTTCAGAATGAATAGTGTTATTATATTGTTCGGACTTGTTTAATTAGGCCTTAAATTTGAAGAATTTTTCATGAAACAATGCCTCATCATTGCATACAATCAAAATTTTACTACCTCTAGGATGTGATTTACTGTCTTAATATGTCTTTGTTGTTTTTGCAATCTGCACCATTCAGCTATTGGAGTGAATATGTTGATGGATCTAGTATGCGTACATGGCCCAATATAGTTCATGCTCATCTTAGTTAGTTCATGCTCATCTTAGTTTGTTTGCAGCTTTCTCTTTCGAATTCCCTTTCACACTTCTGATTCTAGTTTAAACTTTATGCAGTTCCTTGTGGCCATTCAATAGCTTGTTTTCATGTCATCAAGGATACTGATATTACAATTTACACCATATTTTTGCTACACCAAAACTGATGAATCGTAAGGTTATGCTCAAGTGTTTGACAATTTAGATGTAAGGCCCTACGCTACTTTTCTATTTGCTGTTAGAATTTTCTTTTCTCGCTTTTAATGTGTTTATAGAACTGGTGTTACCTCAAACTCATGATCTCCATGACTTGTAGTTTGTTCAAAAAATACACAAACAAATTTAAGATTCTCAACACAGGGAAGTATGTTCTATCGATTAAAAGTGAAATCATAAGGATATTGTTTCACAGGGAAATGTTGAAGAAAAAATATTTATTAATCAATTCTGAGAAAGCAGAAAGAAGAAGATAAAATGGTTAAGGGAGTAAATATAAAGTTAAAATAGGCATATTTGAGTAATTCAGCTGTCTTTTCTTCAGCTTTGAAATTCAAATGTCTTAGAAACAAAGTACCTTGCCCTTAACATATATCTTTCATTTAATTTAGTATTACTCTAATGTCTTTAAATATATTTTACTGTATTAAAAAAGTCTCCTCTCACCGTACCCTACTTACCTACCGCCAGGATTTTGGAGAGGCACACAGTTAGATAAAAAGTTTTATAGATGTATTATGTGAATGTGATGTGTCAATTGTTATGATTATGGAATTGTAGGCACTTCTTTTCATCTTATCCCTTATTGTTCAGGCTGCAAATAGGCCAGTAGATTACGATAGTGATGAAGAGTTCATGAATCCAAGGCAGCAAGCTCATCGGCCTTTGCTCAATAGACCAGCAGGACCTGCACCAGGTGTACCAGTTACAGGCACAACTGATCCACATTCCAGCAAAAATGATGCATGGAGTACAAGGATAAGGGAGAAGGTGCTATATTTTGTCTTTGTAGTTCATTTTATTTATTATTCTTGTGTTGAGAATTTTTCATTTGTTTGTCGTAAGTTTTAATTTGCGGTGCTATTATAATAAGTGGTGAAGCCCTTTTGGGCCAAAGAGGATTTATAATTCACTTTTCTTTCTCCATAACAAATGTAAATGTGTATTGCAGAACTATCTTGCATCATTGTTATCTGTCTTGCATTATCTTTCTCGTTGATTGTAAACGCATTTTTTACATGAACATTTCTATTTTTCACTTCACTATGTACATTATTTAGCTTTCTGTTAGGTTAATGTAGTTGTTTTAGTTATGATATGTGGCCTGCTATAGGTGGTTTCATTTTTGAAAGAACACTCGCTGTTCTTACAACCTTGACATTGGGGACGTCAATGGCTGATCGTCATGGTCCAGTAGTTATGGTTGCACATCAAATATGCATGCAAATGTGGTTAGCTGTTTCCATTCTTACTGATACATTGGCAGTATATGGTCAGGTATGAAATCATCCATTATCAAAAAACATGTTCATTTTTTACCTCTCCTGTTAATTTAACCCCCTGCCTCATGTAATGTTTTTTCCCCGATCTAATGCATGTCTTTAACCGGAGAATATACCCTCTCTTTTGTGAGAAGTAGTATTTGTTTTAGCATTATTCAATTGACTTGATAACGATGACTTTAATTTGGATAAATAGTTTTGGGGATAGATTTGTTTTTTATTCAACTTGGTTTGTTTTTTGGAGTTAATTTTACTCGCTGAATGAGTTTGGCTTGCTTTGGTAAGAAATTTTGTGGATTGAATTTAATTAGGTGATACATGTTTGTAATGCCCAGATATTACTGTTGCAATTTTAATTAAGTATGAAGTACTACTCACTTAATGGGTTTGGTAATGAGCTTATAAGACATAAGCTATAAGCTCAAAAACATGTCTTACTATGCAAAAAAAGTACTTAAAATATTGTGAATGAGATGTTACTAGTTTCTTATCTATGTTAGTTTCCTTTTTTCGGGTATTCTAAGTTTGTCTTTGTTAGTTTTGTTGGATATTTGGTTGTTGGCTTCATTTTTGCTAATATCAAATATACAAGCAAGATGTACGTCTTCAGAAGCAGAACCTCAGAAGCTGAATCTTCAGAAGCAGAACCTCAGAAGTTGAACCTTCAGAAGCTGAACCTTGAATCATCAGAAGCTGAATCTTCAGAAGCTGAACTTCAGAAGCTGAACCTTCAAAAGCACTTAGTTCAGAAGTACCTTCAGAAGCATCTTACAGCACCCTTGATTTCGCGCCTTGGAGCTGTTTATTTTCTCACCTGATCTTTTGAAGATTTGGTTGAAGAATTCATTCATGTTACTTTTTCTCCATGCATATATTTTCTATATTGGATATTTTTATTTGTGTAAATATATTTTCAAAAGAGATCTTTAGAAAATATATTTATGAAGAATATTTGTTTCAATATATTTCTGAGAAGAATATTTGATTCAAATATATGTTGCTGGTGAAGGCTATAAATAGAAGACGCCACTATTGAAGAAAACAACTGAAGCCATCATTGAAAGAGTATTCTTAGGTTTCGGGTGTGTTAATTGTGAGTCTTTCTTGTGTCACCTTGATGCAAGCTTAGGACTGTGTTTATTGAGTTGTAATTGTGTATACCGCACCTAAGCTTTGAAGTACGGTGTGTGTTTGTGTCTAAAGGTGTCTTCGTCTTTGTTACTTAAGTCTGAGATCACTGGGGCAGTGATTGATTGAGTGGGTGTGAGATGGGATCTCAGGTCTAGGAATTCCTAGGCTGAAGTCAGTACGGGTAGTAGCTAGGTGATAAGTTGTGAACTTGGAGTTTGCTGAGAACTTAGAACTAGGACTACACTAGTGGACTTCCTCCTGGCTTGGTAGCCCCAAGAGTAGGTGTGTTTGTCACCGAACTGGGTTAACAATTTCCTTGTGCCTTTTTACTTTTTTGTCTGTTATTGTTTTGCGTTTATACATTTATACTGCGCCAAAATTTCAATTGGCATCAGAGCAGGCACCCTGCCTGTTTTAGGGTGAGCTCCAGGGAAGTTATTTTCTGGCAGAATGGACAAGGAATGAGGATTTGTGAACAGACCATCTTTGTTGGATGGCTCCAACTATGACTACTGGAAATCATGCATGAGTGCTTTCCTTAAGTCTATAGACAGTAAAAGGATGAAGAGGAACTAGCGCTTGGAAACTCCAAGGCCTTGAATGCTTTATTCAATGGAGTGGACAAGAATATGTTCAGACTGATCAAGCAGTGCACTGTAGCTAAGGATGCTTGGGAGATTCTCAAAACTACACATGAAGGCACATCCAAGGTAAAAATGTCCAGGCTTCAACTTCTCACCACCAAGTTTGAAAATCTCAAAATGTTGGAGGATGAGAACATACAAGACTTCTATATGAATGTTCTGGACATGGCTAACTCATTTGATTCTCTTGGAGAAAAAATGTCTGATGAGAAACTTGTGAGAAAAATACTCAGGTCTCTACCTAAGAGATTTGACATGAAGATGACTGCCATTGAGGAAGCACATGACATCTCCAGTATGAAGGTTGAGGAATTAATAGGGTCCTTGCAGAATTTTGAGACAGCCTTCAATAACCGAACTGATAAGAAGGGGAAAGGTGTTGCTTTTGTAGCAAATGCTGATGCTGAGGAACAACAAGGAAATAATGAGGATGATGAAAGCATCTCAGAGGCTCTTGTGATGCTTGGTAGACAGTTTAATAGGATCCTAAAGCGGGTTGATAGGAGATCCAAACCAAATGGTCAGAACCTCAGGTTCAACATCAGTAAGCAACCAAATGACTTGAAAAAGATAAGAACTGATGAGAAAAGCAATCAATCCAAAGGTGTTCAGTGTCATGAGTGCGAAGGATATGGCCACATTAGGACAGAATGTGCAACGTACCTCTAGAGACAGAAGAAAAGTTTGGCAGTTTCTTGGTCTGATGAAGATGACTCCGAAGTAGAAGTGGAAAGTGAATCAGCCAAGCATGTTGTTGCCTTAACTGGTAGATGCGTGTCTGATACTAAATCCAGTGATGAAGAATTGTCTTATGAAGAATTGGCTAACTCTTACAAAGATCTGTATACTAGGAGTGAGGAAGTATCCAAGCAGATGGAAAAACAGAAGAGAATTATCACTCAACTTCAGGTTGAAAGAAGTGAACACTTAGGACAAATTTATGATCTCAATGATGAGGTAACCCAACTGAACTTTCAACTTGAACATATGAAGAAGCAAGTCAGAATGATGAACACTGGTACTGATATGCTAGAAGAGATATTAGAGAGTCAGAACCAAAGGAAACCAAAAGGAATAGGGTTTGATTATAGGACCTTGAACAACAAACAGCAAAATCCAGCTAAAAGGTTCATTGTGGCTGTTGGAACATATGATACAATGATGGGCAAACCTCAGTTGGAACATTAGAATGAACCTCATGGATCTAAGAGAAGGAGGGCATCTCGTCCTTGGATATGTCAATATTGTGGTAGAAAGGGGCACATAAAGCCATTTTGTTTCAAGCTGTATGGATACCCCAAGCTCTTTCAACAAAGAAAAGTAGAACCCATTGTAAACAAAATCACAAGGGAATGGAGACCAAAGTGTGAAAGTCTTGGCCTCATAGCTCATACATCTTTGAGAGCCTCCTCTAGGGAAGACTGGTACTTTGACAGTGGATGTTCCAGGCATATGACTGGGGTGAGTAAATTCCTTGAAAATATACGGTCTCACACTAGTAGCTATGTGACCTTTGGTGATGGAGCTAGAGGAGAAATCTTGGGAGTTGGTGATTTGTGTTGAGTTTTTTGATGTTGGCTGCATATTTTGGCAAATCCAATGTGTTGAATAGAAGCTTCTCCATATGTAGAACAAATCTTCAGTTGCACGTTTTTCATTTTGAAGCTGTTCAGAAGCTGAAAATTCCATCAGAAGCTGAATGTATCTTCAGAAGCACTGTAGCACTTCAGAAGCTGAATTCAGAGTCTGATGCCAGCGTTGACTTTTGTTGACTTCATCAGAAGCTGATATTTTCAAGTTATTTTTATCCGAATCTTGGCGAAATTTGGCAAGGATTTGTTCCAGGATTATTGCTTCTAGATTGCTGTTTGAATTGGAGAAGATTTAATGAAGATTTGGTATTAAATTATGAAGCTCGTATTTTGTCTGCAGAATCTTTAAAAGATACAATGCTGGTTTATTTGTTTCCTTATTGGATCATTCATAATTCAGAAACAAATCTATTCAGAAGATTGGCTACAGAATTAAGAAGAGCTACTGAATTCTATAAAAGGAGATTGCTGCTATGTTTTGAAGAGATACGAAGAACAGAGTTTTATTCAGTATATTGAGTCTTTGTGTTTAAAACCTTAGGGTTGTTTGTGCACCACTCTGTTAGAGTTGGTTTAGTGTTTTATTGAGTTGTAAATTCATTCCAAGCCTGTAGGTACGAATGAAGGTTTGTTATTGAAGTTTCATTAAAAACAGGGTAGTTTTCAGGGTTGTTCAGGTGGCTGGGTTGCAGTTGCTTGAATAGGAAGTTAGGTCTCTAATACTCAACGTGTTGGGTAGAATTCAAGACTAGGAGGAAGTTAATTGCTTAGGCTGGGAACTGGGAGTCAGTGTCTTGAGTCATAAGGATTAATTCCTATAGTGGAATTCCTTCCTGGATTGGTATCCCCCAGAGTAGGAGGTGTTTACTCCAAACTGGGTTAACAAACCTTGTGCCTTCTTTAGCTTTCCTGCACTTTTAATTTCTGCTGATTATCTGTTGTTCATTGTGCTAAGTTTAGTTCAGAACCTGTTTACTCTTTGTTATTGCCTGGCCAGAATTTCAATTTGATTAAGAATGGGTTACCAAAACTAGACAATGTGTTACTAGTTAAAGGACTGACAGCAAATTTGATTAGCATAAGCCAATTATGTGATCAACGGTTGGAAGTGAACTTTAACAAGGAGGAATGCCTGGTTACTGGTAAAGAAAATGAAGTGCTAATGAGGGGCAATAGATCAAAGGACAATTGTTACTTTTGGATGCCTCAAGAAGAAGCAAGCCTATCCACATGTCTCATAAGTTCAGAAGAAAAAGTCAGACTGTGGCACTAGAAACTTGGGCACTTAAACCTGAGGGGTATGAAGAAAGTCATGTCTGTGGAAGCCATTAGAGGACTACCCAAACTTAAGATTAATGAAGACAACATTTGTGGTGAATGTTAGATTGGCAAACAAACACGAATGTCTCATCCGAGGTTGGAGCATCAGGTAACTTCAAAGGTTCTTGAACTGTTACACATGGACTTAATGGGACCTATGCAAGTTGAGAGCATTGGTGGAAAGAGGTATGTTTTGTGGTTGTTGATGATTTCTCTAGATTTACTTGGATAAATTTCATTAGGGAAAAATCAGATACCTTTGAAGTTTTTAAAGACCTTTGCACACAACTACAAAAAGAAAAGGATAGTGTCATTGTAAGGATCAAGAGTGACCATGGGAAGGAATTTGAAAATAGTAAGTTCACTGAATTCTGTTCCTTTGAAGGAATCAAGCATGAATTTTCAGCTCCCATAACACCCCAGCAAAATGGTGTTGTTGAAAGGAAGAATGGGACCCTACAAGAGTTAGCCAGAGTTATGCTTCATGCCAAACATTTGCCCTATCACTTTTGGGCCGAAGCAATGAACACAGCCTGTTATGTCCACAATAGGGTCACCCTGAAGACAGGCACTACAACTACCTTGTATGAGTTATGGAAAGGAAGAAAGCCTATTGTCAAGTACTTTCATGTATTTGGAAGCAAGTGCTACATTTTGGCAGATAGAGAAAACAGAAGGAAAATGGATCCCAAGAGTGATGAAGGGATCTTTCTTGGATACTCAACAAACAATAGAGCATATAGAGTTTTTAACTCCAGAACCAAGGTAGTAATGGAATCTATCAATGTTGTGATAGATGATTTACCTACTGAAAGAGTGCCTGATGTGGAACCAAATGTTGAAACATCAGAAGAACAGCCAGATACACCTGTTGAGGAAAATGAAGTTGAATCTGAAGAAGGAGAAAATGATCTAGATCATGCATCAATAAGTAAAGGACCTTCAATCAGAGTTCAGAAGAACCATCCGAAAGAACTAATCATTGGGAACCTTGATCAAGGAGTCATAACCAGGAGATCTAATGAAGTGATTACTAATTCATGCTTTGTGTCCAAATTTGAACCCAAGAATATTAAAGAAGTACTTACTGATGAATTCTGGATTGATGCAATGCAAGAAGAACTGAATCAATTCAAAAGAAGTGAAGTGTGGGACTTAGTTCCAAGACCTGAAGGCATAAATGTCATTGGAACTAAATGGATCTACAAAATAAATCAGATGAACATGGAACTGTGACCAGGGCAAGGCTAGTTGCTCAAGGGTACACTCAGGTGGAGGGACTTGATTTTGATGAAACCTTTGCATCTGTGGCCAGATTGGAGTCCATAAGATTACTATTAGGAGTGGCGTGTATCCTCAAATTCAAACTGTTTCAGATGGATGTGAAGAGTGCCTTCCTAAATGGGTACTTATAGGAGGAGGTTTATGTAGAACAACCAAAGGGATTTATAGATCCTAATTTTCCTAACCATGTCTACAAGTTGAAGAAAGCCCTGTATGGGTTAAAACAGACCCCTAGAGCATGGTATGAGAGACTCACACAGTTTCTGGTTACTCAAGGTTACAGAAAAGGAGGAACTGACAAGACACTGTTTGTGAAAGAAGAAAATGGAAGACTAATGATAGCACAAATATATGTTGATGACATTGTTTTTGGTGGAATGTCGAACCAGATGGTTCAACTTTTTCTTCAGCAGATGCAGTCTGAGTTTGAGATGAGTCTTGTGGGTGAAGTAACCTATTTTCTTGGTTTTCAAGTCAAGCAGATGGAAGACACAATATTCATTTCACAGAGCAAATATGCCAAGAACATAGTCGAGAAGTTTGGGATGGAGAATGCAAGCCATCAAAGAACACCTGCAGCCACTTACTTGAAGTTGACCAAAGATGAACAAGGTGTTGTTGTTGATCAAAGCTTGTATAGGAGCATGATTGGAAGTCTGTTGTATCTCACTGCAAGTAGACCAGACATAACCTTTGCTGTTGGAGTCTGTGCTAGATACCAGGCTGAGCCAAAAATGAGTCATTTGACTCAAGTGGAGAGAATTTTGAAGTATGTCAATAGTACCAGTGACTATGGTATTATGTATTCTCATAGTGGAAGTTCTATGTTAGTAGGGTATTATGATGCTGATTGGGCAGGTAGTGCAGATGATAGAAAAAGTACATCTGGTGGATGCTTCTTTCTAGGAAACAATCTGATTTCATGGTTCAGCAAGAAGCAGAATTGTGTGTCCTTATCTACAGCTGAAGCTGAGTATATAGCAGCTGGTAGCAGTTGTTCCCAATTGGTTTGGATGAAGCAAATGCTGAAGGAATATAATGTTGAACAAGATGTTCTAACATTGTATTGTGGCAATCTAAGTGCTATCAATATTTCAAAAACTCCCATACAACATAGCAGGACTAAGCATATTGATATATGTCATCATTTCATCAGGGATCTTGTAGAGAAGAAGGTTGTGCAGCTTGAACATATTGCCACAGAGGAACAGCTTGCTGATATATTTACAAAAGCCTTAGATGCCAAGCAATTTGAAAGTTTGAGGGGCAAACTGGGCATTTGTCTTTTTGAGGAGTTATAGCAATTAATGGTTTTTAAGCGTGCAACGGGCATGTTCTCTTCCCTCCATTTAGTGGTGCACGCTAATTTAGGGAATTCATTACAAACCTTGGCCATCAAACTCCCTATAGCATTTGCCTCTCTGTTGTGTGGTATTATGTTGGAACAACATCCAGGTATTATAAATGTATCTGATATTCCTAAGAAGTGGGACGCTCCTCTCACTCTTCAGTACAAACTGTTTGGTAAGCATCATGTTCCAGATATTGTTGGACCTTCTGGAGCTGCTCCTTCTGGAGGTGTTATGTCTAGACAGGAAATCGTATCTGCCTTGGAAGAGACCTGCCAGATGCTGGACGAAAGGAAAGCTAAGTTTGAAATGATGATTCATGCTTTAAAAACTGAAGAAAAGATTGCTGAGGGTGAGTAAGCAGGAAGTGACGGTGATAAAGATGATGTTGATCCTAATGAAGAAGTTGCGTCTAATGCAGAGTCTGATGACGAAGCAGCCTCTGATGCTTAGTCAGCTTTTGTTTCCTGAGTAAAGACTTTGCTTTGAAATTGTTTGGCTAAAAAGGGGGAGATAAGTGGTTCAGAAGCAATACAGTTTTTCAGGAGCTGAAGTGTTTCAGGGGGAGTGTATGTTTCAGGGGGAGTGCTTCGTTTGTTCCTGAGTGACATGTTTCAGGTGGAGTGTATGTGTGGAAACGTAGTATATCTCTTGTTAGGATTTTGTTTATTATGTGCCGCTGCTGACTCTGTTGCTATTTGGTTGCTACGTTTAAGTTCTTCATGGTTGTGTACTTATGATGAGTGAAGAATTTGCCTTCTGATATCTCTCTGATCTCAGATTGATTTTAGCCAAAAAATTGCCAAAGGGGGAGATTGTTGGATATTTTGTTGTTGGCTTAAAATCAAATATACAAGCAAGATGTACATCTTCAGAAGCAGAACCTCAGAAGCTGAATCTTCAGAAGCAGAACCTCAGAAGCTGAACCTTCAGAAGCTGAACCTTTAGGAGCTGAACCTTCAAAAGCTGAATCTTCAGAAGCTGAACTTCAGAAGCTGAATCTTCAGAAGCTGAACCTTCAGAAGCACTTACTTCAGAAGTACCTTCAGAAGCATCTTACAGCACCCTTGATTTCGCGTCTTGGAGCTGTTTATTTTCTCACCTGATCTTTTGAAGATTTGATTGAAGAATTCATTCATGTTACTTGTTCTCCAAGCTACGTGTGTTTCCAGAAGGAAGATATTTTCGAGAGGTATATTTTCCAGATTGGATATTTTATTTGTTTAAATATATTTTTCTGAAGAATATTTGTTTCAATATATTTCTGAGAAGAATATTTGATTCAAATATATGTTGCTGCTGAAGGCTATAAATAGAAGACGCCACTATTGAAGAAAACAACTGAAGCCATCATTTAAAGAGTATTATTAGATTTCGAGTGTGTTAATTGTGAGCCTTTCTTGTGTCACCTTGATGCAAGCTAAGGACTGTGTTTATTGAGTTGTAATTGTGTATACCGCACCTAAGCTTTGAAGTACGGTGTGTGTTTGTGTCTGAAGGTGCCTTCGTCTTTGTTCTAAGTCTGAGATCACTGGGGCAGTGATTGATTGAGTGGGTGTGAGATGGGATCTCAGGTCTAGGAGTTCCTTGGCTGAAGTCAGTACGGGTAGTAGCTAGGTGATAAGTTGTGAACTTGGAGTTTGCTGAGAACTTAGAACTAGGACTACACTAGTGGACTTCCTCCTGGCTTGGTAGCCCCCAGAGTAGGTGTGTTTGTCACCGAACTGGGTTAACAATTTCCTTGTGCCTTTTTACTTTTTTGTCTGTTATTATTTTGCGTTTATATGTTTATACTGCACCAGAATTTCAAGTTTCTTTGATGTTAGTAGATACTTACAGTGGTAAATATTTGATATTAATTTTTTTTTTTTACTAATCCTTGTTTGTGTTTGTCGCGTCGAATTTCGGATATCAAGCTATTGACAAGCGTTGAATCACTAATTTTAAATCACGACTGAACTTTTAATTTTTCGGGGAAAAAAGGAAAAAAGTTCGAAATTACCTTAATGTTTAGAGATTTTGGGTTCGGGAGTCGATTATGCAAGGGGAAGGTATTAGCACCCCTCACATCCGTTGTACTCAACGGGAACCTCCTAGTTAACTAAGGCTAGAATGTTTTTAAAGTTTTGCTTGCATGCTTTTGAATATATATTAAAAGGCAAAAGAAAAAAAATGATGAAGGGGAAAAAAGAAAGTTTTTTATTAAAGTGCTTGACAAGATATGAATCCTGCTCCTACGTATCTCCTGGTGCGATGGAGAATTCAAAGCTTACGTAGTTCTTTGGTAGAAAAAATTTGTATGTTGGTTGATTTTAAATAAAAAAGATTTGATCGCCCCCGAGCGAAAAAGTTTGATTGAAAAGGAAACGCGGTCTACTATCGTTATGTGGATAGCTTAATGAAGACCGATGAAAAGCCTTTTACCTACTACCGTTGTGTGGGTAGCTTAATGAAGGTAAAAAGGATTTGATAAAAAAGAGACGGACTCGCACGAGGGCGATGATATCCGTTGGAAAACGCACAAAGGCGTAAAATGTTTGAAATAAAAAGAACGGACTCGCACGAGGGCGATGGTATCCGTTTGTAAATGCGCTCAGGCGTGAACTAAGGTTTGAAAACGCGCAAAGGCGTAAAAAGGTTTAAATGGCAAAAAAAGACGCACAAAGGTGTAAAAGTTTGAATTGACCACGAGGGCCAAGAAAAGTTTTAAAATGGTCACGGGGACCAAAGAAAGATTCAAATTGGTCGCGAGGGACCAAAAAAGGGTTAAGCGCGTTGGACGCGTCGAAAAAGGGAATGACGATTGCCCGAACAACAAGACATACGTCACGCATTCGTGCAACCGGGGTTTGGAGAGACATACGTCAAACCATTCCTTTTTCATTCAAGTTTTTGTTTTGTTGAAACTCAAAGAAATCTCAAAGGGAACAAAACACTTGGTTAAGAAACTTAAAGAAAAGTTGTTAAAAATCATGAACAAATTTGTTGTTCAAGTTTATTGAAAATCATGAACATAGCTTGTTGCTTAAGTCATTGGAACTCAAGAACAAGTGTTATTCAAGTTTGAAAGATGAACAAATTCATGAAAATATGCATAAGTTTGGAAAATGCACAAGTTCGGCTCAATTTTGAGTTTGGTTTTAAAAAGTGAGCAAGTTCGGCTTAAGTTCGTGTTTTGATTGAAAATCATGAACGAAGTTATTGTTCAAGTTTAGTTTTGAAAATAATGAACTTAGCTTATTCCTTAAGCTTGATTTTGAAAGTTTAAGAACATAACTTGTTATGCAAGTTACTCAAAATTTATTGCTCAAAACTTGTGAAGTTTCCAACATCATGCAAAAACTTGGTATGGTTTGAACAAAAATGAGTTTTAACCCTCTTAGGTTCTGAATCATTAGTTAGAACCTCAAAAATTTGGCCTTTGGAAGCCTGAATTCATGTTCTGAGTTCTGCAGCCTTCGCAGAGCAACCAGAACTTGGCTCTGCGAACCTAAATTCTGTCATGGTCGCAGAGCGACCATGACTTTGCTCTGCGAAGTCTGCGAAAAATTGAACTCAGAAGCTGCTTCTGAGCAAGCTTCAGAACCTTGAGGGGGTTAAAAAGCTTTGCAAATTTGGCAAGAAAAGGTTTAAAACAACACAAATTGGTGTTTTGCAACTTTGATATTCCTTTTGAGTTTCAAAAGGGGTTTTTTGTGCAAAAATGAAATTAAACAAAGTAAATGATGCAAACAGCAATTCAAAATGAAAGATAAAGACGTTAGAACACTTACAGAACTCCTAGCAATGCTTGTGCAAGAGGTAGGAAGTGGGTTGGTTGATTGTCTTTTGCAAAATTGGAATGTTGATAAAATAGAGCAAAGATGATAACACTAAAGCTTCAATGGTTCTTGCTGGAAGAAGTGTGTATTGAACCTTCTATTCTCTCTCAAAAATTCTGTATTTTCAGCTCTTGAAGGTGTGTTGAATCCTTATGCCTTGCATTCCTTTTATAGGCACAAAACCAAATCAATTGTCATGATGGAAAATCCCTAGAATCCAGGCTAAAACCAGGCTATCTTGCTTTGCATTTAATGCAAAAGTGAAGAGGGGACATTGCCTTGCAACTTCGGTCAAGACTTTGGCAAATCCAGCCATTAATGCAGCTGAGCAATGATGATGAAAATCTGAAAAAAAACAGGGCAGCTTGCACTTGGGTTGTTCTTGGGATCAATCCTTGCAATCTTGAGAGGTCAAGCAAGGAAAACGTGCACTGCCATGTACAGAGATTGGGGGAAGCAAAAGGAGCATGTGGGCTGGTGTGAGGAGGAAGAAAAAGGCAGCTGAAAACAGGGCAAGCAAAACAACTTTTGGGCAAGAAAAACCACCTATGTTTGACTGGTTTTGGTGGAGAAAGAAGGAAGAAAAGGGAACAAGCAGCTGGCTGGCAAGCTTAGGGTTAGAGACAGGTCAATTGGGAGGGATGAGAGCTGACCAAGGGCAGCCAACTTGCTTGAGCACATGCTAGGTTGGAAGAAAATCCTTCTCACCTTGGCTTTAAATGTCACATGATTAATTTCTTGCTTTTGTGCATCCAATCAGCCACAATTGATGATAACAGTGATAATAATAATGATAGATAATAATAATAACAATAACTAAAATGAAATTAAAAGTAAGATAAATCAAAGAAATAAAAATCTGCAGAAAATTCGCAGAGTTCGCAGTGCGAAGGTAACTTTGCTCTGCGAACTCCCCTTTTCTTTTTTTGTATTTTCTTTAAAATAAATCAAATAAAAACCATTAATAAAAGTAATAATGAAAATAACAATGATGGTAATGATAATTATAATAAAGATGGTAACAATAATAATGATGAAAGAGACAAAAATATTAATAATGGTAAAAATAATAATAATAATAATGGTAAAAATAATAATAATAATAATAATAATAATAAAACATTAATAAAAAGATAATAATAATATTATTAATGAAAAAGACAATAACAATAGTATTAAAAATAATAATGATAATGATATTAATAAAAATGATAGTAATGCTAATGATGATAAAAATTAATAAATGAAAATCCAACAACAAAGATGAAATTATAATAAAAGGTAGTAAAAGGTAAAAATAAATGATGAAATAATAAAAGATAAAACAAAGAAGAATATGAGTCAAAAAATGGGGTATGACAGATGCCCCTATTTAAGTTTCTTCGCCACGGAGATTAAAAGTGAAATTTTGAAATTGACGGATCGAAGAGACTTAAATATAAAGTACACCATTTTTGACTAAATTTTTCTTGAATTGAAAATGCTATGAATGCATGCATGCAATGTTGCGAATGCTCGTAATGCAAGTATGAATGCAAAGACGGCTAAGACGACCCGACTGGGGATAAAAAGAGACAAAGGGATACCCGGGTTCGTTAAAGAAACGGGATCCGACTCTACTGGGGATAGTGTTCCACTGGGGGAAAGGGTTGTCTACTACCAGAAAGATAGCTTAATAAGGACAACAGATTGAGATTACTCTGGTGGCTTCACCGGGGATTTCATCTTACCCACTACCGTTGTGATGGTAGCTTAATGAAGGTAAGAGAAGACAAAGTATGCTAATCACTGGGGAAATTATTTGACCTACTACCGTTGTGACGACAGCTTAATGAAGGTAAAAATATAAATGTTAGCTGTTCGGGTTAAATTCCGAACTGCTGATGACAAGAACAAAGGTAAACGTCGGCTGTTCGGGTTAAATTCCGAACTGCCGCTGATGGATAAGAAACAAAGGGAAATCTCAGCTGTTCGGGTTAAATTCTGAACTACCACTGATGATAAGAAAACAAAGGGAAATGTCAGCTGTTCGGGTTAAATTCCGAACTACCACTGGAGATAGGAAAACAAAGGGAAATCTCAGCTGTTCGGGTTAAATTCCGAACTACCACTGATGGATAAGAAACAAAGGGAAATCTCAGCTGTTCGGGTTAAATTCCGAACTACCACTGGAGATAGGAAACAAAGGGAAATCTCAGTTGTCCGGGTTAAATTCCGAACTACCACTGGAGATAGGAAAACAAAGGGAAATCTCAGCTGTTCAAGTTAAATTCCGAACTACCACTGATGATAAGAAACAAAGGGAAATCTCAGCTGTTCGGGTTAAATTCCGAACTACCACTGGAGATAGGAAAACAAAGGGAAATCTCAGCTGTTCGGGTTAAATTCCGAACTACCACTGATGATAAGAAAACAAAGACGAAAATCAGTTGTTCGGGTTAAATTTCGAACTACCACTGAGGATAAGAAACAAAAGTAAAAGTCAGCTGTTCGGGTTAAATTCTGAACTACCACTGATGGTAAGAAACAAAAGGTAAAAGTCAGCTGTTCGGGTTAAATTCCGAACTACCACTGACGACACTGGGGGAAACTGCTGACAAGCTGCTCATTACAGAATTGCCACTCGGTATAGCAAGATAAAAATGTGCAAGTTGTTCGTTTGAACTGCCACTTGGCAACAACACTGGGGAATATGCACAAGCTGTTCGTTAAAGAACTGCCACTTGGCATAACAAGAAAAAATGCACAAGCTGTTCGTTTGAACTGCCACTTGGCATAAAAGGGGGTGACATCACTGGACCAGACAGACTGGGGGATGACACTTGGGGAAAAGGAGGTTACGAATTGTTCATGATTGATCGGTAAGACTCGCGGTGTTTAAAGCAGCCATGTATGAATGATATTGTAATATGTTGTATGCATGAATGTATGTATGCATGAATGTACGAATGTACGAATGTATGAATGAACAATGTACGAATGTATGAATGAACGAATGTATGACTTTCACTGGGGATGTGGTGCGAAAGGTTGACTTGCACCGGGGATACACAAACCGTTCATTAAAGAACTGCCCCTTGGTATAAGAATATGATGAAGGATTGCACAAGCTGTTCGTTAAAGAACTACCACTTGGCAACAAAGGAGGTGACATCACTGGACCAGACAGACTGGGGATGACACTGAGGAAAGGACCGATTTGATTCATTATATGATCGATAAACTTGGTGAAACAAGATTGGACCGGTAAAATGAAAAGTGGACCGATGTCGCATTGCAAATCCTCGGTAATCTTTAATGGGGATGATGTTACAGGGGATACATCCGAATATTGACGGGGTAAAGCCGCGATAACTGATGAAGAAAATAAATACCTCACGGGGAGATTGTTAATCCACTAGGGGATCGTGCTAATCCGCTGGGGAGAAGAACTGATGATTCCACCGGGGATGCTTATGCTTTGGTTGGCTAATCTTTGTCTGAATCGTCCTTTCGGGCTCTCGATTCATTGGGGATATCCCCTTTTGGTATACTGAGGACCTTGTTGGGGAATCCCTTTTTGTATTTGACCATGCTCGGCCTGCGAAGTTTATCCGTTTTCAGGACAGATATCGACGCACACTTCAAGTATTCACGAGTTCAGAGAGAATATGTTTGTTATTTTATAAAAGATAAAAGACTCACAACAATTTTTTTGAAAAAGCTTTTGTTTTAAGTACTATCATCAAAAAAGAAGAAGAAATGAATGAATAAAAAGGAATTTTTTTTTGATAAAAAGCAAAAAAATGCTAGGAAGAAAATTTATTAATGGGGTGGTGGCCTGCCAAGGGCGTGGCTCCACGGATCTTACAAAGTTTTGAAAAAATGGTAAATATAAAAGGGGGGTACATTGAACACAATAACCGCTATTATCCCTAACAACTTTGAATCCCCTGTTCGGATGCTTCAGATTCGGAGTCTTTAGACAATTGATGTGCCCCAAACGAATCACGGCCAATCCGATGTAGTTACTTTGTCTTTTGATCCTTAATTTTTGCATAGGTCATCCTTTTAGATTTTTGACCTATCATGATGATTATTTCTGTTTTATGTCTCTAATTTTTGCCTGGACCGCCTTTTCAGATTTTCAGTCCACCGAGACGCTCATTTTTGCCTAAGCCGCCCTTTCGGGTTTTCGACTTACCGAGCTGTTTTTTTTTTGTTTTTAGACAAAGTATTTCTTGACTACATCGGAATTCACAGGACGCGGAAAATCCTCGCCATCCATTGTTGTGAGAATCAAGGCTCCTCCGGAGAAAGCTCTCTTGACGACATACGGGCCTTCGTAGTTAGGCGTCCATTTGCCCCTAGAATCGGGTTGAAAAAATAGGATCCTTTTGAGCACGAGGTCTCCTTCTTGGATTTCACGGGGACGAACCTTCTTGTCAAAAGCTTGTTTCATCCTCTTTTGATACAGTTGTCCATGACATAAGGCATTCATGCGCTTTTCCTCAATTAAGTTCAACTGATCGTATCTGTTTTGACACCATTCAGCCTCTGACAACTTAGCTTCCATCAAAATTCTCAATGACGGGATTTCGACTTCTACGGGGAGCACTGCTTCCATGCCGTATACTAAAGAGAAAGGGGTTGCCCCTGTTGATGTACGCACTGAAGTACGATACCCGTGCAAGGCATATGGTTACATCTCATGCCAGTCTTTGTAGGTGACTACCATCTTTTGCACTATTTTCTTGATGTTTTTGTTCGCAGCTTCAACTGCACCATTCATCTGAGGCCTATAAGGAGAAGAGTTATGATGCTCGATCTTGAACTCTTCGCATAGCTCCTTCATCATTTTGTTATTCAGATTGGTCCCATTGTCCGTGATGATCTTGCTGGGAATACCATATCACCGATGATATGATT